>CM068491.1:326753-329253 GCA_034769265.1 Remorina albescens | reverse complement strand
GGTCAGACCAGAGGAACCGGATCAGCCCACAGGAACCGGGTCAGCCCACAGGAACCGGATCAGCCCACAGGAACCGGGTCAGACCAGAGGACCCGGATCAGACCACAGGACCCGGATCAGCCCAGAGGAACCGGATCAGCCCACAGGACCCGGGTCAGACCACAGGACCCGGGTCAGACCACAGGACCCGGGTCAGACCACAGGACCCGGGTCAGACCACAGGACCCGGGTCAGACCAGAGGAACCAGATCAGCCCACAGGACCCGGATCAGACCACAGGACCCGGGTCAGACCAGAGGAACCAGATCAGCCCACAGGACCCGGATCAGACCACAGGACCCGGGTCAGACCACAGGACCCGGGTCAGACCACAGGAACCGGGTCAGACCAGAGGAACCAGATCAGCCCACAGGACCCGGGCCAGCATACAGCATAGCGTAATTTATGGGGGGGTTTGGAACCCATCCAATAATCCAAACCAGCCACAACAACCTCCTGCTGGTTAGTCCCAAACTTCATGTAGTCTAATGTAAGAACATTTTCTCTGACAAGGCACACAACTTTAATACAAACATTAAAATAGTCAACATCAACATGATGTCCTCATCTTGATTCACACTGTAAGAAGCTGAGACAAACCAACTTCAGTAATATTTAAATATATATGAATTAGTGCACGAAATGTTTATGTGTGTGTCAGATAGTAGGAGAAATCTAAACCCCCCCTTGGCCCAGAGACCCTCCGTTTGTCCAGTCCCTATTTTTCCTTTTTTTTTTTTGTATGCTTCTGAACCAAAAACACACGTTACTGTCGGTCAGGAGGAAGTAACACACCGGTAATGTGTGTGTAACCCCACACACACACACACACACACACACCGGTAATGTGTGTGTAACCCCACACACACACACACACACACCTGTGGACTCGTTACTTCGGCTGCTCTCATGTCAACAGCTGATGTCGCCGTTTACTGGATTGTTATCTTTGCCGGACTTTATCAGCTCCAGGTGTTTTCCAGGTGTTCTACCTGGAGGTGCTGTGGCTACACACCCACAGTGACCGGACTGAACGACAGATTAATGACGTCACCTATGACGTCTCTGTGCGTTCCTCGCTGAAACTGAGAGAATCTACCACATTGTCGTGTTTATAATACTTAACATTCATTATCGATCATTAAGATATGATATTGGGGGGGTTGTTGTGGCTGGTTTGGATTATTGGGTGGGTTTCACCCCCCCCCATAAATTACGCCTATGTATTTTAGTATTTGATGACAGACCCGTGAATCTCTGACTGAATAATAACAAATTAAAAATATTATCACATCTTCTTTATTTACACAAACTAGGCAATAAAATAAAATGTTAAATATTTTGGATAAATTTAAATGTAAAGGTTTAATTTTAATTGTTCAGCCTCCAACATATTTGTGATGTTGGGGGGGGGTCTTACCTTCGGCCGCCTGCAGCACGCTGACCTCCAGGCCCCTGAAGGTTTTGCTGGCCAGCTCTTCCAGCGCGCAGAGCGGGGACGCGGACAGGCTGTGACCGGCCGAGGGCAGCTTGTCCCTGGGGGAGAGGGGCCGGGCCGCCCCGCTCAGGGCCCCCCCCCCTCCGGACCGGAGCTTTGCTAAGAATGTCGTCGATGCTGAACGGCGTCAGCGGCTTGTTGGAGTTGGCCGGGGGGGGGCAGCTGGTCCAGCCGGCTGAGCCCCCGGTCCGCCGGAGAGGCGTCCTTGGAGGTCATGGCTGCTCGGAGGGGGGGGGGGGGGGGTCCTGAAGGTTTACACCAGAAGACTGAGCTGCTGGGGCCGCACAGACAGGAGGGACCAGAAGAAGAACCCGCCGGATCACAGGTGAGTCTGCAGAGCTGCAGAGACCCAGGTCCAGGTCAGAGTCCACTGAGGTCCAGGTCCACTTAGGTCCAGGTCCACTGAGGTCCGAGTCCACTTAAGTCCAGGTCCGCTTAGACCCCCCCCCCCCCCTCGGCTCCCGGACTCAGGTCCAGACTGACACACGACAAGGAGCAAACTGACGGTGAGAGAGAAGGAGGGGACGAGTTAGAGCTGGGGTGGGTGGGGGGCAAATTATTGTCCATGTCTCCCTCTCTGTCCGACAGACCAGCATGACAACACCAGAGAGTGTGTGTCTGTGTGTGTGTGTGTGTGTGTTTGTGTGTGTTTCTGAGAGAAAAATAAAACTTTTTGAGGGAAATAATTAAACTTGTTATATTGAGAAGGAATTATTTCAGTTTTTTAATCAGGGATCATAATAAAGGAAACCTTTGGTCTTTTTTTCTGTTTATGAGTTTTGTCTGTGGACTGTTGTTGGGGGGGGTGGGGGGTGGGGGGGGGGGGGGGGGGGCAGACTGCAGCTACTTACTGTCAAAGATAACGATGGACATGCAGCAGTGAGGTCGGATTTGATTTGTTGTGTAAACAAAACAACAGAAGTGCACGTATTGTCCCGTTTACCCTTTTCTTATCAGTAATAA
>CM068491.1:281753-321753 GCA_034769265.1 Remorina albescens | reverse complement strand
GCAGCTCAGGCCATCAGTCATTTTCCTTCTTAATGGAAAATAAATATTTTTGTGATTATTTCATGTACATTTTAACTGTTAATACCAGTGGTCCATATATGCTGTATCAGTAAATACTAGTTAAATGTACATTTTACATCAGTGTTACTGGTCATAACATCATAGTGTTGATTAAAAACAAACCGGTTCATATTTTACATTTGGTTTGTGAAGTAACACTGTCGCAGTGCCAACTAATCAAAATGTATCTACACTGGTGTCGATATTTTACACTATTAGAGTTTGAAGTAACACTATTGTAGTGTTAATAAATCTAAAATGATCCATATTGGTGTCAATATTTTATTAGAGTGTTAGAAGTAACACTGTTGTTGTACTAATTAATTTAAATGTATTCATTTGGGTGTTAATATTTTACACCATCAGAGTTTGATAAGTAACACTGTGAAAGTGTTGATAATCTCAACACTATTGAAAGTGTTAATTTAACTATAACATATAAACACTGGGTCAGTGTTGATTTTAACTCTGAGGGTGTTAAATTAGCGATTTCGAATTTGCTGTGCTGTGACTGAATCTTCAGTGTCCAAATCATGAAATCATTTAAATCAGTGAAATCATGTCTGATTTGCTGGGTCCAGGTCTCATCCAGCTGAGGACAGCTGTGTCTCCAACCTGCTGCCTCTTCGAAGACAACAACAACAAATGACCACCAGGAGCATCAAAGAGCCGCTGAAGAACGGCCGGGGGGGTCGAAAGAGAGAGAGGATCTGATATCTGTGAATAAAACCATGACAATGGACACCCGAGGAGACGTCTCTCCTCTCCTCCCCTCCTCTCCTCTCATAGTCTCCTCCCCTCCTCCCCTCTTCTCCTCCTCCTCTTTGTAAATTCAGTTAAACTAATAACTTGCAGCAGGCTTTTCTCTCGCTCCGTCACGCTGCTCTCCATCATGTGATGACAGTGTGTGTGTGTGTGTGTGTGTTGTGACCTGACAAGCTGCCGCTGATCTGGTCTCTGGTCTTCATTGGACTGAGACTTCTGGGACTCACAGGTTCTTCAATGGCTGAGGAGGTTCTACTTCCGTCGTCAGGGAGACTTACTTCGGTGAGTGGACGGCCCAGATCAGGTCCAGATCTAGGTCATCAGCTGACTGAGTGTTTCAGAGTCCAGCTCAGAGCGTTCAGACAAAGTGGATCAGTGAGAGATTTTGATTCACTTAAAGTGGGTCAAAGTTTTACAATCAGAGAAAGAACTGTTGGATTCCACTGAACTCAGTTTGTGTCTCTGTGGGGGGTCAGGGAGGGTCGGGGAGGATAGTGGGGGGGGGGCAAGGTAAATGAACAGATTTATTGTGTTTTTGTCTGAACTGGAGTCTTTGTGTTACCAACCAGAAGGACCAGGTCTGGACTCCGATTGTATGAAATGTGTCCTCACTCTGTCTCTTGGCCGTCTTCAGATGATCTCAGTCCTTCTCGTTTGTCTCTGGTCCTGGTCGGAACCAGGATCCTGGTCCTGGTTCGACGAGATCCTGGTTCTGACTTTATGACATTGAATCTATAAACTCATCAAAGGAAGAGAATGAAAAATGATAACAGACCAGTTTATTTTCACCAGAGAGAGGAATCCTATTGGCTGTTAGTGGAGGTGCAGGTGACGATGGTGACGATGTAAATGAAGGAAGGGAACGGGTTATGATGTCATCAGGTCTGGACCTTCTCCCAGACAGATGAAAGCAAGGGGGGGCAGGTAATCACAGAGGAGGAAGGTGACTGACCTGAACCAGACAGTAAAACAGGAAGCAAAACATTTCTGAGATCAGAAAATCAAAGGTACTGAACCTGACAGGATGTAGAAGGCCCCCCCTCCGTCCTGACTCCGCCTCCTCAGCAGGAATCATGTGAAGCAGCATCTGATGTCTCTATGCCCCCCAGCACCTGACCGGCTCTCTGTTGGCGGTGGCGTTCCTCTCTTCCTTCGGGAGCTCCATGCTTTATGGCTACAATCTGGCTGTGGTGAACTCCCCTGCTGTGGTAACACAAACATTAATTGATTATTGGTAATCGATATGATTAGTGTGTTTCCCTGTTCTATCTTCTGATTGGTTAATCCAGTCACAGTGAAATTAGATTAATATTTTTAAAAGTACAGATTTTATTCCTGAAACGCTGTCAGTTCATCTCACTGTGTGTGTGTGTGATTGAAACATCCAGACTAATTAGGAGAACTCAGCTGTTGGAGCAGTGAGGATGAGGATGTTCTGATTCTACATTGATGTATTTGAGGACTCTCTCTCTTGTTTCTTCATGTCTGACCTTTGACTCTTGACCTCTGACCTTCAGTACATAAAGGACTTTTATAACCGGACGGTCCTGAGTCGTAATGGAACCGGACTCAGTGGAGAGACCTTGACGATCATGTACTCTCTCACTGTGTCGGTGTTCGCCATCGGTGGTTTGCTGGGCTCCCTGATCGTCGGCATGCTGGTCACTCGCTTTGGCAGGTAACACGGTTTTCATTCTCAGTGGACTCTGAAGTCCCTCAGAGGACTCTGGTGGTCCTTCACAGCAGAGATTTATTGGTAAATAACCCCCCCCCCCCCCACTGACATCATTTCCTGTTTAATCAGCTTCTGAACAGGTTCGTCTGTTTGTTTCAGAAAGATCTAACTTGTATGCTTTTGTGTGTGTGTGTGTTCAGGAAAGGAACAGTGGTGAACACGACGGTGCTGGTTTTCATTGCTGGCTCCCTGATGGGCTTCAGTCGGATCTGTGGTTCACCTGAGATGGTCATAATAGGCCGCTTCATCACAGGGATCCACTCAGGTACACACACATACACAAACACAAACTCTGTAGTCTAGTTGTTTTTATCTAAACTCTTTGGTTTTTCTCTCTTGTGCCTGCTGAATGTGCGGCTGTGTCCCTGAAGGCATCTCCCTGAGCGCCGTCCCGATGTATCTGGGGGAGATCGCCCCGAAGAACCTGCGGGGCTTCCTCGGTCTCGTCCCCAGCATTTTCATCGGCACCGGAGTCTTTATCGCCCAAGTCCTCGGCCTTCATGAGCTTCTGGGAAAAGTAAAAGCTGCTTTCTGACAACAGCCAGTCATGTGACCATGTGGTTACATCGTCTCGGTTCCTCGTGTCCACGAATCAGAATGAGCCTCAAAGTAAAATGATATTTTGAACCTCCATGTTTTCTGAGGCGGCTAACAGGTTGATGGATGTGACGAGCTGCTCCGTCCGTAGCGCTGAGCTGTAATCAGATGTGGTCTGTTCCAGGAGGAGCACTGGCCCCTCTTCCTGTCTGTGGTGGTGGTACCCACCTTCATCCAGCTGATGCTGTTGCCATGGTTCCCAGAGAGCCCCAGATACCTGCTGATAGAGAAACACAACGTCCACGCCACCATCACAGGTCGGTCCGTCAGACTTCAACACGACAGCAGGGTCCAATAAAACCAGACTAATAACTGAAGAAGTATAAAGTCCTTATCCGTTTATTTTTAAGACATTTATAAATTATTATTTTGGTGATGTTGCAGTAACTTCACAGATTCGTCAGCAAAGTAATGATCAGAGAAATCTGGGCTTATTCAGACTGTATATGACGAGATGCTGCCCCAATCCGCCCTGATCCTGCCCCTGATCCTACCCCTGATCCTGCCCCTGATCCTGCCCCTGATCCTACCCCTGATCCTGCCCCTGATCCTACCCCTGATCCTACCCCTCAGCCCTGAAGTGGTACAGGACCAGGTGTAACATCCAGGCGGAGATCGAGGAGATGCAGGAGGAGCAGCGCTCGCTGTCGTCGGTGGAGACGCTGTCGGTGTGGAAGCTGCTGCTGGACGACTCCGTGCGTTGGCAGGTTCTCAGTGTGATGGTCATCAACGTGGGGATGCAGCTGTCGGGCATCGATGCTGTAAGAACCCGTTGGGTTTCTCTGGGATCAGGTCCATCAACCAGAGAACGATTGTTATTCGTCTGTAGATTTAATTTTCAGCGCTGAATCTGCTGCAGAAAGTCCCAACTGAGAGAGTCATTCTGTTTTAAAATCTTTGATTTAAATAATGTTCCAGTCTGACTCCGCCACTTTAATAATGTTCCAGTCTGACCCCGCCCCCTTTGATAATCTTACAGTCTGACCCCACCCCCTTTAATAATGTTACAGTCTGACTCCGCCCCCTTTGATAATCTTACAGTCTGACCCCACCCCCTTTA
This sequence comes from Remorina albescens, assembly GCA_034769265.1. Taxonomy (NCBI): domain Eukaryota; kingdom Metazoa; phylum Chordata; class Actinopteri; order Carangiformes; family Echeneidae; genus Remorina; species Remorina albescens. Next base: position 317,536 of record CM068491.1, on the reverse strand, counting down.
ATAATGTTACAGTCTGATCCCGCCTCCTTTAATAATGGTACAGTCTGACTCCGCCCCCTTTGATAATCTTAGTCTGACCCCGCCCCCTTTGATAATAACTGTACAGTCTGACCCCGCCCCCTTTGATAATCTTACAGTCTGACCCCACCCCCTTTAATAATGTTACAGTCTGACCCCGCCTCATTTAATAATGGTACAGTCCATTGTGAAACCAAAACGTTCTGCTGGTCTAAAGGTCTCGTCTGAGGCCAGAAGCTGGTCTTTATGGTCCAGAACTGAACCTGAGTGTCCTCATTTTTTCTCCTTCACATGAAATTCCACATCAGGATGTTGAGGATTTTTAGTCAGACAGACCTGGTGTGGATTTGATCTGGACCTGGTGTAGAACTGAACCAGGCTTTGTAGAACCTCTGACGGTGGACTCACCTTGTCTGTCTTTGTGTTTTACTCCACAGATCTGGTTCTACACCAACGACATCTTTGAGAACGCCGGGATCCCCGGTCCTGAGATCCAGTACACCACGGCCGGGACCGGGATCATTGAGATCTTTGCTGGACTCGTAGGGGTAAAGGGACAGAAACAGATGACTAGACTGGCTCCAAATGGAAAGTCAATAATGATGATCTGATCGTTATTGATCGCATCAGATCAGATCAGTCACTGTTGTTGTTTCTCCTTCAGTGTTTCACGATAGAGAAACTGGGGCGGCGGCCTCTGATGATTGGAGGATTCGCCATGATGGGAATCTGCAGCGCAGGAATCACACTCGCTCTCATTTTACAGGTGTGTGTGTGTGTGTGTGTGTGTGTGTTACTCAGATCTATGTTGAACTTGACAGTAATGATTTTAGTAGTCATAACAGACCAGGAAGACACATTGAGTCCTCACTTCCTGTCGACTTCCTGGTAGGAAGAGGAAGAGAGCCGTAGTGAGAGGCAGTGAAGTCATCCCAGATGTTGTACAGATGTTGCTTTGTGATGCTGCAGGGCGGAGCTTCACCTCTCTCTCATCCTGCAGGCTCACTTGTTGTTCATGCGTTACATCAGTGTTTGCTGCGTCGTCGGCATCATCGCCGGATTCTGCATCGGTCCAGGTGAGCCGGTCCTCCCGGAGTCCCTCCACTCGGTTCTTCTGTCTTTGATGTCTGAAGCTGGAACTCTTATTATACTTATTCCATCTTCTATTATTTCATGATGTCTCCAGAGGAGGCTAACAGAGAAACTTCATCAAAGCTCTTCAGTCCTGTTCAGGTGTCTTTGTTGTGTGTTGTCGCCTCCTGGAGGACAAACACAACACAACACAATCTCCTGCTTTAATGTTCACTCAGTCAAATCGGTTCATTTCTAATGAATGAATCAATTTTACAGATGCTAATATCCAGTTATTTCATATTGGAGGTGCAGGTTTCTATAGTCAGTGAAAACTGTAGCAGCGTTTTATTTTCTTTATTATTATTTTCTTTCCTGAAAGAGACAAATAATTTGGTTTTAATGGTAGAATAGAAAAATAATCCAATCTAATCAATTTTATTTACAGAGCACGTTTAAAAAACAGCCTGGTTGACAGAGGTGCTTTACACAAAGATAAAAATAAATGAAATAAAGATTAAGTAAAATATAAAAACATGCCAAACCAATTAAGAGTAAAAAGCAAAAACGACGTAAAAGCTGACATGTCGGGGTCTCAAACTGTGTTAAACCCAAAGAACAGAAGTGTATTTTAAGACGTGCTTTCACATGAAGCAGGAGTTCCAGATTTTGGAGCGGTTGTAGGCGGGAAAGTGAGGATCGACTGACAGATAGACGAAGTCTGTTACAGTTGTCAAGGCGTGTAGTAATGAAAATATGGACAACTTTCTCAGAGTCTAAAACCGATAAGAACAGTTTAACCTTTGAGAGCATTCTTAAATGATAAAAACCAGCTTTGACCACAATAAAATACACCACAAAATAAATATAATTAACATTAATAATCCATGTGCTCTACATAATCCTCACCTGATTGATGAGATGATGAGCAGAACTAATAGAGATTCTGTCACATCCTGTCAGACTCACCTGCACTGACATTTGTTCACCTGGAGCAGACTCTGACTCGTTATATGATCCAGGATCTGACCGTTCCTCTTCACCAGTCTGTGAACTCAGTGAAGTCTCATAGATGGTTGTGTTTTTCTCTGTTTGGTCCTGGTCCTGGTTCTGATTCTGGTCCAGCGGGGGTCCCCTTCCTGATCACAGCTGAGCTCTTCAAACAGTCCCATCGCCCAGCGGCCTACACCGTTGGAGGATCCCTCAACTGGATCTCCAACTTTACTGTGGGCTTTGTCTTCCCCTTCTTACAGGTGAGAACTACCTGCCTTGCCCTCCCCTCTTAGGCCCCGCCCAGTGACATCCCACTGAGCTCTCCTTTGTGTCCCTCAGATGTCAGCGGGGTCGTACTGCTACGTGGTGTTTGCCGTCATATGTCTGTCTGTGGCGGTCTACGTCTACATCGTGATCCCCGAGACCAAAAACAAGACCTTCATGGAGATCAGCCGGATGTTCTCTAAGAAGGAGGCGGTCCTGGAGACCCAGGGCCTGATCCACGTGGACCAGCTGAAGCTGCAGAAGATCAACGCTTACGGCGGACTCGATCATGCGTCGCTGGAGTTTGACAGCTCTTCTTCTGTGCCTTAAAATGGATCCTTGTGGTCTCACCGGGACTGAAGCCACGCATCACTTCCTGTACTGTGACGTGTGCAGTCACCAAACGCCACCTCACATGGACGCGGTGGATCTGACTGGTGGAGCTGTATTTTTCACTTGATGACTCAGGAAACACACAACCCTGCTGCAGAAATAGTCCTGGTCCTGGTCCTGGTGCTGGGGGGGTCTTGTTTAAAATGAATGCTGGAGGTTTAGATCAGAACTGGTGGCGTCTTTTTATTAACCTGATTTAATCTTTTATATAAAAATCATCTGCATGTTTTCACTAAATTAAACGAGTTTCTCTAAAATGAAATGACCTCAGGTCCCCATAAGTCTGGAAAGTCTGAACGACACCAGAACCCAAACACACCAGTCATTACTCTAACGCACTCAAAGCGCACACACACACACTCTCCTCACTCTCAGCTTTGTTTTTACTCATTCTGTGTTTGTTACGAGTCATAAATACCTGTATAAGATCAGATAGGCTTTATTTTATACACAATATAATGAGCAGTGAAATATGTTGTTGCACCTTCTACCAATAAAATCAAATAATTAACTGTGTGTGTGTGTGTGTGTGTGTGTGTGTGTGTCATTACATCAGAATGGAAGGATACAAATGTCCGTTATCATTGAAGGAGGCTGATCCTGAATCTGGATCTGTACCTGGACCTGGTCTGGGTGTGAGGAGCAGCAACAGGAAGTGGATATGTGAGATCATTATCTGGGTGAAAGGTCAACGAATAACCAGTTAATAGTTTCTTTACTTCATTCATCTCATCAACATGGACAGATAAAGGAAGATGATGATGAAGAAGAAAAAGAACATGTTCCTTTACTCCTGTGTACTACTGTTCTGATGTTTGGCTGTTGTTTGTTTTCGCGCCACCAGAGGACGCCGCCGCTGCGTCAGATGTTCCCGCCTCAGGATTCAGGTCTGCAGAGAATCAGCAGGTGGAATGATCTGGTTGATTCAGATCCTGAATCTGTTCAGACCTTCAGACCGGACCGAGACCCCCCCTCTGTTCCCAGGAGAAGGTGACACAGACACGTCATTACTCGGCTCATTTACGACCCTGAAAACAACAAATCACCAATACACACTGAATACACACAGGCCCCCCCCGTCTGTGGACCGGCCCTCCGTGTGCTGGGGGCCTTCACCTTCAGACCTATTTGAAGTCTTTGTGCTGTAGAGCTTCTTTGTGTCCTGCACTCTCATCTCCACAGTTCAGACACTTCACAACTACCTGTAACGCTGGACCCCCCCCACCCCACCCCCGCCTGGGTGTCTGCCTCTATGAATAACAATACAACAGTTTCCCGGTTGTGCCCCCGTGTGTCGCCCCCACAAGGGTCTATTGGCCCTATGAAGGCTCTTTACAGTCACTAATACATGAGACACAACAATGGCAGCTCATCAGGCTCGCTGTGATTGGCCGAGCCGTGACTTGAGCCAGGGTGTGAAACACGTGGTGTTAACGGAATCCAGATCGGTCAGATCCAGATCTCTGAGGTCGGGGTCTGTGTGTTCCTCTGGAGAACGTGATTAACAGACCTTTGTCTTCACAGTAACGCAATACACATGAGGTGAAGTGACGACAGTTTCTTGGTTGTCCCAGTTGCCATGGTTACATCGGTAAATGTTGTGGCGGAGTGATGCCTGAACAGCAGATCATGTGATCTTCAGTCCAGTTCAAGGTTCAGGTCCCAGTCAGGCTCAGGTGTCCTCTGGCCAACAGGTGGATCCTTCAGGGTCCAGGATCAGACTGAAAGGTTCAATTGGCCCTAAACTAAAAACTTCAACTCCTTCATGAAGCAGAGTGTCTCTTTTTGGTTTGGCCTTCGCAGTCTGTGAAGGACCAGACCTCTGTAGACCATGTCCTGGACCTTGCTTGTAAATTTGTGTTAACAACCCGTTTTCTAAAAGCCTCTGAAGGTTAAAGGTCACCGTCATCACCGAGACAAGTGACAGACTCAAACCAGCTGCATGTCACATTGATGCCGTCCAGTCATGTAAACAGGAAGTGGGTGACACCTTCGCTGGACCTCCAGCTCGGCCCGTTCCCGCCTCAGCCTGATGGCGCCCAGCCAGTGGTCTGTGGTCGTTCAGGGTCGGAGGTGCGTGCAGCCTTTCTGGGTGGAGCTCAGCCACGTGGAGCCCCAAAAAAACTGACCGTCTGTAACCTGTGATTTTAGCCGCGGTCACACTCTGGAGCCGGACCTGGAGGACAGGACTCTGGTCAGTGAGGTTGACCCGGGTCAGACTTGAACCCTGTGTTCAGAGCCGATGAGGCTCCATCCAAAATGCAGACTGAAAAATGTCAGACGTCCAGGAGATAGGATGGAAGTGTCTCTTTACAAACTGTGGACGGAAGATCCTGGTTGAGTCTCCGTTAACCTGCAGGTCGATAAACCAAACCAGCTGCAGTTCCGCTCCAAGTTACTCCTGCATGCTGAGAAATACCCAGAAAAGAAGCTAACGTGGCCTTGAAGCTGATGCAGCAGAATGAACCTGAAACAGGAAGAAACGTCTGACTCTCAGACGTCTCACTCTCGTCCACGTTCTTTCGTCCTGATCCAGCTCTCCGTGTCTCAACCAGTGTTTTCCAGCCGTGGAGGAGCGAAGACATCTCATCACAATTTGTCCAAATCACAGCGCAAGCCGGGCGTAACGAGCGGGACGCCACAGCTATGATGATTACAGCATCAGCAGCGGTGAGCAGCACACAATAATAACTGCTGGGAGCTGACAGGACGGGGGAGGAAGAGGAGGAAGGAGAGAGGGTGGTCAACTCCTCTACAGAGTTTCTGTAACTCAACACAATCACACAAAAATCTGCACAAACTTGTGGACATCAGCTGTAGTTGTGTCTCCTCCTGCAGTCTGGTCAGGAAGTCCAGTTCTTCCAGTTCTTCACTCCCGTTCCTCCTCTTCCTCTGTGAATGATAACTGACGCTGTGGGTGTCTGTCTGTGTTTAAAGCAAACTGACGCCTGTGTCTCCGCCGTCAATGACATCACAGCTGACATCACGGCAGAAGGTGTACCATGAGTCCACAGGTATCGTTGGACCCAGGTCTCAGGATGTTCTGTGTTTGATGTCATCATGACATCATCACTGTGATGACTCGAAAACGGGATCAAGGAAAAGAAATGAATGTTTAACTGAAACAACATTAGAGATAAATGTGTGTGTGTGTGTGTGTGTGTGTGTGTGTGTGTGTCTCTCTCATTAACATGCAGCTTCACCCACAGATGGATTGCTCTTCTGTTCATCCTACAGGTGATTGATCTGTTAACAACTATTTCCCTTACAGACCTTTGATTGAGTGCTGCTTGTCTTTGCCTGAAAGGAACAGTTTGTGTGTTGTGTGTGTGTGTGTGTGTGTGTGTGTGTGTGTGTGTGTGTGTGTGTGTGTGTGTGGAGGCCGGCCCACAGCAGCCTCAGTTGGGGGTTTTCAGTTCTCTATTTATGAGCTTTTCTTTACATATTCATTCTGCTGCTGTTAAACAAAAGGCACAGTGACTGTACTACTGTGTGTGTGTGTGTGTGTGTGTGTGTGTGTGTGTGTGTCTGTGTGTGTGTGTCTGTGTGTGTCTGTGTGTGTCTGTGTGTGTCTGTGTGTGTTGACAGAAAAGAATAATAAAAGAGGGCCAGGACACAGCAGACCATCTCTGTGATGAAGTCCTGTCTGTTCATCTTCTGGTGAATCATTTGGAGACTCGATGTTTGTGAAGGTGAATCTTCATGTGAATCGAACATCGTTTTACTTCATTTTAAACACGTTTCCAGAAAATGATCAAGATAAACTGCTGAGTCTGCAGAGCATCCGTCCCTGACTCTGAGCTCAGGACCTGGTCTCTGGTCTCGATATGTGAAGTGTGGGAATTTGACAGTGGAGATAACAAGGAACTGGTTGCCATGGTGAAGGTATTTGATTGGCAGCTGGTGGGGGGGCTTGATTGATAAGGACCCCCCTGCTATTCCAGTGACAGCTGCTGTCAGAGAGTCAGAGAGTCCACATCAGATCTATCAACTGGTACACCCCCAACACACACACACACACACACACACACAGTGTGATCAACTTTCTTCACAGCATCTCAGAAATTTATTAAATGAAAGACTTTAATTGTCAAAATTTTAAAATTAAACAGCTCACAAACTGATTCAACTTTAAAAATGTGATCAAATAACTAACGGGTTCAACTCATTAATAATTAATAATATATAATTATAAATAAACACATAAATGAATTAATAAATAAACGTTTCCCAGGTGATTTTAGAGTAAGCGGTGACCTCAGAAACAGGAAGTGACGGCTGAGCTCCTTGTTAAATTGGAACTATTTTGCTGATGAACTGGGAGAGAAGCTCAGATTCACTGTCCAGATTGGCCCCGCCCACTCTGACATAACCGGCATCATCAGTACACAAAACAGGAAGTTAGCTCTGAACATGCAGATGTCTGGTTATTGAAGTCGTGTTAAAAATGTATAAATACATGAAGCTGCATCCTGCAGCTTCTTCTTCTGTGGTTTTCGCTCGCCTGGTGAGTTTCCCGCCGTCATCACTGATGATGACTGACGGCGTCCTGGTTTTTAACGTTGCTAATGTTAGCATAGAATAAAGTGAAACCAGGCACTATCTGGAGAGGGGCGGTCTCCTCTGTCACCACCTGGGGGGCCGCCAACAGAGGAGGAGCAGAGATAATGTCTCTGATTGACAGCACCCCCTGCCCCCCCTCAAACCCAGAGAGCATCAATACTGAAGAGAGACCATGAGACGGGGGGGGTTGGATGATGAACATTATCCCTCAACTTCCACCACAGAGGGATCAAAGGTCAAGGACCGTCATCAACATCGTGAACTTTTAGTCCACGTGGAGAGGAAGAAGAATCGGACTCCTTCAAGTTCCTGATCCTCCTCTGACTTCAAACAGCCAAACAGGAAGTGACCTGCTGGTCCTCTGAGGTGATGTCACGGCGGTTCCTCCTGCTGGACTCAGGTCTCCGGTCTGGAACACAAGCTCAGACAAACAAAACTCCCCATTTTGTGTTTAATGATCTTGACTCTGTTTTTCCGCTGTGATGTGATGATGTCACACAGGAAGTCCATCTTCTCGCTGTTTCCTGCTCTGTATTAGCTACACCAATTTTTACCCAATCACAGCCTGACAGGGTAACCTCAGCCAATCATTTGTCTCTATCATGTCATTCAGGACAATGTGACCCACCAGCTATGGCGTGCCCCAAAGCCGGAGCCTCCTGCAGCCTGGAGTTTCCCGCTCAGAGTCCGGACGCCAACGGAAGATTCCTCTGACTGGTTGAACCCTAAACCTGTCGATCGTTCACTTCCTGTCTGAGTATCGTAGTGTTTCCCTCTAAAGGTCTCCAGATGAACTCAGTCCTGGTCTAGATCTTAGTCTGAGTTGGAATCTGAGTCCTATTCTCAGAGCTGGTCTGGGTCCTGGTCTCCTGCTGTGTCTGCAGGTTGACCTGAATGCTATGCTGGGCCCGCCTGTTGGTCCCGATCCTGGTCCTGGTATTGGCGCCCCTCCCTTGTGGTCCAGCCCCTCCAGAACAGCATCTGTTAAAGTCGTCAGTCAGCCTTTGAAGGGAGGGGGGGGGCAGAAACACAGCAGCTCTGAACATGACGTGTTTCCAGCAGCCACTTCTTTCTTTCCCTTTTGAAAAATTCCTACAAGACCCAAAATTACTTTCTGCTTTTTCACTTTAGCCCCCCGGTTCTATTTAACGCTAACCTGCCTCACAGGTAACGACAGGAAGTGATGACAAAAACATCTCTGTCCTTAAATCACAATGTTCAATTCCCACAAGTGTGTGTGTGGGGTCCATTTGATGTTCGTCCTCTCAGGAAAGCTTCTCTCTAATGTCATATGACCACGTCAGACTCCTCCCACAACACTGACATCATCAGCTGGTCATCATGAAAACATAGTTCAGACTTTCTCATTGTCTCAGCTTCCAAACACACAAATACGACCTTTGACCTCTGACCCATCCGCCTCATTGCTACAACGTCTGACTCGTTTCATCTCAATGAGATGAAAATATGCAGGAAGAGAATTTCACGACTTGATCATTATTTTTCTGTCCCAGCTTCAGATCTTTATTGTTATTTACTTCATATTTATGAAATCCTTCAGAAAGTGAAGTTCACTGTTAAAAACCAACCAGGACCTGCTGACCTCAGCAAACAGCTCCAGTCAGCATCCAGGCAGGTCACATGACTCTACGGTGGACTCTGATTGGTCTGTAAACACGACATGGGCTCACATGTCACACAGAGAACTGAGTGACCTGGTTCTGGACCTTTACATGAGCACAAGTCCCCACCATGTTGTCAATCCCATGATCCCTCAGTCGGTGATGTCACAGACGCTCAGGTATTGGACACGCTCTGACCTGATGTCACAGCGAGGTTGACGACAGGAAGTTCACCTGGAAACCAATTATGAGAGACGAGGACACACAAAGAGATGCTGATTGATTCGACTCAGAGGAGTGATGATGAGGAGCAACACAACACACACAATACACACCAAACACACACCACACATAGACACAGCGAGGGCAAATTCATGACCAGTTGGGATTCAAATCAATTGGATACCCCCCCCACACACACACGCACACACACCCACGCACACACACACACACACACATACACCATGAGTCCATCAGTGGGAACTCAGCTTCCGCCGTAAACCCACACAGCTCCAGTTTCCCACGCTGCCTCACACACATCACACCAGCTTGCCCACGCTGTGTGTGTGTGTGTGTGTGTGTGTGTGTTTAGGGGTGTGCTAAGTATTATGTGTGCTAATGTTTTCACTTTTGTGTGTTCTGGTTGAAGTAAGATGTTGTCTCATTTAATTTCATTGTGTGTTTGCATTTGATGATGTGACTTAAATATTCATTTAATCATATTTATATGTGTGTGTGTGTGTGTGTCTGCTCTCAGACATTCAGCTAATTCTCAGCAGCGGCAGGTTGCCAGGTATTTTTACTGCCTGACCTGTGTGTGTGTGTGTGTGTTGGGTGGTGTTAGCAGAGCGTAGATGTGAAAACCAGCAGCGTCCAGCTGACTGAAGTGAAGGCAGAGAGTCTACGGTGGCCTTGAAGGACAAACAGAAACAGTAAGTGTCACATAAGGATCCAAGTGAAGCGCCATCCTTAGACTGAGGTCGTCTGAGGTCACATCCTGCCTGAGGCCATCTCCGATCTGACCAATGAGAGGAGGGTCAGTGACTGACCGGTTCAGGCAGCTGAGTCCTAAACTGGCTTCATCTTCAAGGATGATTTTGTCCATTGATGATAAAAAACGAGATGTTTTGGTTTCACTGCGTTTTATTAATTAGTTTAACATTAAAAAGCGCTGACGTGCTGGCTCCACCCCTGTGATGGACAGGACAGCTACTGATTGGGTCAAAGGTGGCTCTGGACTGAACTAATTCACCTTCCCATGAGCTAGCTCAGGGCTGCTAATGGATAACTGTCCTCTGCTAACTTCTCAGTGATCTTCATTTTGTCCCTTCTCCTGCCCCGTGCATGTTTGTCAGGTGGTCAGACTAAAGTTATGAAACGTGGGGCTGAGGACTCTGAGCTGACCCTGGACCACCAGGTCCTGATCTCAGGTGACTGTGTGTGTGTGTGTGTGTGTGTGTGTCAAAGGACATCATCCATTTGTGGCCTGGTGCAGGTCTGGGTGTGTAATTAGAAAGTTCAGGACTCTGATGGTCATTGACCCTCCTGCAGCACCTGGAGAAGACCTGAAGACCGAAGGATCAGTGGGGTTCAGATGGAACATCAGTGGATGTTCCTGCTGGTCAAACCCAGAAGGACAATGAAAGATGCCCAGATTTAAGATGGAAATGTCTGTAAGTTCAGAGATGCCAGTCTCTCTCTCTTTCTCTCAGCCTGTCTCTTTGTCTCTCTCCCACTCCGTCCAGATGAATGAACAGTTGAGCTCACACTTAATGATGGAGTCAGAGGAAGGACTAATAACAATTCAATTCAAATCAATGTCATTAACCATCTCCAGTCCACAGGAAGAGTCTCCTCCTCCATCAGCTGCTCTCTGATGGTTCTTCCTGTTTCCTCCTTAAACAGAATCAGCTGATCAGATCTGGATCAGTCTGACTCTCTGACTCCTTCTGTGTGTTTATCCGTCCATAGTGACGTCTAGAGTCACGTCTCTACATCAGATGCTCCTATTGGCTCCAGTGGGTGATGTCACAGCCAATCAGAGTCTCTGGATCAGTTCTGTATGTTTCTGAGTTTATTGTGTTGACAGAATAAAGACAATCAGATATTTGGAGCTGATTTTTCATCATTAATGAGCAGAACTCCTGATCAGATAAAGATAGAAACTTCAGATCAGCTCTAGAACAACACAAACACATGAGAGGAACTTTTCTTTGGACAAGAAGGAAACATTCAGAGTGTGTTTTTAGTTAGAGAACAGAGTCTGAACTGATCAGACTGAATCAGGTGAGTCTGGATCTGAGGAGACTTTTTAAAAATGAAACACAGAGAAGACAGAAGGACGGTTTTTTAACACAAACACAGTAAATTCTGTTAATGACAGAGTTTGCGACTCAAATCTGACAGAAGTGTCGACTGACGGTGAATGAATGAATAATGAACGAGTGGTTAAAGTGGTTAACGACCCATTCATTAAATGAACATCAGCTCAGGTGTGAATGTTCGTGTTGCCACGGTAACGTGACCTGGTCTGAGCCTCCTGGATTCATTAGACCTAGCATTAGGAAGTAACGAAACATGGATGTCAAAATAAAAGCCTTTAACTGTTAAAATGCTCCAGAAAAGCACCAGTCCCTCTCAGATACTGAACCCAGAGAACACAACAACACAACAACACAACACACAACGACACACAAACCACAGGATGAACCACAACGTCTTCACCTTCACAAGGTGAATGAGTCCAAGTCAGACGGGTGACATGATCCACCTCTGAGAGGAGGGGGGAGGAGGGGGAAGGGGAGAGGAAGAGAAGAGGGAGGAAGGGAGGAGGGAGGAAGGGGGGAGGGGGAAGGGGAGAGGAGGGAGGAAGGGAGGAAGAGAAGGGGGAGGAAGGGAGGAGGGGGAAGGGGAGAGGAAGAGAAGAGGGAGGAAGGGAGGAGGGAGGAAGGGGGGAGGGGGAAGGGGAGAGGAGGGAGGAAGGGAGGAAGAGAAGGGGGAGGAAGGGAGGAGGGAAGAAGGGAGGAGGGGGAAGGGGGGAGGAAGGGAGGAGGGGGAAGGGGAGAGGAAGAGAAGAGGGAGGAAGAGAGGAGGGAGGAAGGGAGGAGGGGGAAGGGGGGAGGAAGGGAGGAGGGGGAAGGGGAGAGGAAGAGAAGAGGGAGGAAGGGAGGAGGGAGGAAGGGGGGAGGGGGAAGGGGAGAGGAGGGAGGAAGGGAGGAAGAGAAGGGGGAGGAAGGGAGGAGGGGGAAGGGGAGAGGAAGAGAAGAGGGGGGAAGGGGGGAGGGGGAAGGGGAGAGGAGGGAGGAAGGGAGGAAGAGAAGGGGGAGGAAGGGAGGAGGGAAGAAGGGGGGAGGGGGAAGGGGGGAGGAAGAGAGGAGGGAGGAAGGGGGGAAGGGGGAAGGGGAGAGGAAGAGAAGAGGGAGGAAGGGAGGAGGGGGAAGGGGGGAGGAAGAGAGGAGGGAGGAAGGGGGGAGGAAGAGAAGAGGGAGGAAGGGGGGAGGAAGAGAAGAGGGAGGAAGGGAGGAGGGGGGGAGTAAGAGAAGGGGGAGGAAGGGTGGTGGGGGGGAGGAAGGGGGGAGGAAGAGAGGAGGGAGGAAGGGAGGAGTAAGAGAAGGGGGAGGAAGGGAGGAAGGGGGGAGTAAGAGAAGGGAGAGGAAGGGAGGTGGGGGGAGGAAGAGAAGGGAGAGGAAGGGAGGTGGCAGATGGCTGCAGAGCAGGAACGATGGAGAGAGAGAGAGAGAGAGAGAGAGGTGTAACCAAGGTGGTGAAGTGGAGAGAAGGAAGTTGGAGGATGGGAGGTGTGTGTGTGTGTTTGTGTATGTCTATGTGTGTGTGTGTGTGTGTTTGTGTGTGTGTGTATGTCTATGTGTGTGTGTGTGTGTGTTTGTGTGTGTTTGTGTGTGTTTGTGTATGTCTATGTGTGTGTGTGTGTGTGTGTATGTCTATGTGTGTGTGTGTGTGTGTTTGTGTGTGTGTGTGTATGTCTATGTGTGTGTCTGTGTGGGGGTCACCTGTTCTGGAGGAAAATGGAGCTTCACCTTCATGATGGGACATAAAAACAAACTCAGTAGATTAAAGATGATCTGCCCCCCCCTCAGTGGATGAACATAAAGGGGGGGGATGCCCCCCCACAGGGCAGCTGATGGATGCAGAGACTCCTGGGGTTAAGGGGAGGGCAGTTAGACCCTGAGCCGAGTCCACATACACACAGACAGGACCTGTATTGATCCTGTTTTGGTCCTGGTCCTGTGATGGTCCTGGTCCTGTTTTGGTCCTGGTCCTGTTCTGGTCCTGGTCCTGTGGTGGTCCTGGTCCTGTTTTGGTCCTGGTCCTGTTCTGGTCCTGGTCCTGTGGTGGTCCTGGTCCTGTTTTGGTCCTGGTCCTGTGGTGGTCCTGTGGTGGTCCTGGTCCTGTTTTGGTCCTGGTCCTGTTCTGGTCCTGGTCCTGTTTTGGTCCTGGTCCTGTTCTGGTCCTGGTCCTGTGGTGGTCCTGGTCCTGTTCTGGTCCTGGTCCTGTGGTGGTCCTGGTCCTGTGGTGGTCCTGTGGTGGTCCTGTGGTGGTCCTGGTCCTGTTCTGGTCCTGTGGTGGTCCTGTGGTGGTCCTGGTCCTGTTCTGGTCCTGTGGTGGTCCTGTGGTGGTCCTGGTCCTGTGGTGGTCCTGTGGTGGTCCTGGTCCTGTGGTGGTCCTGTGGTGGTCCTGTGGTGGTCCTGGTCCTGTGCTGGATTAGTCTGGGTTAGTTATTCAGACTTTCTGACCTCGTGGCCGATACTCTCCTAATTAACGATAATCAATAAAGTCTAATTGATGATGATCGTCATAAAGGGCGTGGTTTGAGGCTCGTTCATTTGTGACGTCACACGGTTAGCGGGCCATTCATCCTGAGGAGGGGGGGGGGGGTAATCGCCTGTAATCCTTTTAATGTCTCACACTCAGTCAATACACAACCAGCTTCGCTGTAAAGTATTAATGTGGGGGGGTCAGGTCCGTGACCCTCTTCACTCTGAGGATGCCCTCTCTTTGGGAGGGGGTCATTTCTGCGGGTGTTTTTGACTGAGCAGCGCGCGCAGGGCAGCTCAGGCTCCTCCTCCCCCCCCCCCCCCCCCCCCCCGGGTCCTCAGGTAAAGAGATGTTTTAAATGTGGGGGGAGCGGGGCCGGGGTTGGGGGGGGGTCCGCTTTTGTTCTGCAGGAAAAGGGGCTTGTTCTCCGCAGAGCTGCTGCCATTTTAACGGGGGTGTGAGAGAGACACAGTCCCGCCACTCCGAGCCGAGCAGCAGCCGCGAGGACCGAGCCGGAGCGGGAATACACACTCTGTGACACACACACAGACACACACAGACACACACAGACACACACCTGAGGCCGGAGCAGGACGGACTGTCAGTCCGGCTCTGCTCTCTGAAGGAAAACCTGCAGCGCTCCGCTCCAAAACTTCAGGCGCAGCTCAGATCCTGCAAGTGCACTTAGTCCTGCAGCCCGGACCCGGACCAGGACCAGGACCAGGACCGTGTCCACGAGCTTCATTAACGGGTCGTTCAGCTCCTGCAGAGCACCGGCTCGGCCGTGATGGACCTTGGTCTTAAGACTCCTCACCCCTGATCCGGATCGGAAATCTGTGGACCCGGGCTCCGATTTCATCAAACCAGACCAGCTGGACTCTGCAAGATCCGCATCAGACTTTACTGAAAGACCGTTTCACCTCCATCCAACATGCGACCCATCAGGTCCAGACTCAGCTACCTGTGAGTCCTCACCTCCTTCTGTCCTCTCCTCCTTCCTCTCCTCCTCTCCTCCTCCTCACTAACTTCTTCTTCTTCTTCTTCTTCGCAGGTTTCTGCACTTGTTTGCTTTCTTCTTCTACGCTCAGGTGAGTCACAACTTAATAACAAATATCTGACTTTTATTGTTTTAATTCTGGGAGATAAAAATCTGTAAACATGTGCGGTGGAGGCGCGCGGACATCAGGTGAGGACTCATCCTCACACCGTCACATCTCCCATGGTGCACCGGGCAGGGGGAGCGCGGCCCGCTGCTCCACAGCCCGGTCCTGGCACAGGGCGCGCGGGCACAGACGGAGCTCAGACCGGGGGCGGGAGAAATGAGGAGTCAGACCCGGTCTTAGTTCCGTCCTGCAGGTCTCCGGGATCCATCCGGAGCTTCCGGGACTCAGCTGAACTTTAGAGAAATAAAAGAGATCAATGTTGACGCGCTGACGATGATGATGATGGTGATGATGATGATGATTTAATTTCTGACAGGTAACCAATCAGTCCCCGCCTAATTTCACGCAGCATGTAAGCGAGCAGAGCAAAGTGACGGACCGCGTGAGCCGCAGGTTGATCCGGATCTACCAGCTCTACAGCCGGACCAGCGGAAAACACGTCCAGGTCCTGCCCAACAAGAAGATCAACGCCATGGCGGAGGACGGAGACGCGCACGGTAAGACCTCCACTTAGAAATCAGTTCTAAACCGGGATCCTGGAGATCCTGGATCTGATCTGAGACCAGGTGGAGATCCTGGATCTGATCTGAGACCAGGTGGAGATCCGGATCTGATCTGAGACCAGGTGGAGATCCGGGATCTGATCTGAGACCTGGTGGAGATCCGGATCTGATCTGAGACCAGGTGGACATCCTGGATCTGATCTGAGACCAGGTGGAGATCCGGATCTGATCTGAGACCTGGTGCAGATCCTGGATCTGATCTGAGACCTGGTGGAGATCCTGGATCTGATCTCCACCACTTTCACACTTGCAGAAAGAAATTAGAATTTAATTTCAGAAAAATCTGATGTTTTATGATTTAAATTATTATTTTTGTTTGTAAATAAAATAATTCTCTGATTTTTTTCCGACGTGGCTGAACAATCATTTAAATTAGTCATTAATGGGCAGAAACGAAGAACGGGTGTTGTTTTTATTAGTCAACAAGTGCACGCGGACGGCGGCCTTTTCCCGGGATAAAATCCGGATTTACCGGAGACCGGCGGCTCCGGGCGGGGGGGGGGGGGGGGGGGGGGCACGGGTTGTCCGGCGCAGAGTGCGCGGTGCTGGGGCTGGTCCTCCAGAGACCCGCCGGTCTGGAAGATCCATTAGAGTCATTGCGCTACTTCCCCAAACATTTCCTGCTCAGAGCCCCCCACCCCCAACCCCCCCGGACCCGGTCCGGGCTGCAGCTCCTCCATCTCTGTGCATTTGGACAGTTTGTGTAGATAACGGGGGTCCTGGCGGGGGGAGGGTCTGACTGTGACCTTACTAACTCTGCAGCTTCAGACCCGCTTTTAGGAGACCATGTGGATTTAGATTATGTTGCATCTGCTGCTTTAATGTTGTAGATCGGTATCAAGGAGGTTCTAGATCGCACTTGGGTCAGGATCTGGACCTGGACCTGGTCCAGAACGTGGTCCGAGATCAGAGATTATTCAAATCACCTTAATCATGAAGCTGAACTGTAGTTCTGTGAGCACCAAACTTCATGAGATGCAGATTCTTCTGAAGAAGAATTCATGATGGACCTGCCAGAGTCCAGAATCCAAAGTCCAGAGTCCAGAGTCCAAAGTCCAGAGTCCAGAGTCCAGAGTCCAGAGTCCAGAGTCCAGAGTCCAAAGTCCAGAGTCCAGAGTCCAGAGTCCAAAGTCCAAAGTCCAGAGTCCAAAGTCCAGAGTCCAGAGTCCAGAGTCCAAAGTCCAGAGTCCAGAGTCCAGAGTCCAGAGTCCAGACTTCAGAGTCCACAGTCCAGAGTCCTGAGTCCAGAGTTCAGATTCCTGACTCCAAAGTCCAGAGTCCAGAGTCCAGAGTCCAGAGTCCAGAGTCCAAAGTCCAGAGTCCAGAGTCCAGACTTCAGAGTCCAGAGTCCAAAGTCCAGAGTCCAGAGTCCTGAGTCCTGAGTCCAGATTCCTGACTCCAAAGTCCAGAGTCCAGAGTCCTGAGTCCAGAGTCCAGAGTCCTGACTCCAGAGTCCAGAGTCCAGAGTCCTGAGTCCTGAGTCCTGAGTCCAGATTCCTGACTCCAGAGTCCTGAGTCCTGAGTCCTGAGTCCTGACTCCAGAGTCCAGAGTCCAAAGTCCAGAGTCCAGAGTCCAGACTTCAGAGTCCAGAGTCCAAATTGAATCTCTTTATCTTTCAAAGAATCAGAGACACATGGTTTTAGCATTTTGAAAGAATTTCAGCTCACATGAATCTCCAGGAACAGTCCCTGAGGTTGGAGTGTGTGTGTGTGTGTGTGTGCGTGTGTGTGTCTGTGTCTAACTGAACTCTTGTTTGTGTGTTTCAGCTAAACTCATTGTGGAGACGGACACATTTGGGAGTCGAGTTCGGATTAGAGGTGCTGAGACCGGATTCTACATCTGCATGAACAAGAGGGGGAAGCTGATCGGGAAGGTGAGTCCGGTTCAGCTCCTGGAGACCACGAGACTGAACACAGCTAAATATCACAACACACAGACACACAAGTCCAGAGTCCAAAAATAAAACCCAGACCAGACCCTGATGTGGGTCAGTCACACACACACACACACACACACACACACACATTGTGTTGACAATAACAAAATAACTCAGGTCTGTGACGACTATATAAATGTATAATTTGTGTGTGTGTGTTGGGCTCTCTCACTATGACGGCTAATAAAAAGAGCTGGCCCCCCACCCCCCACCCTCTCCTCTCCACCCACCCAGCACCCCGCCTCGTGCACCATCTGCCCTGAGCTACCGGCCCAGTTACAGCCCCAGTGTGTGTGTGTGTGTGTGTGTGTGTGTGTTGATGGGAGAGGGAATGTGTCTTTGGACGTATGTGTGTACCATGACTATTTTTATAAAACACTCTCTGATCCGGGGGGTGGGGGGGTGGGGGGGTACAGTAGGAAAACACCAGGGGTCCAGGTCCAGGTCCAGGTCCTGGTCCAGGTCCAGTCTGTTTGAGTTGACCTGACTGTACTGTCACCTTAAATAGACTGTTTATCACACGTTGTCTCATAGTTTTGGGGTGGGGGGGTGGGGGGTTGATCAGAGCTTCACAGTTTGACCTCAGGGCTGATGGTTCAGGCTCCGTCCTTCAGCTCTGACCCTCCAACCCACCGAGGGGGGGTGAGGAGGGTGAGGGGGGAGTCATCGCTGACTGCCCCCCCTCGGCCTCTCTGATGTATAATGACTGTAGCATCTGCTGTGTGAATGTGGGGGGGCTGATATCTTCTCCATCTCTCCTGCAGAGAAATGGTCAGGGTCGCGACTGCATCTTCACCGAGATCGTCTTGGAGAACAACTACACGGCGCTCAGGAATGCTCGCTACGAGGGCTGGTACATGGCGTTCACCCGCCGCGGCCGCCCACGCAAGGGATCACGCACACGCCAGCACCAGCGTGAGGTCCATTTCATGAAGAGGCTGCCGAGGGGGCAGCAGCCCGCCCATCCGAGCCACCACCGGCCCTTCGACTTCATCCACTACCCCTTCAGCCAAAGGACTAAACGCACTCGGTACTCATCAGAACGCTAAGGATCATGGGAAACACGGACACTGAACAGACACACACTCTCTGAGCGTCGCTGTGTGACTTCCTGTACATACACCCAAAGATCACAATCTATTTTTGTACTCGGGACTTTTAGTAAAAAAGTTTGTTTTTAGAGGCACAGAATCCATGAGATCCTGGTCCTGGAGTCCTGGTCCAACTCCTGTACCTGGACTTGTGGGGGCGTTGCTGTAGAGGGTTGTGTAGTTTTTGTGTTGCTGGACTCGCCTGCTGGGACTTGAAAGACCAGATGAGCTGCTGAACGCTGCATTCATAGACACACTGTCCCTCAGAGCGTCGGAGTCAGTGAACGCAGCGTCTGATGAACATTGAGGCAGCTACACCTGATCGCAGGCTCCTGTCCTGACCTGTACAAATGCATCAGTGTGTAAGGGCTCCCTGGTGTCGTGTCCCCCCCCGGATGTTTTTATACTTATATAAATCTATTTTTATTTGAGGATTGTAAAATAATTTTAAATGATATTTATTTAAACACAACTGAGCATTAGATCTTACATTAAACTCTGGTTTGGTTAATGTCTGTTTGAGCATCTGTGACACACAACACTGTAATACAACAGAGACAACACAGATACACAACATGGAGACAACATTTAAACACAGCTCGCATCTTTGACAAGAACCTTTCCACTTTTTCAGTTACACATACACAATCTATGCTAACAAACTACATAAACAAACTTTGGACTGGACCTGGATCAGCAGCCTGCCTGATCCTCCACCTGACCTTCAGAGTCGGGATCTTTGTTTCAGTGATGGAAACAGGAAGCATGTTGTCTAATCTCAGTAAGTTTGAGACTAAAACAGTAGAAGAAGAAAAGACGAGTTTAAAGGTCAAATGCGTTGTTTAGGGCCACTTTGGAAACTTTAACATGCATTAAACATACAAACGTGTGGAACAGAAGAACAAACTGAGCTGTGTCATGTTGAGTTGTTGTGTAAATGTTGCTGTGTTGTGTTGTGTTGTAGTTGTTGAAGGGGCACAGAGGCAGATGAAGACGGACTTGCTGCTGACATGTCTCCATGGACGCAGGTTTGGGACAAAATGAAAATGTCCTGACTGTTGACATTAATCTGTTTAAATCCGTCCATGTTGTATTAACAGGGATTTGTCCCTGAGGACACAGAGACACCAGCTCAATCAACTCAACAGAGTTTTCATGGTCTTAGACAGAGACCATGACCCCCCCCCCCCCCCCCAACAGAACTGCCTTGTGGGAAAAGTCGCACCTTCTGTGTTGCCTCCATGCAAATGTAGAGAAACAAGGGAGATGTCACTTTCATCCATTTTATTGAGCTGCCGCCGTTGTCCTAAACTCTGGATAAACAAACAGCTGCCATCTTCATCTGATTAGGGGGCAGTTTAACTCCTGGACCCCCCCAATCAGAAAA
Organism: Remorina albescens; assembly: GCA_034769265.1. Taxonomy (NCBI): domain Eukaryota; kingdom Metazoa; phylum Chordata; class Actinopteri; order Carangiformes; family Echeneidae; genus Remorina; species Remorina albescens. The sequence continues at coordinate 297,695 of CM068491.1, read as the reverse complement.
AACAGGCAGCTCACGTTCTTGTGTTTGTGATCAGACCTGTTGACTTTTGCATTGGAAGCTGGAAGTTTGTGTTTGTTTGTGCGTTTCTGAGCCTGATCCGCACAATTATCAGCTAAATGTGTTTGCCAGCTCAAGCAGAGCCCCCCCAAAAGATCAAAAGGGATGACCCCCCCCCACACACACACACCCCCACCACAACCGTCAAATGCCCCCCCTCATCCCCCCTCCCAACCTCTTCATTGCCTTTTCAGCTATGATAGTTGAGCTGGAAAACCAAACATAAATTATGTTTCTGGACAGCGTGGTGTCGGGACATGGCCTGTTAAAGGACACAGAGTTCATGGGGGGGGGGGGGGGGGCAATCTGCATATTTGAATTACTAGCTGTTTGTGCTCAGCTGATCAAAGAGACGCTTGAGCTTCAGGACCTTTGTCACATGAATGACAATCAAATTGATGCCAAACGTTAGAAGGTCAATCAGGTTTTAGTCTTTTGACCCTGATACAACTTTTTGTGGCTGAACAGGAATATGACTTCCGTGTGTGTGTGTGTGTGTGTGTGTGTGTGTTGTATGTGAGACTGTCCTGCAGCCTCTTCGTCAGCTGGCTGATGTAGCAGATAATCAGAGTTTAATAGTTTTATGTGTGAACTTTAGCACTAAAAACATGATTCAGTCTTTCTCTCTCTTCTGAGCGAAGCCAACAGACAAACAAGATCATGTTTTAGTCTAACATCACGTCGTCCTCTCCGGTGTGTTCAGGGCCCTGAAACAGACTCTTTCCTTTTGGAGTCTGGACGAGCTGAAACTGAGATCTTTGAAACGATGATGAGCTGCTGATCAGGTTGTCTTTGTAGGCGCTGCTGTTCCATTCATTTCAGTATTTTAACTCTGGATTTGCCTTCACTGACCCAACGTATGTGAGCAGTCATGTGGTCTGTTTTCTCAGGTGTGTTACCGTTCACATCCTGATCCACAACACAAGCACACATCAGCCTTTCATTGTGTTCCTGAATCACAACCAGTGACTCATTTGCTGTTTTTGGCGGAGGAGCAGAGAGTGAACACCTGAGGGGGAAGAGCCTCTTCACAGCTCGACCATGAAACAAAGCGACTCAGTGAAGAGTCTGAAGTCCGACTGTCTGTTTCCATCCTTCATCCACTGTCAGTCCATCAGGGTCCACACATCAGAACAGGTGGAGGCTTTTTCATCAGACTTCTCCAGGTGGTGGATCTTCTCGTCAGGTCCACTGTAGACCACACATCCACTCCTTCTTCTTCTCTTCTCCCAACGCAAACATTTATATTTGTTGAGCTTCCGGCTTTGGGTCTTATTTGTGTCCACGAATTCTCAACTTTTCACTGTCTGGAGGCAGCAAAAACAAATCTGATTGGGTGACTCTATTTTGATGGTTTTGGCTTCAGTTCCTCAGCTGGTGTATCTAGAGGCTAGCCCCCTCTGTTGGCCAACACAAGCACAGCTCCAGAGGTTTCCTGTCTGTTCTGCTGCTCGTCTGTCTCTTTGCTCTTTTTCAACCGCAGGTAAAGACCAGGACATTTCCGGGAACAGCCCCAAGAGCAGCCGGATCCAAAAACCAGGTATTGTCCACCGCAACAAATTTTCTACAGGAAACTGGGTCAAAGGACGTCAGCAGTTTATTGTGAATATCAACATCTCCAATATAAATATTCACAGAGACACACAGGACATTTGAATTGTCTGTTAATTATTTGAAATTATTTTCATATTCCACTGTCAAACCAATAAAACAGCAGTTGGTGTTTGTGCTAAATCCCTTGTTTTTCCAGGTATTATGGGAATATTACACCGTATAATAGTTCAGTTTCAGGTTGAAGGAGCTTGTCTGCCAGTTTATTCAGATTTTGTCCAGCAATTTCTGCCAGGCGGTGTAAATAAATATGTATTTATTTACTTTTATCATTTTTGTATAGACAGAGTTTGCTTACGGGATTCCATATTATTTTGAATATAGTTAATTATCTTTATAACAATAAACTTCCATTACAGTTAAATGTGTGGAAACAATCCAGACCATAAATGAGACAAATACAAATTTGAAAAAGACAATTAAAGAATGCCGATGTAAAAAAAAAACATGTAAAATACAAATACAGGATCAAACTATTGAGTTCATCAAACAAACTTTTCTCAAAAAATACAAACTATTTGTTATTAATGGTCATTAAGACACAAAAAAAATACAAGACAAAAAAACACAGACATCCGATTTTACAAAATATTTGACTCAATCGACTACAGATGAAAGAGGTTCAGTAAAAACAAAACAAAAGTAAAATAAAATATCGTTAAAAACCAAAACGAACAGCGTCTCACGGCTACGTCATCGCGCCCAGTGACGTGTAGCTTTCGTCATCAGCCGGCAGCACGAACAGCTTCCTGCTTCCTCACGCTGAAATATGGTTCGTTGTATATTTGGTCTAAGTCTCGAGTTTTCTGAGCTGCTCCTGCGGGAAAACGAGCCCCGTGAGGCGGACGGCCGGGACCGTGTGGGCGGGGAGCAGAGCTGCCGTCCGCGGCCTCAGGATGCTGCTGCTGCAGCTGCCGGACGACGTCCTCTATCACGTCCTGTCCTACCTGGACTGCAGGTCTCTCAGCCGGCTCGCTCAGGTCTGTAGGAGCTTCTGTCGCTTTGTGAACCGGGACGCTGTGTGGAGGAGGACCGCCAGACGGTGCCTGAACACCGGGATCGGTCCGGACGGAACGGACATGTAAGAAAAGTGCTGCCTGTCAGAGCTAGCCTGTTAGCCTGTTGGAGTTAGCCTGTTAACCTGTTGGAGTTAGCCTGTTAGAGTTAGCCTGTTAGTGTTAGACTGTTACAGTTAGACTGTTACAGTTAGCCTGTTACAGCTAGCCTGTTAGAGTTAGCCTGTTGGTGTTAGACTGTTACAGTTAGCCTGTTAGAGTTAGACTGTTAGCCTGTTAGACTGTTAGCCTGTTGGAGTTAGACTGTTAGAGTTAGACTGTTAGAGTTAGACTGTTAGAGTTAGACTGTTAGAGTTAGACTGTTAGAGTTAGACTGTTAGAGTTAGCCTGTTGGAGTTAGCCTGTTAGAGTTAGACTGTTAGCCTGTTAGAGTTAGACTGTTAGCCTGTTGGAGTTAGACTGTTAGCCTGTTAGAGTTAGACTGTTAGCCTGTTAGAGTTAGACTGTTAGCCTGTTAGAGTTAGACTGTTAGCCTGTTAGAGTTAGACTGTTAGCCTGTTAGAGTTAGACTGTTAGCCTGTTGGAGTTAGACTGTTAGTGTTAGCCTGTTGGAGTTAGCCTGTTGGAGTTAGACTGTTAGTGTTAGCCTGTTGGAGTTAGCCTGTTGGAGTTAGCCTGTTAGAGTTAGACTGTTAGAGTTAGACTGTTAGACTGTTAGCCTGTTGGAGTTAGACTGTTAGAGTTAGACTGTTAGCCTGTTAGAGTTAGACTGTTAGCCTGTTAGAGTTAGACTGTTAGCCTGTTGGAGTTAGACTGTTAGTGTTAGCCTGTTGGAGTTAGCCTGTTGGAGTTAGCCTCTTGGAGTTAGCCTGTTGGAGTTAGCCTGTTAGCCTGTTAGCCTGTTTGACTGTTAGATTGTCAGAGTTACCTCGGGGGGTTCAGGTTCAGGCTGAGTTCTGTGTGAGTTCTGTTATTTCTCTCATTATCTTATTTTGCCAGTATGTTGATGGACAATAACCACCATCATTAATCAGCAGCATTTAGGTTCTTCATTGATCTGGTATTACATTCATTCATCCATCTTCTACCTTTGATCCGTTTCTGGGTCATGGGGGGTGCTGGAGCCAATCCCAGATCAGGGCAGGGTCACCCTGGACAGGTCTCCAGTCCATCACAGAGACAGACAGAGACCAACAACCACTCACACTCACAGTGCTAAACACTATGCCCCCGTGCTGCCTGGTACTTGCAGACATTATTATTTATTTGTGTTTAGTCAAAATGAATCGAAATAATAATATCAATCCTGAGATATTCCACTTCCTTTTTCTCCTTCCTTCTCACCTTATCTGTTGAAGTTGAGACTTGAAAGATGGACATGTTCATTCGTGGCTGTTTTTTGGGCTGAACGATTAATGGAATTTTTTGTGAAATCGCGATTTCAAACATCACAATTAGCAAATCACACTGATGTTTGATGGTGTCATACCTGAGAGCCATAGCAGGGGAATACAAATGAGTCATTTTGTTCCTTCCTGATGAAATTGTTGGATGAACACGGTGATGTGATTTGTCTGCCTCAGATATCCCCACATCCCTCTGAAGGAGAGAGTGAAAGTGTCTCGGAACTGGAGAAACGGGGTCTGCAGGAGGGCAGTTCCTCTCAAATGGAAAACAAAGTAAGTCAGAGCTTTCCTCTTTTGCTTCCTGTCCAGATGCTAAGCTAAGTTAACCAGTCAGTACTTAACACGGGACAAAAGTTTGACACAAGTTTTCTCTTATGTCCTTGTCTGCAGACTGTTGCCATGGTTACAGCTGGACAGGGATGTACTGTTTCTGTCTCAGGCTGCTGATATCGGAGCATACCATTTGCACCAAGACTCAGGGAAAATCCATCGAAAACCATTTGAAATCTACTCAGGGCACATAGGAGATGTGTGTCACTTTGTCCTGACAGACTCTCATCTGATCAGTGGTGGAAGGTAGCTCACATTCTCTCCTCCTGATCTCACTAATTAGTCAGCAGATAATCAAAGTCATCATGAAATCACCATTTGTGTTTCTGTTCTTGATGAACTTTAAGTACAGAGAAAACACTGATGCAGATACATGAAAACTAATCACAGCTTTGTTCATCGAAAATCCTGACTGATCTGTCACACACTGAGACCAGTTTCCTCTCCTGCCTGCCAGTGATGGCAAGATCCTGGTCCATAGCAGGACCAGCAACGAGTCAGTGGAGCTGTTAGGTCATAACCAGGAAGTCAACTGTGTGGACTCAAAAGATGGGCTCATCATCAGCGGGTCCAGAGACCGAACAGCCCGGGTCAGAACCTCTAGAGTTCAGATTTCATAATGTAATGCTCAGCACCAACAATTCTCATAATACGCCATGTTGCTCTTAAAAAATCCATACTTTTGCTTCTGTAGATCTGGAATTTGACCTCCAGCTGCCCCAGAGACACCATCCCCATGTTTGACAGAGTGTGGTCTGTGGCTGTTAGTCCCTCACTGAGGTGAGTCCTCCTCTGAAACCGGTCCAGCTCAGGGCAAGACTCAGACAGCCAACTGTAGTAGTGGTAGAAGTCTGTGTGAATGGATTATGATGTAAAAAGTAGAAAAGCTCCTTATAAATGAAGTCCAGTCAACATGAATGTTTCTTTATGGTTAACAGCAGAAGGTTCAGGTTCACAAACGAACAGAAAACAGTGAAGAGGCTCAGTCTTTGTAGTAGTGGATGAGAAGCTCCTTTGATTCCTCAGCCATGTTTGTACTGAGACACTCAGTTATTTTCAGCTGTCTGATGTTTTTACAGCATCGAAGCAGATTGTTACACTTAAGTATTTGAGTCTTTGAATCTGGCACCCTGCACATGAATGAGGACCAGGTTAAATATTCCTTTGTCTGTAGCTGTTGCTCCCAGGAAAGTAAGAAATCCAGTACATGCAGGGAGGCCTTGTGTCTGGTCCAGTTTTTGGAGAGTCTCTCAGATCTGAGAGGAACAGGCAGATTATCCACATCGTTAATTCTTCAATTTGCTGGCTGAAATAGCAGACTGTGCCTCAGCCCGCTGCCTCCTCATAATGGAAACCTGCTCGCTGCCTCTCACTGACCAGCGGCCTGGTTAATTAAAACTCCTCTGGAAACCAGGTGTCAGGTCACTGATATACCTATTAAACCCACACCCGTCTCCTCCAGCTGGTCCCTGGGGGCTTTCAGCTCAGAGGTTAAAGTCACAGACCACATGAAACCATCACAAGGTGCTGGACTCGGTCACAGTCACAGTTACACAACCGCTACACTGCCTGAAGGTTAACACACATTAACCCTCCACCTGCAAAGTTAACACAACAGCTGAAATGAATCAGGACACGTCAGCTGTCACATGATCATATTTATGATGACATCACTGTAACACTGACACAGAGGAAAAAATATTTTTTGTTTGTCATTAAAATATGTTTTTAAATGATCCTCTGAATATAGATCAGACTATAAACATGACCGCTTCATGTGGAAGAGTTAGCATGTTAGCCTGTTAGCTCCTGGCCCTGCCTATGTTTTTCTGGTGGTTTAGGGTTAGCAGTCACAGTATCAGGGCTGGATTAACTCCTCGGTGTTCAGGCTCCCAGAAAGCAAGCAGTTCTCTTTTCAGTGATTTGTTGGGTCTTGCTGTGTCTATTATGAAAACAAGAAAATAAGCAGTTTATAATACAAACAATAACTGACAGTTCGGGGAACATCTCTGGCTTCGGTGCTGTGACAGGGGATCTGGAGATTTACCATTTCTGTTCATCATAATCCAACTGGAGGGAAATTAGTTTGTTGGTGAACCAGGTGCACAGCCAGAGTTTCCATCCCTCTGTCTTTCCTCTGGATCTCATCTCAAGGTCTGTTACAGCTTTATTGTGGCTGCGGTGAAATGTCAAGGCTGAAGCAGGACGGCCGCCTCCGCCAGCTGAGAAAAAACAAATTCAGTCTGATTTGATTGATTCAAATCAATCCAACTGAAATAATTCTCAAAATTCTTTCTTTTTAGCGAGAATCTAAAACTGGTGTCATTCAACGTCGTGTCCAGTCATCACAACTGTCCTCCACCTTCATCTCTGTTTTTATTCAGTCGTGACTTCTCTCTCTCTGTCTCTTACCTTGCCCCCCCCCGTCTCTCTCTTTCTCTCCTTCTTTTTCCACATCTCCTTCTCTCTGGGTCTGGGGGTTGAGGCAGCAGGTGATGATCTAATAATTGCCTGAGATGTTTCCTGCTGTCGTCCCAACGAGCCCCGACAGGCTGGCAGCTGCTGCTGTGCAGCGGCGGGTCGGGCTGATGCAGTTAGGTGGAGCGGCCCAGAGTGAGGCGGTGCAGATGGTTCGATTCCCTCATCAGGTTTCTGGAGCTTTAGTAATGTTTCAAGTGTCCGTTTTTGACCCAACTTCAGTTTGACTAGCTGACTTAGCGTTTTCATGGAAGCTCAACTTCAGTCTCTGTAGCAGGAAACACCAGAGATGATCACTACATTTTGCATTTAATTGATTATTAATGTTTTGCCATCAGGAAGCAAGTACTGGTTAGCTACAAGTTAGTTGCTGTTAATTAAAGGTTAGTTACCGTTAATTTCTGGTTAGTAAGCTGTGCCGCCATTTGTTCGGTGTGCCTTGAAGTCGCAGCAGGAAACGGTTTTTATTGGTTCTGATGTTGTGTTGTGTGTTGTGCAGCATCTCTTTACTTTAGCAGGTTCACCATTATTTTTCCTTCAGTAAAATAGAACCTTAAGTTTTTTACTAGACTATGAATCCATAACTTTCGGATTCTTATGTGCTAAATGTCTCCTGTTTCCATGGAAACAGTTTGCAGTATCTTGCCGATGACAACAGTGATTGACTTTACCATCTATGCCAAAGATGCGTCGTGTTTATCTGTCCTGTGAGTGTGTGTGTGTTTAAATCAGGGCTGAAAGGAGGATGGTCCTGATCCTGGTCTTAATGTGACTTTATGCTCCAGTTTCTGGTGCTAGACTAGGTGGGTTCCTGACTTGGAGCTGGGGGGGTGTTGGGGGTACGCGGGCCTGACTAGTGGTGTAGAGCAGGGGGCTGGGCAGGAGGCAGTGAAGGGAGAAGCTACCCTGAAGAGAGGTGAGGATGGGGAGGGGGGGTTGTTTTGTCTAGAATTCCTCAAGCACAACTACAAAGATGCTGCAGGGACCAAAAGCGCTTTTGAAAGTTTCCAAAAGAAGAACATGATTGTTGGATAAACCATCCCCACTTTGCCACTTTCTCACCACCGCCGGGGGAGGACGACCTCTGACCTCCGCAATGAAAGTACAGGGTGACGCCACAGCAGCCACCCAGCCAGCCAGAGCCAGCGCTCTCTGACTGCACCCCCGTCGCCGCTGCCACCACCCAACCTCACACACTCCAATTTCACCCCCACTGCTCTGCCCCACTCAACCGCAAGAAAAAACCCGAAATTCATGTCTTTCTCTTTGGTCTCTCCCGAGCCGTCCCTGTGGCTCAGGAGTCAAGAATTCAATTAGTTAAAAAAAGAGAAGAAAAGAACGAAGCTGCAACAATGAGCGATAAGGGGCAGAATGAGCGTTCCCACACGCTAAATACAGGGCGCTTTCCCTGGGGCCCACAGAGCCAGAGGACCCGCACCACAGGAGGCGAGAATAATCACAGCTCCCTCTGAACCCCCTCATTACACACACACACACACACACACACCTTACATTCCTTACACACAGATAGCTTCATGCAGACACACATTACAGCCAGACATTCCGCTGAAGAGGGACACACCTTACAGACGCGCACACACATACACACAAAGACCTCTCATTACATGCCGGCCTCTTACAGGTGTTCTCAGGTCTCAGGTATTCATTCACTTTGTCTGAAAAACAAGAGTCTGAACAGTGAAAACAAGAACACAACACGTTCAGACCAGAGCTGCATCATGGGACAAATCAGATGATTTGTTTCATTATTTTGGGTGATATTGTGATTTAAAGATTAAAGGTGGATTTTTCTGAAGAAATAACATAAAAACACCAAATATAGAAGTAAACAAAAGCAACAGGACAAAATAGATAGGAAGGACTTCGGAATTATGATTATTCTTTTTATTATATTTGTTATTAGTAGTATTAAACATCTCTATTAATATACAATTACTGAACTTTGACTAGATGGTAACAGCAGATAAAAAAAATCAAAAGCAGATGCAAAGAAAGAAGTGAAATAGTTGTTTATTTAATTTTACTGAACAAAAAGATCATTTTAGCTTCTACCAAATGAAATGATCCCATAGATCCTGCAGAGGATTTGATTTCTCTTTCACACAAAAACCCTCAACATATCGACAGCACACAACAGTGTTGTGGCTCATTTGTCCTGTGATCTGATTCTGTTCAGTTGAGCTGCAGAAAAAAACCCACTTTATTTGACAGCCTCATAAACTGAAGTGTTTAAGTGTTAAAGTTAGTGCCTATTAAACATGTTATCAGTTCATTTGTTCACTAGCCTTTTTAAAATAGATTTATATATATGTTATTTCATTCCTAATTGATTAATCAGGCAGGAGAAGAAACAGGTCATGAAAAATAATAATTTGAATACATTTGTAATAAATAAATTGTTTCATTGCATTTTATTTTGAACAAACATTGTCCATGAATGAAACTCGTTAGAGCTGTTACATTGAACATGTTTTGCTCTAACTGAGTAAATTCAAAGTTTATGATAATTTCCTGTAATGAGACGTTTGTGATGATGGCGAGCGGAATAAAGCTGCGGCTGACGACCTCCATCTTCTTCATGTGTTTAATTATAGACTGTAGCTGTATGCAGGGTTGAGCTGTGGACTGATCAGGCAGCGTGGAGCCTGAACAGCGTGGGAGTGGAGCTGTGTGCCGGCAGCAGTGTTATTCATACAGCACATTATCCTAATGAGCGTCACTCCCACCACATTTCAGCAGGAGAAAGCTCTGTGATCACTGAAGCTCTGCTTCCACTGGATCCCAATTTAAAAGCTGTCAGTCGCGCCAAGCCGACAGCACACACTCCCGCCAAAATCTCTCCAAACGATGCTGATGGTTCAAAGGCCATTTCCTATTTTCTCTCTAACTGTTGATTGATTTATTTGGTAAAAAGCAGAAAATGCCCATAATTGTGATCTTTGCAGTGAAATGTCACCTCCTGATTGGTCAGGACACATTCATCCACTTTTCCTTCATACTACTGACAACATATTTATCATTTATTTAAGAAGTGATGTCCTGGATCAGTGATCCATCAGCCTGGTGATGGTCTGCTGCTCTCCTGTTGACAGGAAGTCAACAGATTATCTACAGTATGATGGTCACATCATAGAGACAGTAGTCTAGATCCAAGTGGACTGGATCAGTTCAGAATCAGGTGTCAGCTGGACCTGGTCTTATGTGGCCCTGTGGATTAACCTGACCATCACAGAAGTTTATAGAAACACCAGGAGACATTAGCGTCACTGTGATAGAGGCGGCCCCAGAACCAGTCGGTGAACATCAGCGTGTTGTTGGGTCCTGTAGGGACAGCCGTGTTGGGTCCAAGTCTGTTCCAGGCCTTTCCAGGACTTTCCAGGCCTTTTCCAGGTCTGTTCCAGGCGACTGAACAGAGCCCAGAGGCTGACTGAGGAATGTCCTGGTGACCCTCCACACAGGAGACACAAACAGAAGCCAAAAGGGCCGCAGGAGGGGTGGGGGTGGGAGAACTCGGTCCATTCGTGTGTGTGTCTGTGTGTGTGTGTGTTCATGCATAGCAGTGTGAATTTGTGAGAAAGAAAGTGCATGTTTGTGTGCATGCATTTGTTTGCCCATGCATATCAGTGTAAGGCTGGAAGACGCAGAGGAGGGTGTGTGTGTGTGTGTGTGTGTCAGCAGGGATCAGACCTTGCACCCTTTGGCCATTGTCTCCCTCCCTGACCGATATAAAAGCATCATAACCCTTTGAGCTCAGACATATTTAGAAAGCAGATAAAAGCACTTTTTACAAACTAGATACACGTCGGGCACAAAGCCTGGGGTCAAGCGCAACAAATTAACAACCCTCTTTGTGACGGGGTGAGGGGGTGAGGGGGTGACAGGGCAAAGCTAAACTGCCCCTGAAGTCCAGAGCCAAATGCCTCCACATTCCCAGAGGGCCGTTCTCTCCCTTTAGCTGTGATTGGTCCTGATTGCTGTTGATTCATGTTCTCCATAAACTGATTCTCACTCTGATCAGTCACTCAGGCTCCGCCCACTCTTCTTTGACTGTTTTAACATGTTACCCCAGTTTTAAAACTGAAACTGTGAAACCATTAACTCGATGTTGTCCTGTTGTTGGAATGTTGTTAACCTGTTGTTGTCCTGTTGTTGGAATGTTGTTAACCTGTTGTTGTTCTGTTGTTAACTTGTTTTTGGCCTGTTTTTGGCCTGTTGTTGGCCTGTTGTTGGCCTGTTGTTGGCCTGTTGTTAACTTGTTGTTGGCCTGTTGTTAACCTGTTATTGTCCTGTTGTTAACCTGTTGTTGGCCTGTTGTTAACTTGTTTTTGGCCTGTTGTTGGCCTGTTGTTGGCCTATTGTTGGCCTGTTGTTAACTTGTTTTTGGCCTGTTGTTGGCCTGTTGTTGGCCTGTTGTTAACTTGTTGTTGGCCTGTTGTTAACCTGTTATTGTCCTGTTGTTAACCTGTTGTTAGCCTGTTGTTAACTTGTTTTTGGCCTGTTGTTGGCCTGTTGTTAATTTGTTGTTGGCCTGTTGTTAACTTGTTGTTGGCCTGTTGTTAACTTGTTGTTGGCCTGTTGTTAACTTGTTGTTGGCCTGTTGTTAGCCTGTTGTTAACTTGTTGTTGGCCTGTTGTTGTCCTGTTGTTAACTTGTTGTTAACTTGTTTTTGGCCTGTTGTTAACTTGTTGTTAGCCTGTTGTTAACCTGTTGTTGTCCTGTTGTTAACCTGTTATTGGTCTGTTGTTAACTTGTTGTTAGCCTGTTGTTAACTTGTTGTTGGCCTGTTGTTAACCTGTTGTTGTCCTGTTGTTAACTTGTTGTTGGCCTGTTGTTGTCCTGTTGTTAACTTGTTTTTGGCCTGTTGTTGGCCTGTTGTTAACTTGTTGTTGGCCTGTTGTTAACTTGTTGTTAGCCTGTTGTTAACCTGTTGTTGTCCTGTTGTTAACTTGTTGTTAGCCTGTTGTTGGCCTGTTGTTGGCCTGTTAACCTGTTGTTGGTCTGTTGTTAACTTGTTGTTGGCCTGTTGTTGGCCTGTTGTTAACTTGTTTTTGGCCTGTTGTTAACTTGTTGTTGGCCTGTTGTTGTCCTGTTGTTAACTTGTTGTTGGCCTGTTGTTGGCCTGTTGTTAACTTGTTGTTGTCCTGTTGTTAACCTGTTGTTGGTCTGTTGTTAACTTGTTGTTGGCCTGTTGTTGGCCTGTTGTTAACCTGTTGTTGGTCTGTTGTTAACTTGTTGTTGGCCTGTTGTTAGCCTGTTGTTAACTTGTTGTTAGCCTGTTGTTGGCCTGTTGTTAACTTGTTGTTGGCCTGTTGTTGTCCTGTTGTTGGTCTGTTGTTGGCCTGTTGTTAACCTGTTGTTGGTCTGTTGTTAACTTGTTGTTGGCCTGTTGTTAGCCTGTTGTTAACTTGTTGTTAGCCTGTTGTTGGCCTGTTGTTAACCTGTTGTTGGTCTGTTGTTAACCTGTTGTTGGTCTGTTGTTAACCTGTTGTTGGTCTGTTGTTAACCTGTTGTTGGCCTGTTGTTAACTTGTTTTTGGCCTGTTGTTGGCCTGTTGTTGGCCTGTTGTTGGCCTGTTGTTAACCTGTTGTTGGTCTGTTGTTAACTTGTTGTTGGCCTGTTGTTGGCCTGTTGTTAACTTGTTTTTGGCCTGTTGTTAACTTGTTGTTGTCCTGTTGTTAACCTGTTGTTGGTCTGTTGTTAACTTGTTGTTGGCCTGTTGTTAGCCTGTTGTTAACTTGTTGTTAGCCTGTTGTTGGCCTGTTGTTAACTTGTTGTTGGCCTGTTGTTGGCCTGTTGTTAACCTGTTGTTGGCCTGTTGTTAACCTGTTGTTGGTCTGTTGTTAACTTGTTGTTGGCCTGTTGTTGGCCTGTTGTTAACTTGTTTTTGGCCTGTTGTTAACTTGTTGTTGTCCTGTTGTTAACCTGTTGTTGGTCTGTTGTTAACTTGTTGTTGGCCTGTTGTTAGCCTGTTGTTAACTTGTTGTTAGCCTGTTGTTGGCCTGTTGTTAACTTGTTGTTGGCCTGTTGTTGGCCTGTTGTTAACCTGTTGTTGGCCTGTTGTTAACCTGTTGTTGGTCTGTTGTTAACTTGTTGTTGGCCTGTTGTTAACTTGTTGTTAACTTGTTGTTGGCCTGTTGTTGGCCTGTTGTTAACCTGTTGTTGGCCTGTTGTTAACCTGTTGTTGGTCTGTTGTTAACTTGTTGTTGGCCTGTTGTTGGCCTGTTGTTAACCTGTTGTTAGCCTGTTGTTAACTTGTTTTTGGCCTGTTGTTGGCCTGTTGTTGTCCTGTTGTTAACCTGTTGTTGGTCTGTTGTTAACTTGTTGTTGGCCTGTTGTTAGCCTGTTGTTAACTTGTTGTTGTCCTGTTGTTAACCTGTTGTTGGTCTGTTGTTAACTTGTTGTTGGCCTGTTGTTAACTTGTTTTTGGCCTGTTGTTAACCTGTTGTTGGTCTGTTGTTAACTTGTTGTTGGCCTGTTGTTAGCCTGTTGTTAACTTGTTGTTAACTTGTTGTTAGCCTGTTGTTAGCCTGTTGTTAACTTGTTGTTAGCCTGTTGTTGGCCTGTTGTTAACTTGTTGTTGGCCTGTTGTTAGCCTGTTGTTAACTTGTTGTTAGCCTGTTGTTAACTTGTTGTTGGCCTGTTGTTAGCCTGTTGTTAACTTGTTGTTGGCCTGTTGTTAGCCTGTTGTTAACTTGTTGTTGGCCTGTTGTTAGCCTGTTGTTAACTTGTTGTTGGCCTGTTGTTAGCCTGTTGTTAACTTGTTGTTGGCCTGTTGTTAGCCTGTTGTTAACTTGTTGTTGGCCTGTTGTTAGCCTGTTGTTAACTTGTTGTTGGTCTGTTGTTAGCCTGTTGTTGGCCTGTTGTTGGCCTGTTGTTAGCCTGTTGTTAACTTGTTGTTGGCCTGTTGTTAGCCTGTTGTTAACTTGTTGTTAGCCTGTTGTTGGCCTGTTGTTAACTTGTTGTTGGCCTGTTGTTGTCCAGTTGTTGGTATGGCCTGAGCTGAAATCAGAGCAGGGAGCTGTGGTGGTCTTGGGAAAGTGTGGTGCTCCTTGTGCGTTCAGTTTGTTGATTTGGCACTAACAATGTTTCTACTGTTGGACTCAACTCTCAGCATGAGCTCTCACACTTTGTGTGTGTGTGTGTGTGTTGTTGTCTATCCATGTGTGTGTATCCGTGTCTTTGCTTCTTCTTTTTGCATGCATGAGCGCTGTGAATGTGTGTAGTTGTGTTTTTCATATCTATGTGTGTTTGGGTTCCCACTGAGGACTCAGTTTGTGTGACCCTGCCACGTAGACCCTCAGATGATACAACCAGCTGATGAGGTTACCCAAACGGCAGCAGAGGCCCAGCGTGCTGCTAATGGGGGGGGGGGGGTGACTCCGTTTGGTCAGAGATATGGCTGTGTGTGTGTGTGTGTGTGTGTGTGTGTGTGTGTGTTCGGGGGGACATCTGCCCCACATTAGGCGAGAGAGGCTCTGACCTTAGCAGCTATAATATCAGTGCGAGTTCTGACCCCAGATCAGTCCTGGTTGGTGCTTCAGAGGGGTGAGGAGGGGTGGGGGTGCTGGGGGAGACAAGGGGGGAACCGTTTCATTGTATGGCCGGTGTCCCCCGCCCTGCCTTCAGCAGCACCACGGCTTAGTGAGGGGTGAGTAATGTGAGTAATGGAGAGTAATAGGGTTCAGATAGTGAGTGTGACCGTAACCCTATTGTATCCTGTGTCAGCGGGTCAAAGGTCACCTACCATGCATACTGGTCCTGCCCGACCCATTTGGGCCATAAATGAGTTTACCCAACACTAATTACTGGGGGGCTGCCAATGGGCTGTGCTGCCTAACAGGCCTGACAGCTGCCTCTATGCCTCACTTAGACATCCTCGACCCCCCCCCCCCCCCCCCCCCCCAAACTCTGTCCTGTCCTGCCACCATTTTAAACTCCAACCCCCCCCCCCCCCCCCCCACACACACACACACACAGCCCATCAGCCCTCACTCCCCTCCCTTGGCAGTGGGTGTGTGTGTTGATGCCAGCTCAGTCTGGTTCTGTCTGGACCCTCTTTACATAACCTGGGCCTGATGGACCCGTCCAGTCTCCTGATAATGTCTCAGGTCTGGGGGGGTTATAGGGCTTCAGGGAGAGGGAATCGAACACAGTCCGGCCTCCATCCTCAGACTAGGTCGGCCCAGAGTATGAACTCTGGGCTGGTGTGTCGGTCTGGAGCTGAGGGATCAAACCATGTTGTTATTGTTTGTGATCAGATTGAGTTTCAGTTTTCAGATCGATGACTTTTGAGATGCAGTGATGTCACAGGACGCAGTTCATGGCGTGGTGATGTCACAGGACACAGTTCATGGCGTGGTGATGTCACAGGACACAGTTAATGGCGTGGTGATGTCACAGGACACAGTTAATGGCGTGGTGATGTCACAGGACGCAGCTCATGGCGTGCTGATGTCACAGGACACAGTTAATGGCGTGGTGATGTCACAGAGTCTCCAGACAGCTGCTTCCTGTCGTTGTGGTACAGAGATGGAGAATCATCATCTAGTCTACATTCATGTGGTCTCTGGTTTGTGTGTTTATCCAGTCAGGCTCTGGAACTATCTCTGGAATTTTCTTATTCCTACTCACATGAGCAGCTTCACATCTGGCCAGACATCTTCAGTTTGTTTCTTATACCTGAAGTGTAAGGCCCCCCCCCGCCCCCTCCCCTTTGAGGACTGTCCTTATGCTGACTGCCAACACGATGTTCATTCTGGAGGAGTCTGGGTCTGAGACTAGCCCTCAAAGCTGGACCACCTGCAGGAACTTATGAAGTAAAGACGATCTGGACTGATACGGACTCAGCCTCCACCCCCCCCCCCCACCCACCCACCCACCCACCCATGGTGCGTCAACAGCACCAGCGTTTGTCAGTGACCACCTCCCTGTTTGTAAAGATGGCCCCTCCCCCTGTCCATCAACCCTGCAGGAGAGCACTAAGCCCGAACCCAACAGAAGCCCCCCACTACCAGGACCCCTGG
>CM068491.1:229253-276753 GCA_034769265.1 Remorina albescens | reverse complement strand
CACTGCCCTGCAGACTCCCCATTGGCTCAGGCTTAGTCATGAGACCTCGGCACTGAGAGAACTCTCACCCAATAAGGCGCCCTGTGGGCAAAGCCCTGGTCCAATAAGAAGGACCCCTGGGGGCAGGCGGGGGATTACCAGCTCCAGGCTGAGGGGGGGGGCACGAGTCGAAGGACGGGCCGCTCTGTCGCCAAGGCCAGCCGACTCCTTTAAATGGTTGCTATGGCACAGGTATCAAACAGGCGACAGTCGCACACAGTCACGGTCATGGAGGGAATTAAAGGGCAACAAAGAGACAGTTATTCTGCAATAATCTGCCCCAGTGAGGGCAAGTTATTCTCCAATAATCAAGAGGCTGTGATCACAAGAGCATGGACACACACACACACACACACACACACACACACACACACAGATTCTACAGGTGGAGAAGAAACACTGATAGAAACAGGAAATCCTTTCAGAATAAAAGCCTCTCCCCCCAGGTCACAGTGTGTGAGCAGTCTGGGCTCAGACTTCCGCCGGGGGGCCGGAGTTCTGGATCTGGTCTTCGAGTCTCCGGTCCAGCTCTTCACCTGCGGCTACGACACCTTCATCCGTCTGTGGGACCTTCGGCTGGACCCCCGGTACGACCCCTCTCCCCCCATTTCCCCTCATCTCACCCTGACCCCCCCCTCCCCCATTCCCCTGCCCCCTCTCCCGTCTCCCCCCATCTCCTCCCACTGTCTGTCCCGATCGTGGGGCAGCGTTCAGGGGGCGGGGTCAGTGAAGTAAGACAAATGAGATGTGATTGGTAGATCGCTTTGGGACCGAGGGAGGGGTGAAGGGCTGGCGGGGGGGGTCCCTCTTTAGATATCAATAATTCATCTGGTCCGAGCACTGAGGCTCCCAAGGTCGTACGGGAGGTCCAGATTGTCTGGAGGTGATGACACGGTGACAACATGAGACTGAAGAAGAAAGAACCTGGATGATGTCATCAGCATGTTCACGTGTGTGTGTGTGTGTGTGTGTGTGTGTGTGTGTGTGTGTGTGTGTCTGTCTGTCTGTCTGTCTGTCTGTCTGTCTGTCTGTCTGTCTGTCTGTCTGTCTGTCTGTGTGTGTGTGTGTGTGTGTGTGTGTGTGTGTGTATGTTAGGGATGGTTATTTTCTGCCAATAGACATTGATCCTCCATTAGAGCCTCATCAATAAGTGATGGAGACACTGGGGGCAGACAGAGACGTCTGGAGGCTCACACACACACACACGCACACACACACACACACACACACACACACACACACACACACACACACACACACACACACACACACTGGAGTCCTGATTCACTGTAGTTCAGATTTTGGGCTGTCTTGACCCCCCCATCCTCGTCCTTCAGTGTAGACGGTCTGAACTCAACTAAAACAGGAAACTGTAAAACTGTTTCCTGTTAACAAGCTGAGACGGTTTGGTTTGTCAGTCACACGCTCACTCAGCTGTCATTCAAAGAGGCCGCGCCCCCCAATCCCCTAACAACCTGTAAACAGGTGAGTTCTCTGAATCCTCCCATCAGTTCTCATGAAGGACGAACTGATCTCCAGAGACCAGGACAGTTTTGGGTCCAAACTGGAATCGGGTCGGACATTTAACATGGGACTGACTCCCTGGTGGACTCTAGTGGTCTGGACTGACTCAGTGCTTTGTCCATCCCTGGTGGTCGATGGAGGAACTGCAGGTTTAGTTGATGGGTCAGTCTTGTTAAACTCTCATGTCCTTCCCAACAGGAAGTGTGCAATGGAGTGGGAGGAGCCACATGACAGCACTCTGTACTGCATCCAGACAGACGGAAATCACATGATCGCCAGCGGCTCCTCGTACTACGGCGTCGTACGGCTCTGGGACAAACGGCAGACAAAGTGCCTACAGGTACACAACCCCCCCCCCCCTTTAATATCTTGGTCACATGTCTGTGGAGCAGGTTCTGACAGCTTCCTGCGGTGCAGTTCTTCCAGCTGAGCTCAAACCTGGCGAGCAGCCCCGTGTACTGCCTCCGCTTCAGCAGTGCTCACCTGTACGCCGCCCTTGCCACCAGCCTCCATTGTCTGGACTTCAGACTGACCGCTGCCTGCATCAGATGACACACACCGCACCTTCATCAGTTCCTGTCTATTTTCACAATAAAAGTTTTCACATTTTAATGGCTGGTCAGTTGTCTGTGTTTGGTTGAATTGAACCTGAACAGACTTCCTGTGAATCTGTCACCCTGGTGACATCACTATTACATCAGCAGCAGCAAAGTACAGAGACTGTCAAACTGAAGACATGAAGAGGACACACTGGTCCTTCTTTTGAGAACCATGTCCCATAATTCCTTGCTGCAGCAAATTTAAAGTAAAAAGAAAGCTATGAAAGGAGGGTTTTCAAGGAAATGAAGCTTCTGAAACTTGTTTTTCTGATCCTGGAGCTTCAAATCCAGACCAAAATCTCTTGATTTCAAAAACCGCAGCTTCAGGTTGATAAATGAGCTGGAGTGACAGAGGTGTTAGATGACAGGTAAAGGGCTAATCCGTTAGCTCGAGGCTCCGTGAACATAAACGCTCGCCGTGTACGAATCAGATTCTCTGAAGACGTCCGTCAGACACAGACCAGGTCTCTGGATTCACACTGAACCTTTGAAGGGATTAAGGCACATTAGCCTCTTGACAAAAACATCTCATCACCATGGAAACGCACTGTTTGGGTTTACATTCATTTGACCTCTGACCTGAGATCACACGGTAGAGGAATCCACTTCATACAATGTGAGGATCCACTTGATGGACAGAGGCCTGGATCAGCACACACACACCTGGACTCTGTTTGTGTGTTAGGTCACCTGTCTACGACAGGAAATACCAGATGAGCTTCAAGTTTAAACTTTGTGAGCCACGGATTGAAATCTTCTCTCTCACATTTTGGTCAAATCTAATATTCTATAAAGTATCAGAGAAGATTCATCTGTTTTAGTGAAGAACAATCTAAAATAATTCATTATTGATCATCAGGTTCTGCAGAAATAAATGAAATCTCCAGCATCAGTGAGTCTGATCTGTCTCCTCGCCCCTAAATTCAGACGCCCAACTGTCCTGCAGCCTCGTCCCCTGGTCCCGGAGCTCAGCGCTGTGTGAGGATGTTAACGTGGTCGATGTTGGTTTGATACTTTTTAAATACAACATATTCAATAGAGATGCAGATGTTAATGATGCCACTATGGCTCGTTATCACACCAGGAGTCAGTGATTTAGTACATTTTGCCCTGTCAGATGTAAATGTTGAATCGCTGCTGATGCTGACATCTTGTCAGTCAATCCTCCGTCACCCTGACAGCGACGTCACTTTTGATGATCAAAAAACCGCCAGCTGTTTAGCTTAGCGTAGCACTGTAACATGACAGAGTGACATCACTGAAGCATCACTATCACTAACCTTAATGAAAACCTCAGCTCAGCTCGGACTCAGGGGACAATAAATGTGCCGCCTCTGCCCCCCCCCCCCCAAATCCTTTAATAGCATATATCAGATCATGTGATGTCCATTAACCAACATGGGGGGGACACATGAAAGTGAAGGTCTGGGTGCGTACAGACATTGCACATCCATGCAAGAGATGTGGCCCCAGGGGACCGACCCCTGAATTAATCATAGGAGTGGAGGATGATGGCTGGTCTCCATGACGACACCAGCCCCCCAACGTTTTAAGACAGAGGGTCATGACCAAGGATGATGACGATATCATCTCACTGTCTGGCTGGGAGACGGTGATGAAGCTGACTCTGGGATCAGATGCTGGATTTCAGGCCTTGTCCACACTCGTCTTCATCTCCTCTGAATTGTCACTTGGGGTTTTGGATCTTTAGACCTTTGAAAAGCATTTTCATCCACACAGACTCCTCTTCTCCCTCATCATCATCATCAGTACTGATGATGAGACATTCAGGTCGTCTGTCCACGATGGTTGGTCTGTTCGTGTCTTTCAGTCCCTCGTTACATCTTTAAAGACACAGGTGAGACATGATAGTGTCTCTGGACTGTCTGTGTCTTCTGTCTTAAAATGGTCATCACATGTTTGTGCTGACGGGGCCACCTGGTGTTTGTGCAGTGAACTACAGGACTCCTCTCAGTGTCACGGCCTCATTTTCATGATCTTCACACTAATGATCGTTCACTTTCTCTTCTTTTCCTCCGTGAATATTTTGCTGCAACAACAAACAGACGGGTCAGAGTCTCTGAGGCAGCAATTTAAAGCTAAAGTCTGAACGGTAGCTGAATTCATGACTCTAATCAAATAAAAACTTTTTGGATTAAAGAAAGAACCAAATTTTTTCTTCAGTGCTGCAACAAATAATTGAAAATCTGTGTGCAGTGTAGAAACGTCCAAAAAGACGTTTATAGTCCTTTTTCAAAGCTCTTGTTAACTTGATGTGTGCCGCAGAGCACTGGTGCATCAATCCATCACCGAAAATAGTCATACAAAAACTCATCTTCCTTTTTGAATCTTGATGTTTTTTCACAAATATACTTTTTCTTGCCAGCAAATTCTCAATTTAAAGTTATTTGGCAATAAAACGGATTCTGGTTCTGTTTTGTATTTAATTTTGTGTCTGTTGGTGATTTTACGACAGTTGAATTGAAATGTGTGTCTTGAAATAACACACACTCATGTTCCTTCAGAGGAATGTGAAGGAAAATCAACTGTATCCCCCCGACCCCCCCACCCCTGGATACAAGTCTCTTCATCCTCCACAACAGCCCCCCTCCCCCCGCTCAGCTGCAGCCCCTCACCTGTCAGTCATTCCTGGGACAGCAGGCCTGTCAGACCTCCAGCAGCCTCTCAAAGAAATATACCCCCCCCCAGGCCTGCTAAACAAAAATAAAGTCACATTGAAGAGAATGAAGAGAGCGGCAGAGGTAGTGGATGGCCCTCCTGGCTGTCACTCAGGGGCCGGGCCCTTAATCCTATTGTCTGCCCGACAGGATTACAGTCGGTGGTCCGTCCTCCCTGCGGCTGCTTGAAGGAGAAAGGCCAGATTAAGGAGATTAGCTTGTATCCTCCTGACTTGTCAAACTGGGATGTGAGGAACTATTGACTTTGTTGGGAAGCTGAATGAGCAGAAGCAGAAAGAAGAAGGTCATGAAAGAAGAAAACAGAATTCCTGAAAGGACAAATGGATTTGTTTGGTTTTGTTCCCTCAAACTGGACTGAAAGGTTCAAAGGGCCTGAAGGTGTGTGTGTGTGTGTGTGTGTGTGTGTTAGTCTGTTAGTGTGTGTGTTAGTTTGTGTTAGTCTGTTCGTGTGTGTGTGTTAGTCTGTGTTAGTCTGTTAGTGTGTGTGTGTTAGTCTGTGTTAGTCTGTTAGTGTGTATGTTAGTTTGTGTGTTAAACTGTGTGTGCTAGTCTGTGAGTGTGTGTGTGTTAGTTTGTGTTAGTCTGTTAGTGTGTGTGTGTTAGTCTGTTAGTGTGTGTGTTAGTCTGTTAGTGTGTGTGTTAGTTTGTGTGTTAAACTGTGTGTGTTAGTCTGTGAGTGTGTGTGTGTTAGTTTGTGTTAGTCTGTTAGTGTGTGTGTGTTAGTCTGTGTTAGTGTGTGTGTTAGTTTGTTAGTGTGTGTGTTAGTCTGTTAGTCTGTGTTAGTCTGTTAGTGTGTGTGTGTTAGTT
Source organism: Remorina albescens (assembly GCA_034769265.1). Classification (NCBI taxonomy): domain Eukaryota; kingdom Metazoa; phylum Chordata; class Actinopteri; order Carangiformes; family Echeneidae; genus Remorina; species Remorina albescens. The sequence goes on along the minus strand of CM068491.1, from coordinate 271,085 downwards.
TGTGTTAGTGTGTGTGTTAGTCTGTTAGTGTGTGTGTGTTAGTTTGTGTGTTAAACTGTGTGTGTTAGTCTGTGAGTGTGTCTGTTAGTCTGTGTTAGTGTGTGTGTTAGTCTGTTAGTGTGTGTGTGTTAGTTTGTGTGTTAAACTGTGTGTGTTAGTCTGTGAGTGTGTCTGTTAGTCTGTGTTAGTGTGTGTGTTAGTCTGTGTTAGTCTGTTAGTGTGTGTGTTAGTTTGTGTTAGTCTGTTAGTGTGTGTGTGTTAGTTTGTGTTAGTGTGTGTGTTAAACTGTGTGTGTTAGTCTGTTAGTGTGTGTGTTAGTTTGTCTTAGTCTGTCAGTGTGTGTGTTAGTCTGTTAGTGTGTGTGTGTTAGTTCGTGTTAGTCTGTTAGTGTGTGTGTGTTAGTTCGTGTTAGTCTGTTAGTGTGTGTGTTAGTCTCTTAGTGTGTCTCTTAGTGTGTGTGTTAGTCTCTTAGTGTGTCTCTTAGTGTGTCTCTAAGGGTGTGTGTTAGTCTCTTAGTGTGTCTCTAAGGGTGTGTGTTAGTCTCTTAGTGTGTCTCTTAGTGTGTCTCTTAGTGTGTGTGTTAGTCTCTTAGTGTGTCTCTTAGTGTGTGTGTTAGTCTGTTAGTGTGTCTCTTAGTGTGTCTCTAAGGGTGTGTGTTAGTCTCTTAGTGTGTGTGTTAGTCTCTTAGTGTGTCTCTTAGTGTGTGTGTTAGTCTGTTAGTGTGTGTGTTAGTCTCTTAGTGTGTCTCTTAGTGTGTCTCTTAGTGTGTGTGTTAGTCTGTTAGTGTGTCTCTTAGTGTGTCTCTTAGTGTGTGTGTTAGTCTGTTAGTGTGTCTCTTAGTGTGTGTGTTAGTCTGTTAGTGTGTCTCTTAGTGTGTCTCTTAGTGTGTGTGTTAAGCTGTTAGTGTGTCTCTTAGTGTGTGTGTTAGTCTCTTAGTGTGTCTCTTAGTGTGTGTGTTAGTCTGTTAGTGTGTCTCTTAGTGTGTCTCTTAGTGTGTGTGTTAGTCTGTTAGTGTGTCTCTTAGTGTGTCTCTAAGGGTGTGTGTTAGTCTCTTAGTGTGTCTCTTAGTGTGTCTCTTAGTGTGTGTGTTAGTCTGTTAGTGTGTCTCTTAGTGTGTCTCTTAGTGTGTGTGTTAAGCTGTTAGTGTGTCTCTTAGTGTGTGTGTTAGTCTCTTAGTGTGTCTCTTAGTGTGTGTGTTAGTCTGTTAGTGTGTCTCTTAGTGTGTCTCTTAGTGTGTCTCTTAGTGTGTGTGTTAAGCTGTGTGTTTGAATGTCATTCTTCATGACTGATAAAATGTTTTCTTGGGTTCAGATCATGTTGGTACGGAGATAAGATGTTGAGTTCTGGACTGATACTGAGCTCAGAGTCCAGGAGGACCAGGAGGACCAGAAGGACCAGGAGGACCAGGAGGACCAGGAGGACCAGGAGGACCAGAAGGACCAGAAGGACCAGGAGGACCAGAAGGACCAGGAGGACCAGGAGGACCAGAAGGACCAGGAGGACCAGGAGGACCAGGAGGACCAGGAGGACCAGAAGGACCAGGAGGACCAGGAGGACCAGAAGGACCAGGAGGACCAGGAGGACCAGGAGGACCAGGACGATCCGGGTTCCAAATTTAATACACACACACTTTCATTTCTCTCCATATTGTTGTTTGTTTGTTCTTTCACTTTTTGTCAATAAAGCTCCCGAGCTGAAAAAATCAAATTGACTTGACAACAGGAACAGCCAATGGCTGTCAGGGGACCGCCCACATTCCTGGACGGACCAATGGCGGAGCAACCTTCCGGAACAATCAGTGGACTTTCCCGGACTTGTTTTGTTTTGGTCGCTCGGTCGGTCGGTCGGAGCTTCACCGGCTGTCAGAAATGTTCTGATCCGATCACAGCAGCCGGACTCTCGCCTCTCCGTCATGGTGTCGCCGAAGTCCGCCGTTGGAGCAGAACATCCGGCCACAGCGGCCTCGGTGTCGGAGGTTAGCGGCTCTTACACAGCGAGCTAGTGGTGTTAGCCGGCCGGCTAACTGAGCCGTGTGATCCGGACTCCGGTCGGTCCGGTCGGGGGTGGTTCCGTCTCTGGCTGCTGGATCCTGATCTGTGGGCCGGGTTAACAGCTGCCTTCATCATCACCAACTGTTCTAAAAACGGCTAATAGCGTTAGCATTAGCCGCCGAGTATAGGCTAACTCGGCTAACGTTAGCAGGGAAGTGCGCTAGCTTTGTGTGCTTTGTGTGAACTCTGACTGAAAACAGACTGATGACTCTAAAACTCATCAGATCTGTCTGATCTCACTGGAATGAATGAACCAGTTTGAACTTTTATTGCCGACGTTTCTGATCCTGTTTGCTGTCTGCGATCAGCTGATGATGACAGTCAGTGATCATCCGAGGAAACAAACTGATTCAGCTCATTCATGTGTGTGTTTCAGGACTACAGTCATGACACAAACAAAGAGGTCGACCAGGAACTAGTCAAATTAGTCTCTTTAATGTGTCTATGTACAAAAGAATTCATCACAGAATAGTTGATATTAAACAGGATGACCTTCCTTAAGTGTTTAGTAATAGCTATTAAAGAAATAAATTAAAAGTTTTGCTTAAATTTGGTTTTAAATCATTTGGATTACAGTCTCGTTACCGTCATGCTGAAGTCATCGAGATGATAAAAAGTATGGAAGTTCTTTGTAAAATGTTTGAGGTATTGAAAAACGAACGTGCTGTACGTAGTTTTGTAGTTTCAGTAACCTCCTTGTGTTTTTTCAGGCCAATCTGGTTTGTCAAGGCTTAAACAACCAGAGCTACGTCTGTGAGTCAGGTCACTGCTGTGGGGAAACACAGTGCTGCAGCTACTACTATGAACTGTGGTGTAAGTGACTCATCCCTGCTTCAGTCTCACCATGAAACTTATTCAATCATTAGAAGCAGAAACAGAAAGAATATTAGTCCGTACTCCTACCAATGCACAGTTGTTATCGTTTAGCAGACTTAAAGGTGAAGGAATGAGAAGCAGATGTTTGATATAACTCAGTGGGACCAGTTTGACAGGTGGAGTCTAATTTATCCTTCACAACCTCCACTTGTTTACTGTCTGAGCTGCTGCTCGGCTGCCTGCTCGTCTCTCATGTTTCAGACACACCCGAGAGCCTTTTAACAGAAGCTGCCAGACCATGAGGCACTCAGCGGCGTCTCTTTATTTAAGGCTGTAGGTCCACGCTAGAAAAACTAACAGACAGGATGATAGGGTTAGGGTCTCAGGACTGACAGTCATGTTTGAGCTGTTTGTGAGGACTCATACTGAAGGTGTTTGGACCCATGTGGTCCCTGCAGGGTTCTGGTTGGTGTGGGCCCTGATCATTATCCTGGCGTGCTGCTGTGTGTGTCAGCACTGGCGCGCCAAACAACGTTTCCAGCAGCAGCGGCGGCAGAATGAGATCAACCTCATCGCCTACAGAGAGGCTCACAACAACTCTCAGCTCCCGCTCTATCTCCGTATGTCTGTGCTGCTGCCACCACACATTCCTCACATACACGTAGTCAGTTCCACCTGTCAGTCGCTTCACCCGCTGCAGGTCACACACTCCTCAAGTGAAACTACACCAAAGGGGTAACCCCAATCACTCTGATCATGTTTCTTTCTGGTTTCTAATCCTGTTTGTGGGGTACAGAGAGGGAGAATTTTGTCTCTGGGTTTATTTTGAGCCATTTCTCTTCACATCCTCCAGCTAATGGAAAAACAAGTTTGTGCATCTTTAACCTCACAGTCATTATTCATGACTGATCACGTTTGTCCTCCTTCTTACTCGTTATTCTTCAGGGTTCTTGCCCACCTACCTGCTGCCAGCCTATGAAGAGGTAGTTGGCCGCCCAGCCACGCCCCCTCCCCCCTACACCCCCCTCCAACCAGCACCTCCACCTACTGATCCACCTGAGGAGTCTCCGTGTGTCCAATCTGTGATCTCCATCCCCTGTGATGCTGATGCAGCGCTCCCTGCAGCTTCAGAGGCCACACAGACGCTCCTTCACAGCACCGCCAACCCCAACAAGGACTCCACGCCGGGCAGGTACCGGCGCTTCACTGGGGATTCTGGGATTGAGGTTTGCGACGGTCAGGAACTGTGGGATCAGCACAGCTTCTTAGAGACAGAGGAAGAGGGGGCGGGACCTGTGGAAGACCCATGTGACCACAGGTCCTTTGAGCAGTGCTGCAGTAGTGATCCGGATGGACACACAGAACCAAAGTCTCTGAGGTAATCCAGAATGAACTTCCTGTTTGCGGAGATGCCCCTCTGCAGCTCTCTGATGCAATATTATTACCCATGGTGCCCAGGGGTTTGGTCTTTTACTACATGTGTAATCTTGACTGACACCAGTGTGACAGACAACATACTTGACGAAATATTCAACAACTTCCCAAAATGAAAAGTTCCATCTTTTCAAACGGCAGTGAAACAGAAAGTGAAACACTTAACATTAACATTTGAACAGTCGCTGATTGTGTTAAAGAGCCGCTGCTGCGTCACTGTGACATGAAACCAGTCATCCAAGCTTGTCAGCCGGAGCAGCAGGAAAACTGCCATCAAAGAGACATTTCACTTTATTATCAGATGGTGCTTAACTCTCATTAAAACTGACCAACATTCAGCAAAAAAAGAGTCAACAGTTCAGACATCTTAACCTCAAACATCAGCTACATGTGTTTATGTTGAATCATCTGCCTCTCAGTCAGTGATGGAGTGTCCTGTTTCCTGTCACACTGATGTTAGTCAAAGGTTTTGATGCCGTTGTGCCATAATGAGTAGCCTCTGAAATATTAAGAAAAGACAGTGAGTCGCCGGCAGTGAACTCATGGATGTTCATCATTAACCAATGTTGTTTTCCTGTATTTGTTAAATTGTTTATCAAACTCTGAGTATTAATAATGGATCTGAATTCTGATTCTGAAACATGACATCTGTGATGAACATTGCTGGTTGTAAACCCAAAGTGTGTGTATACAGAGGAAATGACTGTGGTGAAACAGGATGACACTCCATGTAAAAACGTGTCTGGTTGTCAGGAAGCTGACATGAAACCCAAACCTTCCAGTGCACTGAGGCGACTAAGAGCCTGTTGAGCACTTTTCTACGTATGCAGCACCTGGTGCTAATCTCTGTACATTCGCTCTTTGTTACCTGCTGAATAAAAGTATATTTTTCTGTTGCATTTTGTATAAAATAGTTATTAAAATTTAAGTGGAGAACAAATGGTTGTGTTCTTTCATATGAATGATTCAGCTCTAAAATCTACTCAATCTACACGAACGCAGGTTGGATCCATAACCCTCAGACAGTTTATACAGACCAGGATCAATGAGCTCCTGTCGAATACGCTTTTCAATTAGACAAATTATCAATTTAATGAGACAAAGATGGGAACACTTCTCCAAAACACATGGACTAATGCTAAGTTTCTTAGAAACAGAGCACCACCTGTGACTGATGGACCTTCACTAACACATATTTAACAATGAATTGTTGACAACACTGACTTTCTGCTCCAGTAGGAAAATAAACTGGTTTCTTGAAAAAAAAAAAAGTAATACATGATTTATTTCAGTGCAACTTCATATCTATGAATATAAGTTTGACAGCTTCAAACCTTTGCTTACTTTTGCAAAAAAAAAAAAAACTAAGCCGGCAGAACATAAATTTGGGTCTGTGCTCTTTTACCATTTTTATTTACGGTTAAAGGTGTTTGAGGCGTTTTGTTCAAGTTGGATGTTTTCTGAATAAATCCTAATGGACGCTGTATTAATTACATTATTAATGCCTCATTTCTGTATGAGTTTTAATGTTTATTTGAGTGTTTTTAATATTTAATTCAGTAACAGGCCGCAGTGGGCGGGGCCATGTCCAGCAGGTGGCGGTAAAGTAAAATTAAATGAGACGAAGAAGAAGAAGAAGAGGAAATGAGCTTTGCGAACAATTGGGACAGCTCCCAGTAAACTCGTGAGTGCTGCTGTTGTTGTTTTTGTTGTTGTTGTTGTTTACTCGGCTCACGAGCCGTTTGTTTACGTGTGTAGTGCCGTAGAGGTTTTATTGTGGTTGTGGAGTCCAGATGCTGATGTCCGCCGTCTCTCCTTTACCGGACACGGAGCTAACTTTAGCTTAGCCTCTATTTTCATGCTGTCGCCTGTCAGCGTCATGCTAATGCTAACGATGTCCAAGTTTAACGACGTGTCGTTCACAGAAACGGTTCAAGATGACGACATCATGGAGCGACCGGCTGCAGAACTATGCGGACTTACCCGCCAACATGGACGGAGTGGCCATGAAGAAATATCGGCGTGAGGCTCATCAGAGGTAGGAGAGCCCAGATCCTCCACACACTGACAGGAAACAGCACAGCCGGCATTCTGCCCCCGGCCAGAGAAGACGTCACACTGTACTGAAGTCTATGGGAAGATGGTTCAAGTCTTCAATACAACATGATGTTCATTTTTTTAAATGATGCTCCTTTTAGAGGAAAACAGACCAGGAAAGAGGGGAGGGGTTAGGGGGCGGGGCTACTGTGTGATTGACAGACTGAACCACCCAACCAGGAGAGAGTACAGAGCACGTCCGAGCCACCTTCTCCTCCAAAGATGGTTTCTAATGGTCCAAAACGAACCAAGAGGGCCGACGGTCCATGACGAGCTGACAGACCAAACAGCTGCTCAGTCAGCTGACAGTCAGCAGTGATTCCTCCACCCAAACCAGTTTGTTCTCCCAGCAGTTTTAATGTCCATATCCGAAACCATTCATTCGTTTGGATATCAGAATAAAAATCACATGAAATGGGCCACAGAGCAAACCCTCTGCACCTGAATCATGTCCGTGTTAACACAGTGTCGTGGTTTGTTGGTCACCATTCTGCCCATTTCAGCTCAGTTACAGTCTCATGTCTGTGTTTTGCTGCCTCGTTTCTCAGAAAGAAGCAGTTTGAACTTCCACTGTGAGCAGAAGCTGAAGGGATCATCAGATCCACAGAGCCAGAAATTACATTTATTTTAAGATTCTTTTAATGGACTACAGTCACAGAATTAAAACAACAACTTGAAAAAACTGAGGAAGGATGTTGACACTGTGTGTGTGTGTGTCTTTGCCAATCCAGGAAGGTGTCACTCTGACAACAGAGAACTTTACAGCTGCTGATTGTTTTGTTGAATAAAACACAGAATTAGTTTGAAGTCATGACAGAAGCTGATTTCATGTGAAAACATGACAGATATATTAATACTGCTGATCATTTTCACACCATCAGCTTTTAACCTGAAGTTTGGGACATACTCAGTCCTGACGTTGGTGTGTCCACAGCACTGAGAGCAAGTTTGACTTGCAAACAATGTTGGGCACACTACTTTAAAAAAGTAATTAGTTATAGTTACTAGTTACTTTTCTCAAAAGTAACTTGTTTTTTAAAAATATACCAGTAATGAACTTTCAATTCAACAGTTTATTAAATTATATATAGTGAAAAATAAAGAAAAGAAAAATAATCTTGTCAGCTCCTCTCAGGCTGAGAAAGCTGGTGCCAACAGCAGTTTAATAAGCTCAGTTATAGTAACTTGCCCCATGTAATTGTTGGTAACAGCGTTGGAAAGATGGAAACAGTAATTAGTTAGATTTCAGGATATTGAAAAAAGTAACTCTTGTTATTTCAATGTTGATATTCCCTTCACTACTTACAAAACACAAGGATTTCTAGATTGCACATTAGACTGCTGGCTGAAAATATCAAGATTGTTCTCTGGACTGGTTTATCACAGACCTGTAATTATTCAGACATCCATCTTTATGACCTCTGTTACTCAAAGGCTTCACCGAAGACTGTGACGGCTGTTTGTTATGTGATGGAGGAGGTTTAGATTTAAATAGGCAGCACATTTGAGTTTTCCTTATTTCAAAATAAGCTCATTCCTTCAGTTTTGGTCGAGAAGCAGAGGCACTGGATGAAAAGAGGTGAGATCATCAACCTGGGTCAGAAAAATCACTGTCAGCTGTCTGTCTGAATAGGCTATGGATTATTAATTGGTGTGACATAAGTGGTTGGCGTAGCAGCTTGGCTTCAGTGGTAATACTGCATGTATTCTCTATTACAAAGCTTTCCAAGGGATCTGGCTCAAAACCATCCTGGAATGAGGTACGCCGTCCTTTTGTTGAACAGACTGGGACTACTGACTCAATGATTCATGTGTGTTGGTGTCCATGAATTCATGAACTCCATCCATACTGACACCAACCAGTCAGGCTCCTCCCAGTGGAAACATCAGCTGATTGGTCACTATGGTTCCCCTCTCTGCATCTTTTCTTTAATCCCATCACTTCCTGTTGGCTTCACGTCATCTCACCCTCTGAGTGGAGACAGAATCTGCAGCCTGAGCAGAGTCAGATTATATTTCACTCTGTATAATCTGTATCTGAGTGTCTGGGTCTCCACTGATGACGATTCAGTGGACAAGTTCTTCCTCTCTTACTGCAGCTTCCCTAGTGATGGTAGAGGCCAGGGGGTCGAGGTGGGGTGGGGGGTCTCACTGTCCAGGACAGAGCTGATGAATTGATCAACCGAGAATAAACCAGCTACTTTGATACGTTTTGTTCAGGCTAACTTTTGACATGTGGATTATAAAACACCAACAAAAAAAACAACGAATGAAGAAACTGAGCAACTGATTGATTGACTGACTGACTGATCGATTGATAATGTAGTTAAATTCTTAGTTATAGCTTCAGTCAAATATCAAACACTTGGCCAGATTTTCTCACGTTAGGGTTAGTTAATGGGGTTAATGTTCAGTTCAGTCACATCAGAGATGATGTTTCTTCTTCTGTGATGATGATGATGTTGAGTGTCTTTACTCTGAGACAGCTCCATTTTACCTCCAATGCTCCGATGTTTGTATCAGTAACAGTGAGTGCATGTGTGTGTGTGTGTGTTGTGTTGTTGTGTTGTTGTGTTGTGGTCAGACTCAGACTGACCTCAGGAATTTTGTGTTGGTTTGTGACAGTGTTGTGTGATTATCTCTGAACACATTGTTCTTCCTGCAGAGTGTTTGTGAACCGCAGTTTGGCCATGGAGAAGATCAAGTGCTTCGGTTTTGATATGGATTACACTCTGGCAGGTGGGTGCAGTCCGATCCTGATCACACTAACATGAGGTCTGACCAGAAACCACCTGTCCAGTCCTCCCTGATCCTCTGCTGTAGTCTCTCAGGCCTCCGTTAGTTTCGTCTGTTGTCATTTCCTCTGTGAGTTAAAGCAAATTCAATTCTTTTACAGTCCACAGAGCCTTAATTTGAAACCACGTCCTGCGCAGCAGTTTGTTATTTTCCCTTCAGGTTTGGGGCCTCAGGGGGCCCCGGAGACCTCATGGTCCCAGGGGCCACAGGGGGGCCTGTAAGATAGTAATTAACTTAAAAGTGGTAAATATACAAATATCTATTGACTGAATTTGAATGAAAATGCTCTGGTTGTTGATTATGTGTGAACATGACCCCCCCCCCCCCCCGCCGTAGTCTATAAATCTCCTGAGTACGAGTCTCTGGGCTTCGACCTGACGGTGGAGCGTCTGGTCTCCATCGGTTATCCACAGGAGCTGCTCAACTTTGTGTACGACCCCTCCTTCCCCACCAGGTTGGTTCAGGACCCCCCAGCAGGTTGTGTCTCTCAGGTATGTCCTGTCCTAAATCACCTGTCTGTCTTTCTCAGAGGTCTGGTGTTTGACACCATGTATGGAAACCTTCTCAAAGTGGACACCTACGGGAACATCCTGGTCTGTGTGCACGGCTTCAACTTTTTAAGGGGGTGAGGACCGCAGGGCTCTACTGGTCTCCATAGACCATGTCTGTGTAAAGACCTCAACACTGACAGCCTTAGGTCTTTAGAGATCTGTGTTCCTGTAGACCAGATTTCTAAAAACCTCAGCACTGATGGAAGCATTCGATCAGGTGACCCACTGACCTTTAACCTGCTGATGGCGCTACAGGAAGTGAGCTAGATTCATCCTCTGAAAACCATGACTGTTTTCACTGAGTGTGCGTGTGTGTATGTGTAGACCTGACATCAGAGAGATGTACCCCAACAAATTTATCCAGCGTGGCGACACCGATCGTTTTTATATCCTCAACACACTCTTCAACCTTCCTGGTGAGAAAAACAACATTGACAGAAAAAGCAGTCAAACATAATAAAATGATGAACAAACGTTGGTTTAAATCATTTGATATTGAAGTCTTTACTGGACCGTCTGTCTCAGACAGACGTCTCCTGACGTCCTCTGTCTCCCTCCATAGAAACTTACCTGTTTGCCTGCCTTGTGGATTTCTTCAGTAACTGCTCCAGATATTCCAGGTACTGAGTCTCCGTCCTGGTTCTGTCTCCATCTTAGTTCTGTCTCAGGCTTAAACATCATTCGTGTCTCTGCAGTTGTGAGACTGGCTTCAAAGATGGAGACCTGTTCATGTCTTATAAGAGCATGTTCCAGGATGTCAGAGACGCTGTGGACTGGGTCCACTTCAAGGTAAAGTCCAGACAGATGTGGACATCTCCTGCAGTCAGCCCACCCTCCGTCTGTCCTCATCCTGCTGTCTTCTGTCCTCAGGGCTCCTTAAAGGAAAAAACTGTTGAGAACCTGGAGAAGTACGTGGTGAAGGACGTGAGTATCAGCTGTCTTCTGCATCTGTGTGTTGTTGATGTTTGTTGGAGTTTGTTGAAGTTTGTTATGTTGTTCCTCCCCCAGCCAAAGCTTCCTCTCCTCCTCAGTCGCATGAACGAGGTAGCCAAAGTGTTTCTGGCCACAAACAGCGATTACAAATACACAGAGGTGAGACATCACACAGATCAGAGTCCTGAAACCAGAACCTGCTCTTCTCTTCTGGTCCACATGGCTCTAAAAACCGTGTTTTCATTTTTCAGAAAATCATGACTTACCTGTTTGACTTCCCCCACGGCCCCAAGGTAAACATCAGTCAGCTGATTTTAGTGGATTCGGCTTCAGATTTTTTAAGACCAATTCATGATTAAGAGTAGATAATCATCTTCATCTTCACAATTAACTATAAATACACATTAAAGCTCCACCCACTGGTGATGCTTCTGTGTTTGTCTCTGCCTGTCTCCTCTCAGCCTGGTACCCCCCACCGTCCCTGGCAGTCTTACTTTGACCTGATCCTGGTTGACGCCCGGAAGCCAGTGTTCTTTGGCGAGGGGACTGTGCTGCGGCAGGTGGACACTGTAAGTGAACTATGGAAGCCTCCATGGACACAAGACATGACTGTGCTTATATCTGAGAGCAGGTTTCACCGAGTCCTGGTTTGTCTCAGACCACAGGAAGGCTGAAGATTGGGACGTACACCGGCCCCCTGCAGCATGGCATCGTTTACTCTGGAGGTAAAAACAAACAGCTGAACTCAACGAGGGGTCTTCAGACCAGACCAGACCAGATCTGTGACTGACCTTGAAGAAACTAATAATTGTTGGTGTTCCTGTCCTGGTGAAGGTTTCCAACTCAAACACCTCCTCTTACTGCAGTTAGCTCCTGAATTAGTAGAGTTAGTATCAGAGGTTGAACTCAGCTGCAGTTTGATGTCAAACATTGTAAATGTTGTCTTCAGTCTGTTCCTCCGTCCTGGTCCAGGGTCCTCAGACATCGTGTGTGACCTGCTGGGAGCTAAAGGAAAGGACATCGTCTACATCGGAGACCACATCTTCGGGGACATCCTCAAATCGAAAAAGCGTCAGGGCTGGAGGACTTTCCTGGTGATACCTGAGCTGGCCCAGGAGCTGCACGTGTGGACCGACAAGAGCTGTGAGACACACACACACACACACACACACGTTGCTGATGTGTGTTTTTCACACAAACACGCACCTCAGATCAGGGACACGCACACAACTTTGATGTTACGTGAGTGTGATGTGAATTTTGATCAAATAAAATGTACACAAATTGCGGTTTGACCAAATCTCAAAAATCTGTGAACATGAATGCTTTAAATTACGTGTGATCTGAGCAAATGGAAATTTCTCATCATATCCTGGACTGTCGACTTCCAGGAGAAAAGATCGCTTTATTTGTTGTCTTGGTTAGGGTTAGTCTTTTCGTGGATGAAGAATTCGACATGTTGAATTAAAGTTAATTAGACGTTCGGGAGCTTTACGATTATTGCAAGAAGTGAAATGTCAGGTTGAAGGAGTTTAATGTCTAAAGCTCAGAACACTCAGAAACAGACGACCGTTCTGCTGCGTTTAAAGATTTAAATTCTGTGACAGGATGTGACCTCATGATACCGACTGAACTGTCTGTTTTTCAGCCATTTTTGAGGAGCTTCAGTCTCTGGACTGTTTCCTGGCAGAATTTTACAAGTGAGCTGAAGAGTTTAAATTCTGATTCAGACCAACAGGGTCCAGGTCTGTGTGATCCTGATCAGCCTCTGTTCTGTCCTCAGACACTTGGACAGCAGCAGCAATGAGAGACCTGACATCAGCTCGCTGCAGCGGCGGATCAAGGTACGACTGTCTGTGACATCATCCGGCGTGACTGGTCTCCATTATGACATCATCACTACTGTGACCATTGACAGTGAAGTTCAGGGTCCGTGGTTCCCGGTCTGTAAAGGACCCGGGTGTTAGACCAGCAGGTCTCCAGGTCATTGGATGTTGTCAAACCAACAGGAAGTGTTCTTTGTCTCCATGTCCTCAGAAAGTCACCCATGACATGGACATGTGCTATGGCATGATGGGAAGTCTGTTTCGAAGCGGCTCCCGTCAGACGCTGTTTGCTTCCCAGGTGATGCGTTATGCAGACCTGTACGCCGCCTCCTTCATCAACCTGCTGTACTACCCCTTCAGCTACCTGTTCAGAGCTGCACATGTACTGGTGAGTGTCTGTGTGTGTGTGTTTTGCTTCTTTCCACTTCCTGTGTTTTTGACTTGTCCTCCCTTCCTTCCGCAGATGCCTCATGAGTCGACAGTAGACCACGCCCACATCGCCATCATTGAAACTGAATCTCCTCTGGCCACACGAAACCGCCACGATCTGGACTTCAAGGAGATGGAGTGCAAACGGCACCAGTTGACCCGGTCCATCAGCGAGATCCAGCCCCCCCACTTCTTCCCCCAGGCCCCCCAGGAGATCACCCACTGCCATGATGAAGATGATGATGAAGAGGAGGAGTAGATGGCATCTTTCTGTTACACTCAGTTTTAATGTTTGATCTTTTCTTTGTGACTCCACAAACCTGAGTCTGGATGTCAGATCCACATTCACATTTAAGAGGATCGGGGTCAGTGGGTCTGCTGGTCTGGACCTGATCCTGTACAGATGAGGCTTACTGGTACCTGGACCTCCACTACACCAGTTAACAGTAAGAACTACCTGAACTCTGGTACAGCTTCTGTGGGCTGGACCCGGGTCCACCTCCGGACCCGGGTCCAGCCCGCCACCCATCTGAGCTGATCTGTAAGTCCAGGTCTTTGACATCAAGACATTTCTCATCAGCACAAATCGACATAATGGAAGATTCATCTGGATCAAAGAAACGAACTGAGTCTGTTTAAATTTTTTTATACAGGTGTGTGACAGAGAAGCAGCGTGTGTTGGTCATGTGACATCAGCAGCAAATCCACCTTCCTCCCTCAGTTTTGAATTAAGACCTGATTTGTTGTATGAATCAGATTCTCGTCTCAGTGTGGGGCCACGTTGGGACCCCTGGCTCCTGATGTCTCAGTGTGGGGCCACGTTGGGACCCCTGGCTCCTGATGTCTCAGTGTGGGGCCACGTTGGGACCCCTGGCTCCTGATTTCTCAGTGTGGGGCCACGTTGGGACCCCTGGCTCCTGATGTCTCAGTGTGGGGCCACGCAGGGACCCCTGGCTCCTGATGTCTCAGTGTGGGGCTTTTAGTTTTCTGTCTGAGTCTGAGAAATGTTTTTGATTGGCTAATTTTCCTGATAAAGATGATGATCTTCTACAGAATGGCTGTTACTGGAAAAGGATCAGCTGCCGTTGAGATTTGCACTGTTGTCATGGATACTGTCATCACTGATGTTGTGGCTACTGCAGATTTATGCAAGAGTGGTTTTGTAAACTTTAGATAATAAAGTTGCTTTTTTTTGTTTGTTTTTTTGTCCCTGGTGTTAAAGCAGCTGCTCTGAGTGACGGACTGATGATTGCTCAGTTGTTTAGTTTGTGTTTGCGTTCCTCAGTCAGCTGTGATGATGTGGACTGTCTCATGAATGTATTTCTGCGTTCTGCTGCTGCATGATGGTTTTAATTCGCTGAAGTTTGTAATAAACTTTCTGAACCAACGTGGCTGCAGAGTTTTTGTCATCACAGAATTTAGTTTAAACACAACAATCACAATTGTCACAAAATACACATTGTGATGCTGAGCTTCTAGCCCAAGTTCAGCACTATCATATGAGAAGTAGGTGATAATTGACCTTTGACCTCAATCCCTGCAGACTGAGGGCAGAGACACGTGCAGCGTGAGGGAACAGGACTGAGCCGCCTGCGCTCAGGGACGCCACCAAGGTCAAGCAGCTGTTGGACCTTCAGCAGCTGATAAGTTTGTCCCTTCGCTCTTTATCTGTCTGAACCGATGACGCAGCCAAAGAACGTCATTAATTAAACGTGAGCTGAAATATTCTGTTCCGATCCGTCTGTTTCTACAACATGCAATCATGAACAGGTAAATGTGGGCGGAGCCCTGTTTCACTGTTCTCACAAAATGTTTTTACTGGACAATGAAAACGTAACAGCAGGTTTAACATCAGACGGCTGGAACCAGCTGACCGCGGTCGTTCATCAGATGATGATGTCATACAATGAACAGATAAAGGAAGTGACGTCTTCATTCAGGTGATCCTGAATCTTTTACTGCGCCGCCAAACAAACAACAATAGATATATTAACTTAACCAACAACAAGACAACACAGGTCAGGTTTGTGTTTGAAGCAAAGCGGCTCTTCACAGATCCAGAAGGACTAACCATGTGCTGTTAAACCTCAGACCCCGTTAGTCCCCAAAGGATCCTCCTCAGGTCCCGTCACTTCAGCAGGTGTCTCAGCTGATCCTGCAGGTTCTTCGAGTGCTCCACACTGGGGGGGGGGGCAACCACAGTGATGTCATCTGTGTGTTATGGCTTCATGTGGAGGTGATGATGTCATCAGTGTGTCGCAAACAGAGTGTGGTGTTTAGACTTACTTCTTCTGGATGGCCTCCTGCCTGAGAGACAAACAGAGACAAACAGAGACAAACAGAGACAAACAGAGACAGACAGAGACAAACAGAGACAAACAGAGACAGACAGAGAGAGACAGGGAGAGAGACAGACAGAGACAAACAGAGACAGACAGAGACAAACAGAGAAAGACAGGGAGAGACAGGGAGAGAGACAAACAGAGAAAGACAGGGAGAGAGACAGACAGAGACAAACAGAGACAAACAGAGACAAACAGAGAAAGACAGGGAGAGAGACAGACAGAGACAGACAGAGACAAACAGAGACAGAGTCAGTATTGAATCAATCCCACAGTGAATCTCTGTCCCTTTTCCTCTCCTCCTCCCTCTCCTTCTGTCCTCCTCTCCTCCTCCCTCTCCTTCTGTCCTCCTCTCCTCCTCCCGTCCTCCCTCTCCTTCTGTCCTCCTCTCCTCCTCCTCTCCTTCTGTCCTCCTCTCCTCCTCCCTCTCCTTCTGTCCTCCTCTCCTCCTCCTCTCCTTCTGTCCTCCTCCTCTCCTTCTGTCCTCCCTCTCCTTCTGTCCTCCTCTCCTCCTCCTCTCCTTCTGTCCTCCCTCTCCTTCTGTCCTCCTCTCCTCCTCCTCTCTTCCTCTCCTCCTCCTCTCCTTCTGTCCTCCTCCTCTCTTCCTCACCTCCTGTCCTCCTCCTCTCTTCCTCTCCTCCTCCTCTCCTCCTCTCCTCCTCCCTCTCCTTCTGTCCTCCTCTCCTCCTCCTCTCCTTCTGTCCTCCTCCTCTCCTCCTCCTCCTCTCCTCCTGTCCTCCTCCTCTCCTTCTGTCCTCCTCCTCTCTTCCTCTCCTTCTGTCCTCCTCTCCTCCTCCTCTCCTTCTGTCCTCCCTCTCCTTCTGTCCTCCTCTCCTCCTCTCCTTCTGTCCTCCCTCTCCTTCTGTCCTCCTCCTCTCTTCCTCTCCTTCTGTCCTCCTCCTCTCCTCCTCTCCTTCTGTCCTCCTCCTCCTCCTCTCCTTCTGTCCTCCTCTCCTCCTCTCCTCCTCCTCTCCTCCTCTCCTTCTGTCCTCCTCCTCTCTTCCTCTCCTTCTGTCCTCCTCTCCTCCTCTCCTCCTCCTCTCCTCCTCCTCTCCGTCCTGCCTTCATGTCCTCCACCTGGCTGATACTCACTGGTACTGCAGGTGTGTGGTGATGATGGACATTTTCCTCAGACTCTGAAAGAGACAGTTGGACATTAGCTGATTATCACAGCCCCCCCCCCCCCAGTAAATGGTGCCTGCTGTCTTCACTCACGTCCTCAGAGTGCAGGATGGCGTCCTCCTGAATCACCATGTTTCTGGCTGCTTGACCCAGAAGCTGAAAGACAATGGAGTCAGATCACGTGATGATAGTTTGTCGTGAACCGGATCTTGTTGTTAATCTGATCATCTGATCTTTATCTTAAAAATCCCGGATAGTCTGAATTATTTTATCGAGCTAAACAAACGCGGAGCTTCTAAAACGAAACCCGCCGAACGAAGCAGCCGTGCTTTTATTGTGGAGCAAAGACTGCACAGCCGCTTCCGGTTGTTCTCCGCGTTCCCCTGACGACAAAAAGTGGCGGGTTTTTACCTCCTGACCGCGGGAACCCTTCAGCACTTGGCGGGTCAGGGCGATTACGTCAGAGCTGCAGGACGTGACCTTGTCGGACAGAAGACCTTTTACGGATTGACCAAACCGCGGCGGGGACTCGGCGGCCGCCATTTTGTTAGCTTGACTACGGTGCGCTGTCAGGATCAAAATACACGGAAACGCGTCCGTACCGCGTTTAAATGCTTGGCTTCACTGTAAAACATTAAATAATATTAATAATAATAATAATAATGTTTAAATAAAGACTACAGCACCCAGACTCAACCCAGGAACAACCTGCCCATCTGTATGACATCTGCTGATGTCCTCTTTGACTTTTAACACAAAATCATTTGAGCATCTTGTTTATTCGTATCTTTAGTGTCTGTTTATATTTTGCACATTTTAAAGACTCTATGGTCAACTCTGGTTGTTTGTAAATATGCTTTATAGTTAAATTTGATTTTGACCAATCTTCTTTGTGCAAAATTCTTTAATCTTAGAGTCAAGTTTTTAAATTAAAGTGTGAAGTTTTTAATGTCGGTGTAAAATTATTCAACTGGAGTAAAAACTTCTTCATTATTTGTGTTTTTTGTATTAGAATGAACTTCTTTAATATCATCATTATTGTTAAGTTTACCAGTAGTGTAAAGGTCTTTAAAATTGTTTGTTATAGTTTAAAGAAGAGACCAAAAATAGACTGTGAGGTAGAGAGTACAGTTACTGGTAAAACGCCTCAGTGATCTCTTCCTGTCAGTGATGTGTGGTCGTAGTTATTTGTGTGTCTGAGCTGACCCATTGTCGGATTTGCGTGCATTCACATTGTGCTCATGAGTCAGTAAATCAAATGTGGTCTTATCTGGTCTGAGTTGGCGCCGCCTCACAGTCAAGGATGTGACATTGAAGGAGCAGAATAAAAGTCGGGCCCCCAGCAGCTCAGGGCTGTCTGTGCTGGTTTCCTCTGAGCTGCATCTGCTGGCCCCGCTGCAGGTATGACTTGGTTTTTGTGTCTGTGTGTGTTTTTGGCTCTGGCCTGGTTAGCACTGCAGTTAAAGCTCAGAGTGTCCACACGAGGTCCCCAGGAGCCCCCATGCCTTCCTGCACTCCCCCTGATTGGCAGCCTGCTCAGCCTGTGGGGGCCCCAACCTCCTCATGTGCTCTTCAAAGGACTGCAGGAGAAATATGGACAGACATACTCTCTGATGATGGGCCCCCACCCCGTCATCATCATCAACCAGCACATACACGCCAGAGAGGTCCTACTGAAGAAGGGGAAGGTGTTTGCAGGAAGACCCAGGACTGTGGGTAACCCCCCCCCCCCCCCCCCCCCCCCAAAAAAAAATAACCCTCCTCTGTCTGTCCTCGGCTGTGGTCATTGGTCATTCATGTTGTCTCTTGTTCGTCCCTGTCCTGAAGGTGACCACAGACGTCCTGACCAGAGATGGGAAAGACATCGCCTTTGGAGACTACGGGTCAACCTGGAGGTTCCACAGGAAGGTGGTCCACGGAGCTCTGTGCATGTTTGGGGAGGGGTCCTCCTCCATCGAGAAGATCAGTGAGTACACGTCTCCCACACCAGTCCTCTGAACAGTAAGCTGACATGCTGCAGCAGGTCCAGGACAACGGGTCAAACCTCAGCAGGTTCTGGTTTCATTGGTCCAGATCTAAGGTTCACCTCCACAGACAGTAAATGTACACAAACACAACGTATACTGTGTTCAGTGTCTGGTCTGTCCTGGGTCCCGCTCAGTCTGTGCAGAGGCCCAGTCCCTGAGGTCGGTCCTGTCCGAGGCGGCGGCAGCTGGACTGGCCCTGGATCTGACTCCGGAGTTGACCCGAGCCATCACCAACGTCATCTGCTCTCTCTGCTTCAACTCGTCCTATCGCAGAGGAGACCCCGAGTTCGAGGCCATGCTGCGCTACAGCCAGGGCATCGTGGACACAGTGGCCAAGGACAGTCTGGTGGATATCTTTCCCTGGTTACAGGTGGGGGGGGGGGGGGGCACAAGAGACATTAAACCTCTGAGTTCTAGTTTTCAATGACCTGGAGAAAGACACATGATCACTTCTGGCCTGTTTCAGGTGTTTCCCAACGCAAACCTGCGACTCCTGAAGTGTTGCGTCTCCGTCAGGGACAAACTTCTCCAGCAGAAATATGAAGAACACAAAGTAAAGACAGCGAGCACAGAGTGGAGCTGGACACGGTGCAGCACAGGAGGCTGCTCAGTTTGTTTGTGTTTGTCTGCCCCCCCCAGGCCAATTACAGCGACCATGTGCAGAGGGACCTGCTGGACGCCCTGCTGAGAGCCAAACGCAGCGCCGACAACAACAACACGGTGGAGGCCGGATCCGAGTCCGTGGGGCTCAGTGACGACCACCTGCTGATGACGGTGGGAGACATCTTTGGAGCCGGAGTGGAAACGACCACCACGGTGCTGAGATGGGCCGTCATCTACCTGATCCACCACCCCCAGGTGAGACGGCTGCCCCCCAAGACAGACGCCATGAGGGTCTTTTAACCTTCAGCCATTCCTTCCTGCTCTGACTTCACTGTGATGTGATCAGATAAAGAACAAACACATATTGTTTTACACATATGTGTGTGTGTTCAGGTGCAGAGGCGTATCCAGGAGGAACTGGACAATAAGGTGGGGGCAGGGCGGCCCCCCCAACTCAGTGACAGAGGCAGCCTTCCCTACCTGGAGGCCACCATTAGGGAGGTGCTGCGGATCCGTCCTGTGGCCCCCCTGTTTATCCCCCACGTGGCCCTCAGTGACACCAGGTATTGTGAAATGGCCCCACCCCCAATCAGAGCATCAGTGGGCGGAGTGTCTAACTGCCCCTGTGTCTCTGCAGCATCGGGGACTTCACCGTGAGGAGGGGGACTCGGGTAATCATCAACCTGTGGTCTCTGCACCACGACGAGGCGGAGTGGGAAAATCCGGACCAGTTCGACCCCGGTGAGTCCAGGTGTAAAAAAAAAAAGAATAAATTCCCCCAAATCTAACAAATATAAAAAAAGACCAATAAATAAAAACATTCCTGTGAACAGAATGAATATTAAATTCAACTTTTAAACAGACGTTTGTGAACGTTCTCATCTCTGATTCACAGGTGTGTTTGTAACGTTTGTGAAGTGAAAAATTATTTTTCTGTTTTGCTCTTTTTCATTAAATTTCCACTTATTTACTTTTCTCTTCGCAGATAAATATTCTCAATGCAAGAATTTACTAATATATCTTATGTATTTATGGAGGCTTTTCACATCAAAGACCTAAATCTGTGGAAAAATATCTCTCCTCCTCCTTTATATTGAAGTCTATGGGAAAATGTCCCTCCTCCTCAGTAAACGTCTTCCTAATGAGTTTATGGTCTCAGTCTGTAGTTTACAGTCTTTAACACAAAATGATGTTCTTTTTTTAGATGATGCTCCATTAACACAAAACTTAGTTTGTTAACACGAATAATATTGAAACGAATCTTCTTCCATTAAGACACGATCTTGTCTTTTAACTGAAGTCAAAATGATATGAATGCAGGAAAAAGACATTTAGGTGGTTTAATGTTGAGTCTAGTGCGTAGACTCTGACCTCTGACCTCTGACCTGGACTGTTTCTGTCTGATGGGGATGTACTTTCAGGTTCTGGACAAATTAAACTAAAACTCTGCAGAGTCCAGCAGGTAGAAACCGAGTCAAACAGAACTGATGGTCCTCTGAGGTCTGGACATGTGCTGATCCCAGTCTTCTTCCTCTGCAGGTCGGTTCTTGAACAGTGATGGCACGTCCGTGGTCATCCCATCATCCAGCTACCTCCCTTTCGGTGCGGGGGTCAGGGTCTGTCTGGGGGAGGCCTTGGCTAAGATGGAGCTCTTCCTCTTCCTGTCCTGGATCCTGCAGCGCTTCACGCTCTCTGTCCCATCAGGCCACACTCTGCCCAGCCTTGACGGAAAGTTTGGCGTGGTCCTCCAGCCGGCCAAGTACAAAGTAAACGCTACGCTGAGGCCGGGTTGGGAGACAGACCAGAACCAGATGTGCTGAGACCGTGTCCTCCACCGTGGACAGGCCTACGAGCCAACAGAAGGTCAGGGATGCAGCAGTGAACAGGAAAGAACTTCTCTTTGTAATCATCATTATTTCTTAACTCTTGGCTGAACCTGACGAGGGTCCAGACCTGGACCAGTAACAGAGAGCCAGTTAACAGAGGACTGCCAGGTTAGACCAAGTTCTGGCTTCTGACGCAGCAGGTCTGGACCTGGTTCAGAACTGCAGCTCCACAGCCGATTGGAGAACCACGTTAGTTCACCTGAGTAGATCCAGAGTCCTGGATCTGGACCTGAGGAGGATCTGGTCTCACAGTCAGTTTCAGGTCTAAAAATAAATACACAACTTTAATCATCCAAGAATGTTCTGTTCGCTTTTAGACAGAAGTTGATCAATAATTCATAATCATTTAAATTTGTTTTAGTGTGAAAAGGCAGAGAATAATGACAGAAATATAATAAATTATATAAAGTAAAAGTATGTGTTTTATAAAGGGGGGGGCATCTTTCATTTTCAAAATAAAACAAAATAAAAAAAACTTATTTCATGGCTTTTCATTTTATTTGAGTAAAAAAAACTGCAAAAGCTCTTCAGTGTTTTAATAAAATATACAGAAGCTAAATAGATCATTAGCTGTCCACTTGACAGGGTTTCTTCCTTCTTGTCTGGCGCAGACTTACAGTTTAAGTGTCTAACGCTGATGACACCAATGGTGACATCATGTAGGATCATGATCCATGGTCAGACTGAACAGGAAGTGAACTGACCTTCACCTGTGAGATTTAACCACGAGAAAAAAAACAACCTCAGCTTGTCAGTCACCACCTGTGCAAAACAGGAGACCTCAGCGGGGTCACCTGGTCACCACAGTGTCAAAATAAAACACTCAAACCTGGATGGGTTGACCAATCACCAGCCTCCGAGTTATACACACAGGAGGAAACTGAATTTTCAGGAGAAATTAATTTTATTTCATTCAATTATGATAAGAATTTTAAATTTCACTCAAATTGATGGACAGCAGGTTCAGATGGTGTTTTAGTGTATGCTGGGATAATAGACAACAGCATTAGCGTGTTAGTGCTAAATGAGCCTGCTGGTTAGTTAATTACTAAAACAGTCTGCTTACTGTAAACCTCCTCTACAAGCTAGCATGTAGCATTCCTCTCGTACTAGGGCAAAACTGTACTGAAGCTAAGATAATGCTGTAAGTTAGCCACAGGCTCAATAAGCTAACTCAGACTGTTGGCTTCTACTCAGATGTAGCAGGATGCTAACGGTGCTCCGAACACCAGCAGGTAATTTTATCCTAACAAAAACTGATTATTTACAGCAACAGTGAAGAAGAAACAAAAACAAATCAGATTGTGCTACAGAGGTCAGAGGTCAGCTTTAGAAAAATGATGTTATAACATGAAAATAAAGAAGTGAAGAAGTTGAGTATGTTTAAAGATGAAGAAGATGAAGATGAACTTTACAGAAGCCGAAGATTCAGTTTCTCCATCGAGAAAATCAAACTGTGACATTTTGTGTTGAGATGAAGCTGAACGTGAAGTAAGTGGATGAAGGGACGAGAGGACGAGTCCAAGAAGCTCAGTATACAGTGAAGATGAGTAGCAGGTTTGTTCACATAGGTGACAGGAAATGGAAACAGGACATTCAGCTTCATCTCAGTTCGTGCCAGAGAGGTGTTACCATGGTAACGACTGAGACAAGCTCTGTTCCAGGTTCAGATCTGGGACCGGACCGGACCATCCTGGTTTCACTGCGGCTTCTGTTGCATTAAGAGGAAACAGTCATTTCTACTGATGAGACACAGGAACACTTTTCTTTGAACTCTGACTCATTTTGTTTTTGACCTGAAGACAATAAAGATTTTACAAAAACATCAACTCTTAGTTTAAAAAAAATGAATGAAGTAAAGTGCAAATGATGGATCCTCTGTTCTGTGTGCGTGAAGGATGCCATCTATTGGTGAAACCACAGAACAGTCCTGTCCTGTCCAGACCTGCACTAATCCAGATCCACCTCAGACCCAGACTGGATCTCGTCTGCTGCTCTGAAACTTTTCCAAAAATAGATTTTAAACTTAAACTTTATCTCAGCTGCTGCGTCGTAAAAATGTTCCTTATTATTATATTAGTGAGAGTGAAGAAGCAAGTGACAGTATTGAAGAGGTTCGACCCCCTAGGTAGAAAAAACAAGTGCAAACATTCCCACCAATAAAAACAGGAAGTGTTCCTCTGCTGTGGATATGGCTGTGATGCTGCTCCGTCTGTGACTGTAAACGTTAACGTGCTGTGAGGTCATGGTGGCGCTCCGAGCCGTCAGGAGCCTGGGGGACCGTGGTCTGCTGGTTCCGGTCTAACAGATTCTGCTGGACTGTGTAGGAGTTCAGCTTCGGTGTGACGGAACCACAAATGGGACAATAAGTCACATGACTTCCACTTCCAACAGACGTCTGACATAGCAGCTCAGGACTCCAGAGAATCCAGTTCAGACCTGACAGAGAGAGTCAGAAGTCAGGACCACCTGAGGACCAGTGGGCAGAGACCTGAACCGCTGGAGGAGATGCTGTTACTGGCAGAACCAGTTCAAACCAGATCAGACAAGCCGAGCTGATCACAAGGAGGACACAGATCAGATCTGTGTTCGATCACCTGAGACACAAGTTCCCGGTGAGGAAGACCTTCATGCTGTGGTCCAGGGGGTGGCTGGTGCTGGACTGGTTCCAGGATAAAGGTTCTAGTTTCAGTTTTCTTCTTTTTTTTTTTAGTTCAGTTCCTGGATCCTGTCCAGACCCACAGGATCTACACACAACATCCAACCTGCATCTGTTGTGTGATGCTGGTGCCCGGACTCCTCAGGGAGGGGTCTCTGCAGACCCTGTGGGTCAGGAGCACGGATGATGAGGGAGCGGCAGAGGCGACCAACAGGAGGAGGAGGAGGAGGAAAGTGTCAGTTCTCAGCCAATGACAGAGCCAGAGCTGCCTGGAGAGCTGCCTCTTCATCAATGCTGTAGTCCTGAGGAGAGAGGGACAGTCAGGTCGGCAGAGCAGGACCTCCACAGACCATCGAAGACCAGAAGTCTTGGTCGGATCTACCAAAGAACAACACACTGAACTCACAACGAAGGTGTCGTAGGAGAACTTGTGTCTGTGCAGAAGATGCTGGAGGAAGTTGGAGCTCTTGTAGCTGGGATCTCCCCACGGCATGGCTGAACATACCGGGCAAACCTGAACACACACATTTAAAATATGAAGAAAAGAGGAAACAAGAAGTATCAGTGTCAGCTGAGATTCTGGTCTGAGGACTCTGCAGGTCTGTGAGTCCCTCACCACTTTGTTGGGGTCGTTGCGGTGGTTCTCCATACAGTGTTTCACCAGCTCCTGCTGGTCCAGGTTTCTGGTCCCACAGAACGGACACACAAAGGTAGACCTGTTTGGAATATTGCTGCATGAGGGAGGACACACACACACACACACACACACACACAGAGGGGGAAGATGAGTTAGCACAAAGTTCTAGTAAGGTTTGTTTTGTCATTTCCTCTACATCGATCAAATCAGATTTATTTACATAGCACCAATCATAAAAAAGTTACATCAAGAGCAGGTCTAGACCAAACTCTTCATAAAATTATTTTATAAATCCAACAGATCCCCCCAAGAGGCAGAAACCTCAGGCAGAACCAGGCTCGGGGGGGGGGGGCATCTGCCTCAGCTGGTTGGGTTGAGAGAGAGAGAGAGAGACACGTGGGGGGTGGGGCAAAGTTGGGTAGAGTAGGGAGAGAATGAGAGCAGGAGGAGAGAATATTAAATACAGGTGCAGCAGGAACATGATGCTGCATGAAGTTCATAGAAATATGGGGGCAGCAGGTGTTGCAGGAACATGGAACAGGGAGAGAGAGGAGAGGAACTGGGAGAGACAGAGACTTCGGGGAAACATGGTTAGTGGCGAATGCAAAGGGGGGGGGTGCTCAGTCCTTCCCCCAGCAGTCTAGGCCTATCGCAGCATAACTATAGAGTAGATGGACTTTAACTTTTTAACTATAAGCTCTGTCATACAGAAAAGTTTTAAGCCTGGTCTTGAAAATTGCTAAAGAGTCTGCCCCCCGGACCGATACTGGAAGTTGGTTCCATAGAAGAAGAGCCTGATAACTGAAAGATCTGCCTCCTAATTTACTCCTGGAGACTCTAGGAACCACGAGTAACCCTCCATCTAGAGAGCGGAGTGGGACATTGAGACAATAAGGAACTGATGGAGCTTGGTCATTAAGAGCTTTATATGTTAACAGAAGGATTTTAAATTCTATTCTGAATTTTACCGGCAGCCAATGACTGACTATCTGACTAACTTCATTTGGCTTCATTGATAAATACAGCTGAGTGTCGTCTGCATAACAGTGGAAATTGATGCTGTGTTTCCTGATGATGTTGCCTAAAGGAAACAGATATAAAGTGATTGGTCCAAGTACCGAGCCCTGTGGGACTCCATAAGTGGCTATAGTGCGTGAGGAGGAGATATTGTTAACATGTACAAACTGCTGTCTATCTGATAAATAGGATTTGAACCACCTTAGAGCAGTTCCTTTAATGCCAATTTCATGTTCCAGTCTCTGTAATAAAATATTGTGATCAATGGTGTCGAATGCAGCACTGAGATCTAAGAGGAGAAGTATGGAGGCTGATCCATTGTCTGAAGCCATTAGAATATCATTGGAGACTTTAACCAGCGCTGTTTCTGTGCTGTGGTGAGCTCTAAATCCTGACTGAAACTCTTCAAACAAGCCATTCCTATGCAGATGGTCATATAATTGGTTTGCAACTGCTTTTTCAATGATTTTAGAAATGAACAGGAGGTTTGATATGGGTCTATAATTGGCCAAAACATCTGGATAAGGTAGGTAAGAGCTGATGAATTCTTTCTCTGATTGTTAGGCTGACACATACAGACAGACACACACTGTACCTGGGTATGGGCTGGGATGTGGGGACCACGGGAACAAACTTAGGACAGTTGTTGATCTGCTCCTGGACCTTCGAACAGGAAGCGACGTGGGACCTCATCTTCACCAGAGCCACCTGAGAACACGAACACACACACACACACACAATGATGGTGTCTTCGTATCTTACTGTTGTATTTCATATTAATTATATGATGATGACGATGACCCCCTACCTTCTTGCTGCAGCCCCTGCAGGGAGCTTTGTATGAGGCCAGCTGCTTCTCCACGCTGGAGGAGCGCTCCACCTTCTTGGGGTCGAAGGGCACGCGACAGAGAGGGCAGAGGGGTGAAGTCACCTGAAGACATGGCTGCAGACACTCACCACAGAACCTGGTGGGGGGGCCTTAACATTAACTCAACAACATGAGACGCTGGAGCCAGGTGTTTTCACGTATAAATGTGTGTGTGTGTACAGCGTCAGCGCCTCATGTTTGATCCACGGCAGTAAAAATAGCTGCATTTCCCAAAAACAGAAATAGATGTGAAAACCTCAGATTAGAAATGGCCTCAACAGGAAGTGAACATCATATTTATCTGTCTTTTACTGTAAACATTTGAGCTTATTTTCAGCAGAAAGATGTTTTTTATTATCACCTTTCTTCATAAGTTCTATAAAAAATAAGCATGTTGATTATTAGAAAACTTCTATATGATTGGTTTGAACCTGATAAATAAAGTTTATTAAAACAACAAACATAGTGACTTATTATTATATTATCGATGTTGAATATGTCATTAAAATTAAATACATGAAGAAGTAACCGGAAACTCAGCGTCATGTCTGTGACGTCACACGTGTTTATCACCTGCCGCAGGTGATGTCACATGTTTTACTCAGCTGTTACAGACAACACACAAACCACACAACCCGACACACACACACGGGCCGGTACTTTACGTGTGAGCGCAGCTGCTGATGCTGACGGGTTTGTGATAAACCTCCAGGCAGATCGGGCAGGAGAACTGGTGCTCGATGCCGTCCCCCGGAGCCCCCGGAGCCGGCGGAGCCCCCGGGGCCGCCGGGGCCCCTGGAGCCGCCGGGGAGCCGCTGCCGGGCTGCTGCTGGAGGAGCTGGCTGCCCGCAGACACGAAGCTCCGGAACATCGCCATCACGGAGCCGGAGAGGATCCGTCGACGACAGCTCGCTCCGGGTTCAGAGAGGCGGCGGCCGGCCGGCGGACACGGAGCCTGTTCGAGTCCCGCGCTGTTACACGAGCCTCGGCCTCATAAAGACAAGTGCCCGGGCTGGGGGGGCCGCTCCGGGCGGGTAAACACCGGCAGCTGGGCCGGTCCGGCGTCAACATGGTGCCGGACGGTGACCTGAATAACGGCGCAGATCTGCGGCGGCATGAGCTCCATCCGGCTGCTGCTCAGATCAGCGGCTCGCCCAAAGGCTCATGGGAGCTGTAGTCCGCCCCGCACTCCACCCTGGGACCGTCCTCCTCAGAACTACAACCCTGAGCCGCGTCACTGCCGTACGGTGGCCGTACGGTAACCGGCCGGGGCAAATGGGACGAAATTTGCGTTGTCAATCGTCACGTCCCGCTTAAGCGGGAACCGGCAGCTGACCGGAAATGATGAACCCGACCGGAACATCGAGTCCAAAGCAATCCAACTGAGTCCTTCTGTCCGTCAGCCGGAGCAGGATCCAAACGAACCCACCTGGTGGCGCTGTTTTTTTTCAGCTGCCCTTTACGTCAGGAGGACGCCCGAGTACGTCATCAAATAGGGCCACGATCGGACACGTGACCCAGCCTGTCCGTCTCCGTGTGTGTTTGTGTGTTTTCCATCATGTGTCAGGTGGACGAGCACTATGAGGAAGGACTGGAGCGCGCGGAGGTGCCCAGGTAGGTTCTGACGTCAGAGGGGGGGGGTCAGAGTGAGACCAGGACCCGACGGTCTGAACCAGGAGGGGGACCGGGGGACCTGATCCTGATGTCGGTCTTCTTCTTCAGTGTTTCCAGGAAATGTGTGAAGTGTAAAGAGGCGGGAGCGGCTGTGGTCATCAGGGCGGGAGACTCTTTCTGCAGGTGAGGGGGGGTTGGGGGTGGGAGGGGGCGTGGTTTTACATCTTTACTGACTGACTCTTCATCTTCCTCTTCCTCAGGACCTGCTTCAGGGAATACTTTATCCACAAGTTTAGAGCCATGCTGGGAAAGAACCGGATCATCTTTCCCGGAGAGAAGGTGGATATGGACTCTGCTGGACGTCAGTCGTCCTCAGGTGTCTCTGTACCTGCTCAGTAACTGTCTCTGTGTCCAGGTGCTGCTGGCTGTCTCTGGAGGACCATCGTCATCTTCAATGCTCCGTCAAGTCCAAGAGGTTTGTTTCCCGTCGTCACAGTGAGGACAGACTGTCCTGGTCCAGATCTGTTCCGGTCCAGTTCTGTCCTGGTGTAGATCTGTCCTGGTGTAGATCTGTCCCGGTCCAGTTCTATCCTGGTCTAGATATGTTCCGGTCCAGTTCTGTCCTGGTGTAGATCTGTCCCGGTGTAGATCTGTCCCGGTCCAGTTCTGTCCCGGTCCAGTTCTGTCCTGGTCCAGTTCTGTCCTGGTCCAGTTCTGTCCCGGTCCAGTTCTGTCCTCTGTCCTGGTGCTCTGAGTTTGATCCAGTGATCTCTGTCTCCTCAGGGTCTGAGTCAAAATGCTCATAAGAAGCTGAGGTTCTGTCCAGGAATCGTCTTCATCGACGGTAAATGAGAAGAGGACGCTCTGGAGGCTCAGTGGACACTACGCTGACTGTTGTTGTGTGTTTTCAGAGGGGGGGGTTATGGGACAGTCTGTGGAGCAGAGACGCAGGACGGCGGCGGAGCTGCTGACTGTGTTCAGAGCCGCTGAGTTCCCCGTCCACATGGTTCCTCTGGAGCAGGTGAAGTCATCGCTCCGCGGTCAGCCGTCCAATCCCGTCAGTCATCGGAGACGACCTGAACGTTTCCTCATCTGTCCTCTCAGGTTCTGGATCTGCCCAGTTCTGTTCTGGCCTCGGCTTCATTGGCCTCCGAGAGAACGGTCAGCGCCTACAAGGCGGCCGTGGACCGCTTCGTCCGGACAGGTGGCGGCAGCAATCTGACACCGCAGGACCAGGAGGTGATGTCACCACCGCCAGTTAACGAGTTGCAGACACGAGCGCTGCAGCAACTGATGATGTCAACAACGACACTGACAGCCAGACAGGAGCTGCTGAACACGCTGAGGTCAGGGGGCGGGCCTACTCTTTGGCGGTCGGGGGGGCTCCTGGCTTAGGCTCTGACCTATAACCTCTGTGACCTCACAGGCTTCACCTGCTGGTCCACATTGCTCGAAGCGAAGGATACGACAAAGTGATGCTGGGAGACAACGGGACCAGAGCAGCCGTCAAACTAGTGACCAGCATCACACTGGGGAGGGGGGCTCAGCTGGCCCAGGACACTGTGAGTGAGACAGTCTGTGAGAGAGAGACGGACTGAGAGTGAGAGAGAGAGAGAGACAGAGACAGAGAGACAGAGAGAAAGAGGGAGAGAGACTGAGAGAGAGAGAGACAGACTGAGAGTGAGAGAGAGAGACAGTCTGTGAGAGAGAGACAGAGAGAAAGAGGGAGAGAGACTGAGAGAGAGAGAGAGAGAGACAGACTGAGAGAGAGAGAGACTGAGAGTGAGAGAGAGAGAGACAGAGAGACAGACTGAGAGAGAGAGACAGACTGAGAGTGAGAGAGAGAGAGACAGAGAGACAGACTGAGAGAGAGAGACAGAGACAGAGAGAAAGAGGGAGAGAGACTGAGAGAAAGATAGTCTGAGTGAGAGAGAGAGACAGAGACAGAGAGACAGACTGAGAGAGAGAGAGACAGAGAGAGAGAGACAGACTGAGAGTGAGAGAGAGAGAGACAGAGACAGAGAGACAGACTGAGAGAGAGACAGACTGAGAGAAAGAGAGAGAGAGACAGAGACAGAGAGAGACAGACTGAGAGAGAGACAGACTGAGAGAGAGAGAGACAGAGAGAGAGAGACAGTCTCAGAGTGAGAGAGAGACAGACTGAGAGAGACAGACTGAGAGAGAGATAGTCTGAGTGAGAGAGAGACAGACTGAGAGAAAGATAGTCTGAGTGAGAGAGAGACAGTCTGAGAGAGAGACAGTCTGAGAGAGAGACAGACTGAGAGAGAGAGAGAGACAGTCTGAGAGAGAGACAGACTGAGAGAGAGAGACAGACAGAAAGAGGGAGAGAGACTGAGAGAGAGAGAGACAGACTGAGAGTGAGAGAGACAGAGACAGAGACAGAGAGAGACAGACTGAGTGAGAGAGAGAGAGAGACAGAGACAGAGAGAGAGAGACAGACTGAGAGTGAGAGAGAGAGACAGAGAGAAAGAGGGAGAGAGACTGAGAGAGAGAGAGAGAGAAAGAGGGAGAGAGACTGAGAGAAAGATAGTCTGAGTGAGAGAGAGAGAGAGACTGAGAGAGACAGACTGAGAGAGAGATAGTCTGAGTGAGAGAGAGAGAGAGACAGAGACAGAGAGAGAGAGACAGACTGAGAGTGAGAGAGAGAGACAGAGAGAAAGAGGGAGAGAGACTGAGAGAGAGAGAGAGAGAAAGAGGGAGAGAGACTGAGAGAAAGATAGTCTGAGTGAGAGAGAGACAGACTGAGAGAGAGACAGAGAGACAGACTGAGAGAGAGATAGTCTGAGTGAGAGAGAGACAGACTGAGAGAGAGACAGACTGAGAGAGAGAGACAGTCTGAGAGACACACTCATTTAGTGTGTCTGTGTGTGTGGGTGTTTGTGTGTCTGTGTGTGTGTAGGGTTTCTGTGACTCCAGGTTTGGTGACATAATCTTAGTTCGACCAATGAGAGACTACTCAGCCAAAGAGATCTCTTACTACAATCACTTGTTCGGCGTCCCGTCCGTCTTCATACCTGCTCTGGACACGAAGGTGAGTTGGCCCAGAAAGTGATGTCATCATGACATCACAACAAATGTCTCAGTCTCAGTTCGTCTCACGGAGACGCAGCACTTCCTGTGACCGTGATACGTCCTTTGGTCCGTGACCTTTGGCCCCATCATGTTTGTCCCTCAGACGGCAGACAAATCCAGCATCCAGCGTCTGACCGAGACCTTCATCACCAAACTGCAGGCCGACTTCCCGTCCACCGTCAGCACCATCTACAGGTCAGTGAACGCACCGCAGTGTTCGTCTGTGACATGGAGTCCAAACTCATCAGAGATCTTGTCTCCTGTAGGACCAGTGAGAAGCTGCAGACGGTCTGTAGGGGCCCGCCCACCCCGGAGCACGCCGCCCGCTGTCTGCTCTGTGTCTGTGACCTGGACACTGCTACGGGTGAGTGGACAGGTCAGAGTGGGTCTGGACAGAACAGGTGGGGACAGGTGGTTTCACTGAGGTCCTCCCTCTTGTCCCCTTTCTCTCAGAGGAAGCCTCAGCCTTCCAGGCCACGTTGACTTCAGAGCAGCTGTCTGTAGGACCTTCAGGAGCTGCCAGGACTGAGACCCAGAGACAGGATCCAGGTAGAGGACACATGTAGGACGTGTCCTGTGAATCTGTCCCTCGTATTGTTTCCCCTGATCCCGGAACCTGAATGACTAGAATCTGTTTCCTGTTTCCAGTGGAGCTGAACCCAGCTGCCCCCCCCAGCCAGTGCTGCCTTTCAGGGGGAGGAGCTGTGGACTGTGGGAGAGCGGCAAGCGGTGGAGGCTGCTGTTCGTCAGCCAGGTGAGACCCACCTGGTTCTAGACCTGATGATGTCATTGGTTTTGCAGGATCAACATAAAATGTATATTTGTGGGTTAGTTGCAGGAACCCAGTCTGGTCCCGGTTCTGGTTCAGGTTCCTCTTTCCTGTTTTGTGTCAGAGCAGTAAACCGTTGTGATCCTCAGACTCCGCCTCTCTGTCCACTGCTGTTTTAGGCTCCTGGTGGGGTCCGATCTCAGGAGCCTGTTGTGTTACAGCTGTCGGCTGATGGTCAAAGACCTGGTAAGTGAAAACACCTGCCCAGGTAAACAGACAGAATGTGATGATGTCACCGATGTGTGACATGGAGTCTGCTGTCTCATCCAGGCGTCAGTGGAAAGTCTTCCTCACTACATCCTGTCTGAGGCTCAGAGGAGGCAGAGGAGGTGAGGTTTGAACCAGTCCTGGTTCAGAATAAGACCAGTTCAACTTCAGCTGTCAAATCTGGAACTAAGATGTGTTGTTGTTGCAGGTCTCAGATGAGAGATGAGATCAGTGACTTCCTCCTTGGTGATGATGATGAAGGTTGTTAGATCATCCTGAAGAGGAGGGATCACTTTGTTTTAGATTTACTGTTATCAATAAAGTTTCTATTCAAAGCTCTTCCACTGTGAGTTTTGTTCAGGAGCAGCTGACAGAGCTCAGTCAAAACCAGACCGGACTCGTTCACTTTGGATCATTACCCTGTACAACCATCAGAATACTGGTCTGATCCAGGTCTTTATGAAACTGAACCCTGAGCTGAGATGATGTCAGATACAGCAGCTGATCATCAATCTGAGCTCTAAACTGGAAACTTAAAGTCCGAACAAACAGGAACAGATGAAGGTCAAAGTTCTGAGAATCACTGAAAGTGCAGTTTTATTGAAAAGACAAAACAAGACTGAAGTCTACAACTATTTTAACACACACAAGTATTTACAGAATGATTCACTTTAGAGTCAAAGGTCTCAGATTTTGTTAATGGCGGCTGCAGGCAGCGTTGACTTATCCAGGTCATCAAAGTACGGGTGAGTCATGGCCTCCCGTGCTGAGATCCTCTTGGGGGGGTTATAGGTCAACATTTTCTAAAGAGAAGAGGCAGGACAACAGTTTTCTTTAGCCACACTCGGTCTTTTGTTTGTCACTTCTATTTAAAAAAAAAAAAAAAAAATCTGACTCAGCTCAACTTCCATCAGATTCAGTCTGATCAGTTCAGACTTTGTTCTCTAACTAAAAACACACTCTGAATGTTTCCTTCTTTTCCAAAGAAAAGTTCCTCTCATGTGTTTGTGTTGTTCTAGAGCTGATCTAAAGTTTCTATCTTTATCTGATCAGGAGTTCTGCTCATTAATGAGGAAAAATCAGCTCTAAATATCTGATTGTCTTTATTCTGTCAGCACAATAAACTCAGAAACATACAGGACTGATCCAGAGACACTCTGATTGGCTGTGACATCACCCACCGGAGCCAATAGGAGCGTCTGATGTAGAGACGTGACTCTAGACGTCACTATCAGAGATGGAGGATGAGAATGGACGGATAAACACACAGAAGGAGTCAGAGAGTCAGACTGATCCAGATCTGATTAGGTTCAGATTGGACAGATCAGCTGATTCTGGAGTTTAAAGAGGAAACAGGAAGAACCATCAGCTGCTCTCTGATGGAGGAGGAGCTAAGCTATTTTACAGTCAGAACTGTTATTAATGTGACAGTGACATTGGAGCAGCACATAAATTCCAAGAAGATCTAACATTTTTTGGTAGGCTTCTTGTGAAACACCCCTTTCTCAGAGGTTCATTGACATTTTATCATTCATATTACAGAAACTGCATTTTGCTGCTCACTTGGAGTTTCTGAAAGAGTAGAAAACTCAAATAAATAATTTGACTCAGCGGCTTGCAGTGTGTCTTTGGTTTGTCATATCAAATATCAGACTGTTGAATCGTATCGTGTCCGATCAGTAGTTGCTGTTTGGTTAATGTAACTGATCACTGGCAGTGTATTGAGATGTGTATCGTATTGGCTGATAATCCATTGTTCAGGTTTGTCATGTAATCATTCTGATACTCAGGCTCTTACTGCTAGCAGGTCCAGGCCATTCTTATCCAGGTTCTTCACCATGGACGACAGATTCCCAGACTTCCACTTGGGGAAAGTATTTTTGTAGTCGGGCAGACTCTCCACCTCCGGCCACACGTCGTTGTTCGGGGTTCCCAGAGTCCTGGAAGTGCAGATACACAACAAAGAAGGGGCTCACAGGCTGCTGCTCATTGGTTGCATACAAAGCCCTGTTATCATCACATGGACATTCAAACAGCTCCAAATGATTGTATTGATAAACAGACTGGATCAAAGGAGTCAGTTTTCTGAGTCAGAAAACATGAGGGACTGACATGTTGTACTGACAGCTGATGAGGGTCTAACAAAACAGGGACAGATGTGTTCTGGTGGTCTACCTGAAGATCCTGAAGAGCTGGTCTATCTCTGAGTCTCCATGGAACAGGGGCTTCTTAGTGGCCATTTCAGCAAAGATGGTTCCGGTGCTCCAGACGTCAACAGGGGTTGAGTACCGGGGGGAACCCAAGAGGACTTCTGGAGCCCGGTACCAGAGAGTTACAACCTGAGGACACACATATGGGGTCTGTGCTGTTAAAAGCTGTTTGATAACAAACGGCTACTGTCTCGCAAGAATGGGGACGCTCACCTCATGGGTATAGACCCGGACAGGAACTCCAAAGGCCCGAGCGAGGCCAAAGTCTGCCAGTTTGATAACTCCCTTGTTGTCGATCAGGAGGTTCTGTGGTTTCAGGTCCCGGTGGAGGACTCGGCGGCAGTGACAGAAATAAATACCCTCCAGGATCTGGTAGAGGTAACTCTGGGGGAGAGCAGAGAGATCATCTGCAAGGTGCAGTGGATCATCAAGACGACCAAGTGGACCGTTGGCTGCCCACTCCCATGCCTGGAGGAGCTCTACTAAAGACAGCAGCTTACTACTTATTGTACACATTCTATTCTTTTTTTGTTGTTGTTTGTTTGTACGTACATACGGAATTATTGTATCATTCTATTTTTATATTTAACATCCCTACGCGCAACACTTTGGCTGCTACTACTAAGATTTGCTGCCAAACAAAATTTCGTTGTATCTCGGTACAATGACAATAAAGCTTCTTCTTCTTCTATGATTGCTTACTACTTCATGATGTCACCAAATCCTGTCTCCTGATCCTGTTTTCACAGAGACCAGCAGAGACCGTTACTGTTCAACCAATTAGAAAAACTGACAGATATTCAACTGACCATTTTACCATAACACAACTCAGGTGAACTGCACGCACACACACCTTGACTAGCATAGGCTCCATGTACTGTCCAGAGGGGATGGAGTCCAGGTACTTCTTGAGGTCCATGGACAGGAACTCAAAGATGAGGTAGAGACGAGACTCCTGCATCAGGACATCCAGGAGTCTGGATATAAACATTCACACACAGGTTAGGTCGTCATCATCATGTAACAAAGTGTTCCAGTAAAACTTTGATCCTGTATTGTGTTTGTTCCACATTTCTCTCCTCTATACTTTCACACTGACTCATCAATGATTTCTCCCCTTCACTGCCTGCTCATGTAGAGTCAGTGGATCTTCATCACTCTGTGTTTTACCTTGAAAACATCAGAGAGAGTCAAAGTTGGCTCCCCAGTCAGTTCCGACTGATGCTTGAGCTCCATTGATGAAGGTGATTAGAAATTAGTCAAAACTTTACCAAATAAAACAACACATCTGCTTCTATGGCTGCAATATAATGGGAAAAAATGGTCATATTGCAATATGCAATTTCAGTTGAAATAGACCTTTATGGAATTTATTTTCACTAAAATTGATAATAATTATGCTTGTTGGTCTTCTACCAAACAAGCAAATGTTTCCCCTTATGTCTGGAAACACGATCTGTTGTCAGAACATCTCTCGTTGGCATCACAACATGACACATTATGACACTGTGCAGCTCTAATTTGTACACAACATGCTGATAATATCGTGTAGAGACAGATTAACAGCTGTTGTATCTTTTTGTCTGACATGGTGTTTACTGGTGGAAGGGGAGCAAAACCTATTACAGACTGAGATGTATGACAGAGCTTATAGTTAAAAAGTTAAAGTTCATTTACTCTTTAGCTCTACTGCTATAAACCTAGACTGCTGGGGGAAGGACTGAGCACCTCTCTCTCCCCCTTGCATGTGCCGACATACCACTAACCATGTTTCTCCGAAGTCCCTGCTTCTCCCAATTCTAAGCATGTGTAACTATTTACTAACCATATTTTCCCGAAGTCTGTCTCTCCCAGTTCCTCTCCTCTCTCTCCCTGTCCTCATCCTGCAGGTGGTGAATCATCACTACCCCATGTTCCTGCAACGCCCGCTGCTCCCACATCTTCGTGAACTTCATGCAGCATCATGTTCCTGCTGCACCTGTATTGAATATTCTCTCCTCCTGCTCTCATTCTCTCCCTACTCTACCCAGCTTTGCCCCCCCCCCAGCCTGGTTCTGCTCGAAGTTTCTGCCCTCTTAAAGGAAGTTTTTCCTTTCTCATCGGGGGGGATCTGTTGGGTCTCTTTAAATAATTTTATAAAGAGTTTGGTCTAGACCTGCTCTATATGTAAAATGCCTTGATGTAACTTTTTTATGATTTGATGTTCTCTAAACTTTCCACACGGTGAACCCACCGTACGACGTTGGGATGTTTCAGCTCCTGGAGCAGAGACACCTCCCTCACAGCGGTGCTGGGGACCCCCTCCTCCTCGCTCTCTAGGCGGATCTTCTTCATGGCCACAACCTGCCCGGTCACCTTGTGTCGGCCTTTATACACCACTCCATAGGTGCCTGCAAGCACAGGTGAGGTGTGAGACGGAGACAAACAAACAAACAAACAAACTGCAGCCATGACAGACTAACTGAAGCAGCTGAGGAAGAACAGCCAAACACCGACCTTCTCCAATTTTCTCTATTTTCAGATAGTCTTCCATTTCCACCTGAAAAAGAAAAGGTCAGATTTCAACATGCGTCATGATTTCCCAGGATCCTCAGCTCTCCAGGTGTGATCACCACATCAGCTCACTAACTGACTTCAGGGATGCTGACGTCATGACCAGCAGACTTGTGGACCGGCCGACCCGGTCAGACCCAGATTGGACTGTACATTAACGTTAGCTGGATGTAGACTGAACGTCACTTTACCGTAATTCTGTCCGGTATCAGCGGTCAGTTACAGGTGAGCGAATGAACGTCGACATTAACTGTTTAAACTAGTAGACCAACGTTAGCTTAGCTCATGCTAACGGTATCGAGCCTATCTTCTACCTTCTTATTGGCGGTTGTTTGGGTCCAGACTTTTTGAGTCCCGGTCCTGGAGCTCCCTGACGGACGGTCCAGCTGAGGTGTGGCCGGGTGAAACGCAGATATGAGCCGCTGGAGAACGTCCTAACTTCGGCCGGAGTCCGTCCGATCTGCCGCTGGAATCTGCGCTCACTCTTTTGAATTCACAGCAGTTCGGCAGCGGTTCAAAACCGACCAATCAGATCACACGCTGCGCTTCAAAACAGCCAATCAAGGAAGGGGATGAGGTCACGTGGCCAGAGCGGGAGCGAACGCGCTGACTCAATGGGCAGCGTAGTGACCCGAGTATTGTCTGTCAGGCAGAGAGCTGTGTTAGCATGTGTGCTACAGGAGCGTTAGCCTGAGAGCCTGAAGGTGGAAACGACCTCTCAGAAGACTACAGTGATCTCTGAACTAGAACCATCAAAGCAATGAATACTTATATCTGTCTGTATGAATGACGACAGGACAGTTAATGTTATCGTCCCAGACTTTATTCAATTTGTGCATGGAAGCTACAGCCACAACAGACTTCTATGTATTCTTCTACACATTGTGTCAGCGATTACAGATATTAACAACAATAAACTTTTTCTGCTTAAAATTATGAACATTATGGATCTGATTGTGATTTCATCTTCAACAGCCCCATTTATTAAACCAGCTCAAGAATAAATAAAATCTCAGTAAGACTCAAGTGACACAGGTTCAGACCCTCAGTGTCTGTTTAATATAACTGCTGCACAGCATCTAAAGGAGAAATAATGTAAATGCAGACTTTACACAACATTTCCTTACTGACATTTAGAAAAAGCATGCTCTAAATCAGGTAAAGGCCAGGAGCCGTAAAGTCCGTAAGATCCAGGACAGAACAGACACAACCATGAGAAGATGGGCTTAGATGGCACGGACAGGGAAAAGCCCCCACAGAGTCTGACCTAACATTAAGTCACATCATACAGAGGTTCTCATCTAAGGACCTCCCAGACCTCCAAAGACCTCTCAGACCTGAATTCACCTGTTTGAAAAGTGACTGATAAGACCCAACATGAAAAACTTTAACTTCACTGTGACCTCATTGTGGATGTGAGTCACAGCTCCGACTTCCTGGTCAGGTGGTTGAGAAACACATTAACAGCACGTCCCTCGTGACATTACAGAGACAGGAGGACGATGAAGGTGAAGGTTTGACGCTCGCATTAAGGTGACTGTCTCTCCTCGTAGTTTCTTTTCTGTCTCCTTGACAAACATCTCTGAGTTTCTTCTTTCATAGTTTTCTGTTTCTCTCTCTGAGGTCAGAGGTCACCACTGTCACCAGGCTCAGCAGCCTCCCATGGTGCTTTGCTGCTGTTTATAGATGAGATGAGGTGGAGAAACAGAGTTTCAGGGTGTAAGGGTTGGACCCATCTGAAACACACACACGTTTATTCCCCCTTCAGTTAAACTTTTTTAAAAAGGATACATTTTTTATAATTGTGGTATATTTTTGTTGTGTAAACAAATAATTTTCAGATTTCCTTTTAAGGTAGAAATGCCCTGGCTGAGGACTGTGGTTGCTTTGTTGTGACATCACAAAGTCCCAGAAGTCCTGACGGCTGGTTTTAAGGTTCAGTTTCT
Source organism: Remorina albescens (assembly GCA_034769265.1). Taxonomy (NCBI): domain Eukaryota; kingdom Metazoa; phylum Chordata; class Actinopteri; order Carangiformes; family Echeneidae; genus Remorina; species Remorina albescens. The sequence goes on along the minus strand of CM068491.1, from coordinate 232,539 downwards.
GAATCCAGACTCTGAGCATTTCTCTGTGGACTGAGACCTTTGAGACTTTAACTGGATTAATATAGAACCTACTTTAGGATCAGAGACCACACAGAGGTCTACCTTGAGACCATATGGACCTTAAAATCTGGTTGGCTGTGAACATATATTCATTTATTTGTATTATTCTGCAGAAAGTCTTCTGACCTGTGAGGATGTGTTCAGTGTACATAAGATATAAATTCATATAATTTGACCGATGGACTCACTGGGGATCCGGATCTGGTAATGATTGAGAACAGTCAGGACCTCCACAGCCTCTGTCTTATTGTCAAACTCAAGCAGGCCGGAGATGGTCTTGGAGGATGCTGGTGGACGAATGCAGGAGAAGAGTGAGAATGTCTGCCAGTGATTCAACAAAAAGGCAACAAGAGTCTCACAGTGATGTTTTACTCACGTTTGGCATCAAACATCTTGAATTTGATGAAGCCAGGAACATCGTGCTCTGAACACAGCTGCCAGGAAACAACAGATAACCAGTGTCAGAACTGCAGACACCATGTGACTCGATCAGGAGGAGGAGTCACAGCTCCACCGTGTTTCCACAGCAACACATGCGTCTGCTCTTCCTACAAAACCTACAGGTGAAAGGTCACAGACACAGGCGGAGGTAGTGTACCCTGAGTAAATGGTCCTGGGACACACACGGAGGGACGTTGTAGTAGTGCAGCACTGCAGATGGCGGCTGGATGATGTTTTTGGACGCCTGTCCAGCGCTGCTGAAGCGGTTGTTCCTCGTCATGGCAAAGTCTTTGTAGCTGCTGCTGCCGTCCTCCAACTCAAACACCTGACTCGGGATCACGGCATGCTGCTTAGACACACTGACACAACGCACCTGAGTCACTGTGCCGTCTTGATGACATCACACCAACACACACAGCGTGTCACAGCAGAGTAGTGTAACGGACACACACTCACCAGACGTTGAGTCTCTTCCCAAACACCTTGATGCTGTTCAGGTGAGTGATGGCTCTGTCAACAGCATATTCATCCCCCATCTCCACCAACGCTGTCCCAGGAACACTCTTCATGAACTTCACCTACACACACACACACACATACACATACACAGACACATACACAGTTTACAATCAAGATGTTTGAACTCATTCAGAGAGGAAAATGAAGAATCTTGTTTTTACTGAGATTAATTTCTATTATAGACACAAAAAATACACAAACGCACACACAAACCTTCTCGATGTTGCCATAGAGACAGAAGAGGTTGAAGATGCGGGTGCAGTTCATCTTGGATGGATGGAGGCCGCTCACCATGGCGACAGAGCTGGAGGCGTGGCCAGAGTACGAACAGGACGACTGGGGCAGAGGGTAGGACACCATGTCTGGGACGTCCACTGAGCTCAGCTTGTACCTGCTGTTACTGGGCAGAGGCAGCAGGGGGCAGGTCTGACCTGGGGGGGGGGCAGAGTCTTCATCATCATCAAACAACCAACAGTCCATGTCCTCTTTACCTCCGCACAGCGCCACACTGCCCCCAGTGGACACAGTCACACAGCTGCACCCAATGAAGAAGAACACAACTCGACACGACACGAAGCGACGCGACGCGACGCGACATGACGCGACACGACACGACACGACACGACACGACACGACACGACACGACGCGACGCGACACGACACGACACGACGCAACACGACACGACACGACACAATACAGACAGCTCACAGTGAAGACAGTGTAAATAACAGTGATCTGTATCCATGCAGGTGACATAAATCTACTGACCAACAACTGTTGTGTGTCATGTTTGTGTGTCTGTATCTTACCATAACTGTTCTCACTGTAGGATGATGGGTGTTCACCTAGAATGGCCTGTCTCTGTCTGCCCTTTCCACGGTCTGAAACACACACACACACACACACACATTTAATCAAGAGTTCTCCATCTGACTCCACATAGAACAGGAAGTGTTTAACTGTCTGTCTTCTTGGACTACCACACTAATACAACAACACACCTCTGACACACACAGGCTCTTACTGTTCATGCATCTAAACAGCTCAAGAGAAGGACGATCCCCTCTGTTACTTAGACTGAAGCTGCTGGACCACAGCATGAACCTGGACTGAGCTGAACCTGGACCGAGCTGAACCTGGACCGAGCTGAACCTGGACCGAGCTGAGCCTGGACCGAGCTGAGCCTGGACCGAGCTGAACCTGGACCGAGCTGAGCCTGGACCGAGCTGAGCCTGGACCGAGCTGAGCCTGGACTGAGCTGAGCCTGGACCGAGCTGAACCTGGACCGAGCTGAGCCTGGACCGAGCTGAACCTGGACCGAGCTGAACCTGGACCGAGCTGAACCTGGACTGAGCTGAACCTGGACCGAGCTGAACCTGGACCGAGCTGAGCCTGGAGTATAACATCCTGTTCATGATGAGACTGTTCTGAACTGTCCTCTGTCCCTTTTCACAGATTAAACATTACAGTTATCAGGAAGCTTCACTCAGAGCAACAATCACAACTTGTTGGGATTTAAAGTGAGTTGAATTCAAAGTCAGATTTTAAACCAGATCATGAGGATGTTTGTTCTGAGAAATCAAAAGTGAGATGATGAATCAGAAATCAAGTTTTATTGAGGTAGATTTATGATACAGAGTCGTATGAGAAAGACAGTACCTGTGAGGACCAAGCTCTGTTTTCTCCTTCAGCACGAATCAACCTGCATTACATCATCATCATAATGACAAACATGACATCATCATCATCACTGTGGTTGTCAAACACACACAACGCACACATTACACACCTACACTATATACAAGTATATCAGCCTACATTAAATCATCATCATAATCATACTGGCTGTCAAACACATGGACTAAGACAATCTCATACACACACACACACACACACACACACATATACTACACACAAACACAACACACACTAGAAATTGCATTGGAGGCACATTGAATTGACGCTGACTTTCTCTATAAAAGCAAAACCAGACCAAACTAGGTCAGATGAGACTAGACCAGATTTCACTGAACCAGAACAGATTAGATCAACTCAGAGCAGATTAGACCAGACCCCTGAACCAGATCCTCATCTAAAACCTCCATGTTCGCATATTTAATAGAAAAGAATTGTGATCAATTCCTGCTGCCTCACAGCTTAAAACAGAGGAATTCCCAAAATCCCAAAAGCTCCTTCAGCAGACTAACCCAAACCCTGGGAGTCCACCTGGACTGGACCAGATTAGACCGGTCCCCCTAACATAGA
>CM068491.1:174253-224253 GCA_034769265.1 Remorina albescens | reverse complement strand
TTATCTGCCCTGCCTCTACACGTTTAGTGCGCCTTCAATCTGTTTCTAAGGTGAGGGTTCAACCTGTGGGGACAATAAAGCTGAATCCAGCTAGTCAGCCCGTCACCGGCATGCATACTAATAGGTGAACCACTGGACCACCGTGCCACCTGCTGCTGAACCTGTGAGGCCAATGAACAAGGGGCGGCCAGGTACTTATTCTGTGGTTTTATCTATTTATTTTAATCATATTTTGGGTTTTTGTGTCCTTACATTAGTTAGTATTTGGCAGAGGGCAGCAGGAAGCAAGTGGGGGGGGCGGCGGGTGACCTGCAGCACAGGTAGACAACCAGATTCAAACCTGGAACGCTGAGTTTACATGGCAGGCACTCTGACCCCTGATCAACAGAGCTATATTCTCCTGTGGTTGGAAAGAGTGAACTGGACTTTGAGGCAAAGACCAGGGGCCTCATTTATAAACATGGTGGACAGGCCAGACAAAACGGGGCCTGAAACTGGCGTACGTTACTTTCCACGCAAAGGTTGTGATCTATAAAAACAGACTTGACGGGAGAATGTGTGTATCCCTAAGCAAACTCTGACCCATGGCTTTTGGGCGTATGTACACTTTTAGTAACGATCCTACGCACAATTTTATAAATGAGGCCCCAGGTGATTAACTACACAGTGTGTGTGTGTGTGTGTGTGTGTGTGTGTGTGTGTGTGTGTGTGTGAGATAAAGGGAAGCAGATTAAAGTTTGTGTTACATTCTTCTCCTGGAGCTTCACATCTATGTGTACGTTGTCACAGCAACAACCAGCAGCATTTCACCAGTTTAAACTAAAAACAGACTCAGATTTATGGCGTGTGTGTGTGTGAGCCAGTCTCACTTCTCCCTCCTGTTACTTCACTTCCGCATGTAATCTGCCCCCCCCCCAAGAGGGACTCTTTTTCTTCCACTGTTTTAGATTCATCTAAATTAAAATTAAATTATTTATTTTCATCTGCAAACCTGAACTCATCACACAAAACATATGATTGTGTACATATAAATATCTACACAATCACCTGGACCTGGACCTTGATTAGGACCAGAACAAAGACCTGGACGAAGCCCTGACGTGTCACAATATCAGACAGACAGACACACACAGTTGCTTCATTGAAGGTGACACTTGCAAAACGACCTGTATGATGTCATCTTTGTAACAGCGGCGTTCCCAACGTTCCCAGTTTTACTCTTTATTACAAATCTTTTTCAGCAGCCTTTTCAGTTATTACAGACGTTAAATCCACCCAGTTCACGTTCATGCATTAGTGCTAATGCTAAGGCTAATATTGACAGACGGCAGCTACAGTGATGAATGGAGTCGCAGGAAGGTGAAGAGGAGCTTGAGTCAGAGGAAGTGAGGGGACCAAAGTCATCGACCACAGTCCTTTACCCACAATCCTTCAGGGAACCTGCGACTAACACAGTTAACTGACTGAAACTGTTCCCAGGAACCAGCACTGAGCGAGCAGACATCGCTCTGTGGAAGTGAAATCATCTGAGGCCCAACCAGGACCAGGACCAAGATCAGGACCAGGACCAGGACCAAGATCAAGACCAGGTCCAGGACCAAGACCAGGACCAGGACCAAGATCAAGACCAGGACCAGGACCAAGATCAGGACCAGGACCAGGACCAAGATCAGGACCAGGACCAAGATCAAGACCAGGACCAGGACCAAGATCAGGACCAGGACCAAGATCAAGACCAGGACCAGGACCAAGATCAGGACCAGGACCAAGATCAAGATCAGGACCAGGACCAAGATCAGGACCAGGACCAAGATCAAGACCAGGACCAGGACCAAGATCAGGACCAGGACCAAGATCAGGACCAGAGGGACAAGATGTTGATTCTCAAACTGCTTCCACACAGACAAGTTTACACAAAACCCAACCCACAACTGATCCATCAACAAACAAACAAACAAACAAACAAGGACCCGACATACAGATGTTTTAAGTAAAATGACTTCTCTACGTGTGTGTATCTTTGTGTGTCAGTGTGTTTCTTTGTGTGTCAGTGTGTTTCTTTGTGTATCAGTGTGTTTCTTTGTGTGTCAGTGTGTTTCTGTGTGTATCAGTGTGTATCTTTGTGTGTCAGTGTGTTTCTGTGTATGTCAGTGTTGTCAGTGTGTTTCTGTGTGTATCAGTGTTGTCAGTGTGTTTCTTTGTGTGTCAGTGTGTTTCTGTGTGTATCAGTGTGTTTCTTTGTGTGTCAGTGTGTATCTTTGTGTGTCAGTGTGTTTCTGTGTGTATCAGTGTTGTCAGTGTGTTTCTTTGTATGTCAGTGTGTTTCTTTGTGTGTCAGTGTGTTTCTGTGTGTATCAGTGTTGTCAGTGTGTTTCTGTGTGTATCAGTGTTGTCAGTGTGTTTATTTGTGTATGTGTGTGTATCAGTGTGCCCCCCCGTTGGTTTCTTACCTTCCTTCCGGTTCCGTACTGACCGGAGGTCCACCGGACCCGGTTATCCGGCTCCGTCTCTCCGTTACCGGGCAGTGAACCGGAGTCTGAGTCCTCCCCCTCCTCCCCCTCCTCCCCCTCCTCCCCCTCCTCCAGCTCCTCCCCCTCCTCCCTCTCCTCCCTCTCCTCCCTCTCCTCCGTCCTCAGACGTTTTGCCGCCCTCCCGTACTCTCCGTCCTCTGCCGTCGCCATGTTCGGTTATCAGCGGTCCGGTATGGAGGTCAGACCGGGGGGGACATGATGTCCTGGTGTCCTCCTGTCCTGATGCCCGGATGTCTCTGTCTGTCTCCGTCTGTGATTCTGTGGAGGTGTGAGGGCGCTGATGGCCCCGCCCCCTGCTCTGTGATTGGTCAATATGCCGCTGCGCCTGGATACACGGCGTCTGATTGGACGGTGACGATGCGTCAACAAAGAGCGCACACACAGCAGGGGGGGGAGGGGGGTAGAGAGAGAGAGAGAGGAAGGACAGGGGGAGGAAAGGGAGGGGACAACACATGACAGGGACAAGAGGCGGGGGGGGGGGGGGGGACAGTGATGTTCTGATGTCCCAGAGAAGACCTTTGACCTGAGAACATGATCATCAGGAGTGGGCGGAGTCTGTTCCTGATGATAGATGAGAGGTTGCCATAGCAACACAGCTAATCAATGAGCAGGATGATGATCTGTCATCTAAACCAACCTCACACAGACACACACTGTTACACAACACTGTTACACACACACTGTTACACAACACTACACGAACTGATGGACAAGTGACACCCGGTCTTTCACAATTTGAGGTTTAATGTGGGAAAGGTCACCTGAGGTCACCTAATAATGTTCACAGAAACTGATTGGGTGGGTCGTTTGTGGATTCCTTTCCACTTCCTGTCAGCTGTCGGTCGCCACCTTCCTCCTCCTCCTCCTCTTCTTCATCAGTGTCCCTGATCAGACAGTGGTGAAGGTGAAACGAGTGATGTGTTGGTAGAGCTCACCTGGACGCAGGAGACAGTCAGGGAAAGAGTCCTGACAACACACACACACACACACACACACTGTGTTATCAGATCCTGGTCCAGGTCTTCAGCTCATCTCCGTCAGATTGGAACTCATAATTTCCTCATCATCGTCGTCATCTTCCTCGTCCTACCTGGTTCACAGCATCGGGCCAGTTCTGAGTCTCCAGACAGAATGAGCTGTGCCTCCCGTACCTGGCCCCGCCCTTTCCTGTCATCGAGCCATCCAGGAAGTTGGCGGTGTAGAACTGGACTCCCGGTTGGCTGGTTGAAACCTCCAAGACACGCCCACTGGCTAGGTGACACACTCTGTGGCCAGGAAAGACAGTGTGTGTTGTTGTGTTGTTGTGTCACTGTGTGTTGGTGTCGTGTTGTTGTGCGGCAGCAGCAGACCTGGCGATGTGTCTTTCTGTCCAGGCGTCTCCAGGCGACGACAGACAGAAGTTGTGGTCAAACCCTGGACCAGGAACTTCTTTCAGCCGTGGGCCAATCAGAACAGGCTTCCTGAGGTCAAAGGGCGTGGCCTCCACTGCTCTGACCTCTCCTGTTGACACATGAAGTTACTGATTGGAAAATTAGAGCCTCAGGCCTCTGTGACCACGCCCATATTTAGGCTAAACAGCTGAGCTCCGCCCCTAGCAACCACTGATGACTGATACCTGAAGGAATCGATGTGTCGTCCACAGGCAGGTAAGATTGAGCACTGATGGTCACCTGGTGGTCATAGATATCTGCTGCACCCTGTACACACACACACACACACACACACAGCCTATAGGAGGTCATCTGACTGATAAATCAGGTGACCACACAACTGATGTGAGCTCTTACCTGTCCAGCCAGGTTAAAGTAGGCGTGGTTAGTCAGGTTGATGGGTGTGGTTTTGGTCGATCTGGCTTGATATTCAGCTGTTAGTGTATCCCCCTGAACAGACAGCTCCTCTTATTGTTACCTTTTTAACATCCACAATCAGAGTGTCTTTAAACCCAGTGAAGTGTGAGGTCATCACACAGGTGAGTTTACCTGTAGGGTGTAGGTGACGGACACCTGAACCTCCCCGGGATAACCCTCGTCTCCATCTGGGCTGGTGAGACTCAGCCTGACACCCCCGTCCACTGCTGCAGCAAGCCACAGCGCCTGCCAACCGCACAGAGCTCAGGTGTGTGAGTCCGTCCAGACAGGTATCGGTCATCTGTTGACCTTCTGACCTTCTGACCTGCAGACCTGCTGACCTGCTGACCTTCTGACCTGCGGACCTGCTGACCTGCTGACCTTCTGACCTTCTGACCTTCTGACCTGCGGACCTGCTGACCTTCTGACCTTCTGACCTTCTGACCTGCGGACCTGCAGACCTGCTGACCTTCTGACCTGCGGACTCACCTGGTTGAAGCCCTTCAGACCTCCATGAAGAGCGTTGGGTCCGTTGTTGATGTGGAGCTGATGCTGTTTCCCCTCCAGGACGAAGCGCCCTCCTGCGATCCTGTTGGCCACCCGGCCGACCACGGCCCCCAGGTACCTCTTATCTGACACGTAACCTGGCAACACAGCACCGGTGACATCATCAGCTGTGCTTATTGTGCACAGCGGACTAAAGCGGACCAAAGAGTGACGGAGGCTATTGACGTCACCACGGCTCGTTAATATTCATGAGCTCGGGGCCGCTCTGGACCTTCTACCTTCCACGGAGTCGAATCCCAAGACCACATCCTCCATCCGGCCGTCCTTCCCCCCGCAGACCACAGACCTGATGATGGCGCCCAGAGTCAGGACCTCCACCCGGACCTGGGCAGACCGGAGGACCCACAGGTCCACGACGCCCAGGCCTGCCACCTCCCCCCACTGCCGCTGGCTCACCTCAGTCATGCCGGAGCCCAGGACCACGACAGAGGACACGGGCTTCAGGTCCGGATCCAGGTCCGGATCCAGGTCCCTGCTAATCCACGTTGGAAGGACTGAAGCCTGACCAGCTGCAGGTTCAGTTCGTCAGTAAATTCTGTCAAATTTATTCTCACCTGAGAAACTTTAATCACTCACGAGACTTTGCAACTTAATGTGGCACGTCATCTGACTTCCTGTTGTGACGCGGTGACTTCTCTCCCTCAGTACAGACTGACAGGCAGCCAATCAGAGGTCAGGCCGCTCAACCTGCGTCTAAATTATGATTTCATTCATATAGATTAGATTAAACGACCTTTTTGTTAATTTGTTTTACATAGAACGGATTTGTCTTTGATACAGGCATACACAAAACATTGTACAGAATGTATGAACAAGGTAATTACGACTTTATATGGAAATAAATAATTGGGCTTCCTCCACACTCATTATATTAAACTATGTTATGTTATATTATATCATATTATATTATTATTATGTGACTTGTGATGTTGCATTTGTGAACACCATGTTTAAATAAATAACAGTGATGATTGTGTTGACCTTTTTGTGTGAAAGACAACAGGCTGTAAAATGAGATGTTGAAGCTGCTTTATTTTATTTTTCTCTAAAACAAAAACACTCCCGAAAAGTTGATGATGGCAATGACCCCTAACTCCCGTACTAGAGTCATTGCCTGTTCAGATGTTTCCAGGTTCAACATGTGTGTAGTTTCCACCTCCTCTGTCATGTGACGTGTGTTGTTTCCTCCGTCTGTGGACGTGGCGAAATGTCTCAGAGACACAGAGACATGGACAGTGACCTTCAGACTAATGGACCACAGTCAGGTTTATTGCTGGTTAATGAGGCTCTGTTAATGATTTTGCTTTGATGAGCTGATTGTGGACTAGAGGTTCTGGTGATCGACCAGGTTTTAGTCCTGAAGCTGATGAGCTGGTTGTGTTAGTTTGTGCTTTTATTGTGACTTAGTCCAACGATGAATACCAACACATTGAGATGAACGCTCTGACAGAAACTGGACCATCATCAGTTTCATGTTCTGGACACTTTCTCTATAGATTTGAGTAAATTTTTTAATCCTCTGGACCTGGAGCTGGGCCTTGAAAGAGGGACCAGACCCAGGCCACTGAACCGACAGCATGTCTCCAGACCAGATCCAGGTCCATGGACTGGCACTAAGTCACAGACCAGAACGAGGTCATTGGGCCGACACTGGGTCACCAGACCGGAACCAGCTCTGAGTCAAGTCTTTAGAAAGAAAATGTCAAAGTCTTCCTTGGATCAACTTTTTTTTCTTTTGGAAAAAGAAAATGTCGAACCTGAAACATCTGATGTCATGTGACCATGGAAACAGCTGAGCTGGTTGGCACTGACTGAGACTGGAGGTCATGTTTCATAAAAGCTGTGAGACTTTCAGAGGATGCTCAGTGTCGGCCTGTGCAGTAAGATGGTTTGAGTTTGGGGGAAAGCTCTAGCTGCTGTCATCGAGGCGGCTCAAAATGGCGTTGGCCTGTGACGCCACTTTGCTGCTGCTGTGGTCACTCAGTTTCCTGAGACTCTCCTTCATGCCGACCGAGTTCAGCTCGTCCCTCATCACACCTGAGGATGGAGGAGGAACCACAGACATGTCAGCAGAGGGAAAGAAGCTGTTCCTGTCCAAACCATCTACTGTGACCACTTTATTAGGAACACCTGTCTAACTCCGGGTGGTTCCTCAAGTCCTTATCCAGATGTTGAACTCTTCCTCTGAGACGCCATGTTTCCATGTTCCACTCCATGTTCCCAAAGGGGGTCTACTGGATCCAGATCTGAAACTAAACTGTCCTCTACATCTCAGTGAACTGGAGCATTATTCTGCAGAAAGAACTGACTCAGTCTAAAACTGGTTGTGACTGGGATTAAGGTCCAGTGTGACTCCAGAAAACCTCCTCACGTCTCCGGTCTTGTTGACAGGAAGTGGAACCTGACACGACTGTAGCTTAACCTAGTCTAACCTCCAACCTCTTTTGTTGTTACCTGTTTTCAGTCTGATGTTTGATATGAACATTACCTGCTGCTGCCTGATTGACTGATTGGAGAAGTGCACCGTTAACCAGATGTACAGGTGTTCCTAATAAAGTCACCAATTAGTGTATTTATACATACTGACTTAAAGACACAAAGACAAAGGCTTCTTGTGGTCCTGATCCTGATTATGATCTTGACTCTGATTCTGATCCTGATCTACAGATCCATGATTCCAGGATCCAGACTTACTGGAGTTAGCCAGACTGCAGATGAGACCTAGAGTGCTGAACTTGACTTCGACAGCACCCATAGGATCCTCCAGCATCTTTTTCAGGAGGGAGATTAGCTCCGCCTCCCTGAACATGTCCCTCATGGGCTCTGCAGTCGCACAAACACAAACACAAACACACACCACCGATGAAGGACACCCTCCCCGTCCTCACGCAAAGAGAAAATCTGTCGCTGCTTTACCAAGGTTGATGGCAGACGCTATTGCCAGCGCCACCAGGGCTTCATTCTGCATGATCACATGCTCGCTTGTTGCCATGGAGATGAGGTGCCGAACCCCGTCTGCTTTGGCTAGAGCACAAACCACTTCCTGTCAGAGACAGGAAGTAACTCTGTTAGACAGGCACTGTCAGACCTGGACTTTCAGACCTGGACTCGTGGACTCACGGGGCTGCGGCTGTGTCTGATGAAGGCAGCCAGGAGGCGGCTGGCTTCTCCTCGGACTCCAGCGTGGTCTTTGGCTTCACACCACTCCATGACCCGAGTCAGGAGCTCAGCATCTCTGCCCAAGACCAAGGCAGCTTCCTCTGAAACAACCACACAACAATAGAGTTGAGACCAGTGTGATGTCACAGTGCGGGGAAGGGATCAGTCTCTGGTGAACTCACCTTGTCCATCTACCATCATGCGCAGCGTTCCGAGCAATTTGAACTGGACTGGCGGCATGTCGGAGCTCAGCAGCATCTTTATGCGCTCTGTCACTCCGTCCTCCAACATCCGCACCTTGTTAGATGCTGAGACAATTCCAGCATCCATCATTATAGATATAAAATAAAGCCCAACCCTTGGAGCACAGGGAGCACAGGGACCACTGAGAACACAACAGGGGAGGACGGCGCAACAGCGAGGAACATGGTACAAAGACAGGAAGTGACCATTCATTCGGTCATGGGGGGTTCTGGAGCTAATCCCAGCTCACTCTGTGAGGGCGGGGTCACCCTGGACAGGTCTCCAGTCCATCACAGAGACAGACAGATCTACGGACAGTTTAGAGTCACCAATGAACCCAAACATGATGTCTTTGGAGACTCCACACAGAAAGGCCCCAGGCCGGGAATCAAACCCAGGACCTCCTTGTTGTGGGGGACAGTGCTAAACACTATGCCACCATGCTGCCAGGAAGTGACCATTTAAAATGAAACAGGAAATAAGCGAAGAGACCATTAAGTGTCTGATTTGCTCTGACCGTACCGGGGATTGCCAGGTTTCTGAGCGCGCTCAGTCCAGCATGTTGAACGGACACATCTCCTTCATCCACATGTTGCTCAAGCAGAGTCAGGATGTGAGGCACCACACCAAGGTCCAGCATCTTCACACAGTTACTGTCTGACAGACACACAACACACACTGTTACATCACGGGTTGAAACGCACCGACACACACACACACTGAGTGACCTTACCATTCCTGGCAAAGTTGGCAATGGCGAGGGCGCCAGACAGCTGCAGCTGAGTGTTGGAGCTCTGCAGCCAGGAAAGAACATCCTGATAGACCCGTCCTGATCCCTCCCCAAAACACTTCTGCATGGACTCGTCTGGGACCGACACAAATAGCCTGAGATCAGTCGCTGTGACATCACAACACTCAAGCACTGATATCAGACACTTCCTGACTCACCTCCAAGGAGCAGCGATACGATGAGATTGGAGGCGATCTTGATGCTGCAGAGGTCATGGGGGTCAGAGCCACCCTGCAGACGCCCGATCATCTCAGATAAAGACTCAGGAACCCCTGACTCAGCAAACTGCAGCTTCAGAGCATCTGACACACCAGACAACAGGTGACATCACATCAGGGTCAGAATGTTGGTTAATATCACAGAACACAACAAACAATCACATCATGATGTGACACTGACCAACCAGGACCAATCCAGACTGATCCAGACTGGCTGGAACAGATTCTATTTTATGGAAAATCAATATGGATAAAATGTCTGATATTCACCGATCAATCAAAATCAAAACATCAGCTTCCTCCAGAGGAAACATCATGCTGTCATTATGACATCAGTGTCCACCACCCTGCCGGTCTTACCACTCTCTCCAAGTGCGCCCAGTATTTCCAGGATGACATGTCGGCGTTCTGCGTCAGGCGCTCGCTTCAGCTGAAACGTCAGCACATCTGCAACATCCAGCTCGGCCAGGGCCTCTCTGGCTGAGTCTGCAAACACAGGGTCAGGTGACTACGTGTCACAGACGCAGGCATGGTGGGACGGCGTTCCCTCAGCACCATCAGGGACTGAACTCACCCATGTCGGCCAGATTACAGAGGGCAAGCAGGCAGACGTTGACCAGCGGGTCATTCTCTGGGTGCTCCCTCATTATGGACACCAGTCTGGGGATGACTCCGCTCTGGACTAACTGGTCCTGCTGGTACGCTGGAGGGAGGAAAGAGGAGGTGATGAGTCCGAGATTCATTCTATTTGAAATTAATCCTAACGGAGAGACAAAAGCAGCTTCCTCAACCTCAATGAAACGCTACATCAACTCACAGTTGTCAAAGCAGATACGTCCGATGGCTCGTCCAGCGTTCAGCAGCATCTCTGGGTCACTGCTGTTCAGGTGGGGAACCAAGACCTTCACCAGCCCCGCCTCAATGCACGGCTCCCGGACCGCCGCTGGAACACCATCATCATCATTATCATCATCATCATCATCATCACCATCATCTCCTTACACCCTTGACTGAAACAAGAAACCCCCCCCCCCCCAATGGGAAAATCCTTTCAAGGAGGTGGAACAGAGGGGGGAACATGGAAATAGTGACAGGAAATAGATACTGTACCTTCTCGGGCCATCTCTGCCACCACCAGAGCCACCTGGCAATTCAGGCTGCTTTTATTCTGAAGGGCCTGGGCCAAGGTTGGGAGAATCCCACTACTGGAAATCTCAACTGCAGCATCTTTCCCTGCGGAAACAACAACAAGAAGTGACGTCGCAGCCAGTAGGAACACGTTTCCCTGTTCTGACTGATACGGTTCTGCTGTTTCTCCCCGACACCAGAATCAGGCTCTGCCCTTCACACCTGTTGGTCACATGTCTGAAGCACCTGCATCTGTGTTCAGTGTGAGACAGGTGACATCATGGAATAGCTGTGTGACATCATGACTTACTCTTCTCCAGCAGAGAGGTCAGCACTGTGTCCAGATGAGGCTTCAGCTCCTCCTCAATCAGCTCTGTGCTTACGCTGATGGCCTTCAGTGCCTCACTCAGGGAGTCTGCACACACACACACACACAGACACACACACACATTAGCATCATATTCTCTGCTGCAGCCCGAGCTCAGAGATGTGATCAGTTAGCTGGTCAAACAGAGAAGTCCCAGCTTGACTGTTCCTGTTTTATTTTGAAGGAGACTTCCTCTGGAGCCACAGACTCTTCTTCAATGTTTTATTTGTGTTGCTTTGACAAAGTGTTGCAGTCACACAAACTCCAGTAATTTGAGATTCATCAACACTGACTCTTATGACATCAGAGTTTGATGACCAATCATTATTTATTGGCTCCCTGTCTGAACTTCAGCTCGCTATCCTCAGCAGAAACAGGAAGTCAGAGCAACCTCCATCCAATCAACATCATTGATATCAGTCAACATTTGGTCCACAACAGGAAAACACACACACACAAAGACACAATACAGTGTATTGCACACACACACACACACATGCAATGAGGAGGGATTTTCATGATAATCAGCTCAGCTAATCTGCTGTAAGTCGAATGAAAATAGCTTGAGTGAACCCAGCCCCCACCTCCTAATGATTCCGGGGGGGGGAACCATGTACATGTGTCTTTGAAAAGAGACCAGACAGGATATTTTTGGGGGGGGTGATTGCAGCTTCAGCCTGCGCATGTTTCCACATATAGAAACAGAAGATGCAGATCCAGAAAGATCCAGAACAGGAAGACAGGAAGTCCACTAAATAAACCTAAAGATGAAGATGAAGATGATGGTATTGCTACAGTCTGAAGTACAGGCTGCAGGCACTTCTTCTGTCTTGGGAAGTGGGGGGGGGGGTCCACACCTTGCACCAAAACATTGAGGGGACTCATCCATTGATCTATCAAATCAATCAATCAATCATTCAACCACTCAATCTGTCATCTATCACAAATCTACCGGCGACACTGAGGATGTTCAGAGGAAGCTACTCACCAGCGTCTGTCATGGCTGCTGGTCGACTGGCTCTCTGGCTGCTCACTGCCAGTGTGTGTGTGTGTGTGTGTGTGTGTGTGTGTGTGTGTGTGTGTGTGTGTGTGTGTGTGTCTGTGTGGGTTTGGTTGTTTGTTTAGCTAAGGAGCCCCCCCCCCCCCCCCTCGGGTCAGCTGTTCCAAACTCCGTCTCTCACTCTGATTCTCTCCTCCCTCAATCTCATTATATCTCTCTCTCTGTCCTCCCTGCCCCCACACTACGCTTGCACTGCCTCTCCTCCATCTCCTAACCCCCCCCCCCCCCCAGCCAGATGAGTTTGAGCTGAACAGAATCTGACATACAGAAAGTCGTGACACACACAAATGTCTGCAGATGTGTTTCCAATGTCGTCCACTGGGTGGAGCAAGAGGATAGAGAAAACACAAGGCCACTTCCTGTCCCTGGTCCTGGATTCTGTAGTTTAAACCAGTTCAGTTTTATGATCAGTCAGCCATTGGCTGTTTGTGGAAGGAAGCAAATGATGATGTCATCAGTGCTGCTCCTTCAAATCCTGCTGGCGCTCTGGAGTAATCAGATTACTTCAGTGAACCAATAATTTTATTATGTGTGAGCATGACAACGTGACCTCTGACCTCTGTGTCTCAGATCGGTGGCTCCTCCAGTAACCAGGAGAACTGTCATGAGACAATGTGTTCGTCCTCTGGGAAACATGAAACTTGGATGGTTGAACTATGGACAGGTCAAAGGTCAGCATCATCTGTGTCCAGGTATAGCTGATGGACTGGTTGTCACTTCACTCATGAAGAAACTTCATATCATCTCCCCCCTTCATCTAACTGACCCACTGGACATCAGTTTCCCTCTGCTCCCAGTCGTCCAGCCTGATAGACAGAGTCTGATGAGGTGTTTTCTTCTGCCAAAGGAAAAGTTATTAGAGTGAGTAAGTGTGTGTGTGTGTTTTCCTCCAGACAGACATTCATTCATTAGAATAATCTCTTCAGTGTGTCAGTCTGAACCCTGATGAACCTTCACCTGCCTGATGCTCCACTTATTACTCTTCTTTCTTTGTGATTAGGCCTAAGAACAGTGGAAAAAAGCCACCATCTTGGATCTTGTGTAAATGTTACTGAAGTGGATGCTGATGTTTATTTCTACAGATTCCTGCTCCCCTTCTGATAGGCCCTGATCATCTCTCACAGAGTTGTCAGTTTTCATTTGTAAAATGATCTGAAGTTAACCAAAAACCTTGTTTTGTCTATAAAGTCTCAACATTTTTGTTTCACTGTATATTTGAAGCTAGGGTAGCTGTTTACCTCTTTCTTCCTTCTTTATGCTAAGCTACGCTAACCATGTCTTGACTGCAGCTCTACACCTAACATACAAATATCAATGTTCTTATTTGTTTATTACATTATAGTTTTCTCCTGCTACATATTTAATGTTAGCATCAGCACCTGTTCATCTTCCTCAGTTCATCCTTCACCCACCAACATCTGTCTCCACATGTGGAGCTAAGCCCTCTTCTTTTGCTTCTGCTTCTCATCTTGTACCTGCTAACCGGCTCACCATAGCCAAATGGGCGTCTTTGATTTCTGATACGTCACTGTAGCGTCCAGGCTAAGGAAGAGTCTGACCTTTTAGAATATCTTGTCAAGCTACTGACGGTTTGCTGGGGGACTTTAGCATACCTATCTAACACCGCTAATGTATCCGGAAACTGTTGACATCATCAGAGGACATTTATCAGATAGTGTCCCCCACTGAAACGTCACACTTCTCTTTTCACCCCCAAAGTCAGATCTTGTCTGAGGACCAGGACCAGGGCCAGACTTTAAAATATTAGATCAGCTTTTAACTTTTATTATATCCATCCATCCATCACCTAAACCGCTTGTCTGTGAGGATCAGGGGATGGAGCCAAACCCAGCTGACAGTGTGAGGGCGGGGTGTCACCAGGAAAGGTCACCTGTACATCATGACAAACAACCACTCACACTCACCCTGGACGGAAGCTGGAGAACTTAGAGGGAAACCACACAGAAAGGCCCAAGGGCCCTGGAAATCGAACCCACAACTTTCTTGCTGTAACACTACGGTCCCAACTTGAAGGCAAAACAATATAAATATGTTGCTGTGAAGCATCATCTGATCTGTGTGAACAGCTGTTCTCAACCTGAAACATTCTCAGAACAAACAGTGACAGCCAAAGCTATAAAATTACCATGTCACAGTTTGCCCTGGAGACCAAGGGCTGTGGGCATCAAACCATGACACCAAGCTCCTCTGGGGGGGCAGGCCTTTGTCTCGGTGGATCCGTCTGTTTGGCGACATCAGCCTGGTAAATAAGTAGATCTGCAGAGGCTTTCAGTGTCGAGTCTTTTCAGTACTGTAGACAAACAGGACAGAGAGGGTCATGGGTCATGTCACTGCTGGGGGGGCAGAAACACAAACAAGGAGATTCTGAAAGACATTCCTCAGGGTCCTAGCTCAACTTAGACCTGTTCTAGAGGAGAAGGAGGTCCTGGTCTCAGGACAGTGGAGGAAACTTCTTCATCGTCTCAGCTCATCTGTATCAGTGCACATCATCTGCAACTGCACGCCATCATTTCCTGTTTTTATTTTGAAATGACTCCCCCTGTTTGTCTGTTACAGTTTTACTTCCAGTCCTTTGACAGCTTGTACTCCTGTCAGTCGTTGTACCTGTGGCTCCTCCTCTTCCTCACCTGTGTAACCTAAGTCAGATCATGATTGGTGATAAAACAGAGCAGCTCCAAGTGTCTTTGTGATGCGTTGGTCCATAACCACGACGACACCAGGTTCATGGAGTCAGTCAGTGACAGGACACCCCTCATCCCCCCGCCCCCAATTGAAGGTCAAGAGACAGAGCATCACAGAACAACAAGTCTAGACCTGAACAGTTTCAGTCATGATCCAGACCATAGACCTGGACCCGCTGATGTCTTTCAGACAAATGTAAAAGAAGTTTTAGACTTTCATTTGCCACAATTTCACAGCTTTCTCTCGAGCTGCTGCTGTTGTTGTTTTGGTGCTAAATGAATAAAGTTTAGTGACCCAGTGCTGTACCGGTCTCTTGGTGTGAGGACTGGAGTTAAACTGATCCTGGCACAGAATCAAACCCACAGTCAGACACAGCTGTGAACATCAGGTTTCCTCCAGCTCAAGAACATGCAGAGACAGAGACCAGTGGCAGGAATGTGTCTGCAGCCCAGAGGACACAAGGTGAAGTCCAACCTTCTCCAACAGGAAAAAATGCAAAGTGAGAAGAGAAATAAACCAGATTTATTCAGTTAAGCAGCCTTCTTCTGTGTTTTTATGCGAACGATGCCTCTGGCAGGCACAAATCTGCAGCTCAGCTCTTCACTGTTATAGCTGGTGGAGATCAAACACAGAGCTGAGCCGTCAGGTGGGCCGGCATGTTGGGCTGTAACAGCTGGAAGCAGAAATGATCAACTGGCCCCACTGACCGGACTGAGGACCAGGAGGTTTTGATGGTGAGTTGATGATTTGTCCAGTGATCAGGGGTTTTAGTTCACCACTTTAGAGTCTGAATATGCGTGTGTGTTTTCCTCTGGGGCTGGTGTGTGAAGGTGAAGCTGAACTCTCACCTCTCGTACCTGCTGACGCTGCAGCGTCACAGAGCATGCTCAGCACAGATGGACGTTGGGACTTGCCCACATTCTCCATGAATGGCATCAGCCGGAGGCTGCGAGGCAGAAAAACCTACACAACCATCAAATTTCATCACTGTTGCTGACTCACAACACGGGACTCAGAGAGGAGCGTTATACTCTGTCAAAAATAAATCAATAAACTTCCTTAGTATTTCATTCATGAAGAGAAAAAAACTCACCAGTCCCTGTTTCCTTCCAAAACGTCGACATTAATATTATTATGCAGATTTTATTCCATCTTTAATGATCAGAAACTGTTCGGTGAAATATCGCGAGATCGTGTGACGGAAACCGGAAGCGGTGTGAAAAAAGTGAATTTTCTCCCACTTTGTCTGAAATGGCCATTTTAATGTGGGGGGGACTGAATATCTGCGGGCCATGTTTGTTTCTGTGACTGTGAGGGGCCGGGGGAAGTCCGAGGGAGCCGGGGGGAGGAAACGTCCGGGTTTTACGACAGTGAATTACGTTTTACGGGCAACATGGCGCTGTACGGCCGAGCCCGGTGAAACGTTCAGGTGAGCAGCGGCTTCTTCTTCTTCTTCTTCTTCTTCAAACTCAGCTCTGCCCGCCGTCCCTCGTTCGGACCAGTTGACGTCAGGAGCAACATGGCGGCGCAGGGAGGCGTCTCCTTCCAGGAGAAGGTCGGGAGGCTGCTGAGCAGGCGGGACGGAAAACCGGTCCTGAAACCGTCCAGGACTCTGGCCCTGAGGGACGAGGTGGCCAACAGGAAGACCAAGAAAGGAGGTACACATTTTGTATGTGTGTGTCGGGGGGGCTCATTCCATCACTGTGAATGAGCTCTAACTCTGAACTTCACCACTCCAGCTTTGTTTTCACTGATCCCATCTGATTAAGTCTACATGCTGTTGTGTGTCTACTGCTGGACTAACCGGACGCTCAGACCAGGTCCAGCTCCTGTCCCCCAGACTACAGCACCACCCTGGAGTTTTCTAAATAAAAGCCCATTAAAGCACCCAGCAGTGTTTCTGTTCTCGGGGCTGGAGCTCTCAACCTGTGTGGAGGGTTTGAACAGAAATGAAACGTGTCCGTGTCTCCTGCAGATTGGAGACTAATAAACTTCAGATGAGTAATTAGTGACAGACATTAAAACCGGATTAAAGAGAAACTTCTCCTCCTCAGAGGCCACGTGTGTCACAGAGATGTCCGTCCTCATGGCGTGCTGGAAGCAGAACAACTTTGTGGACAGTCTGTGCTCCACTGAGATGAACAGCTTCTACTCCTGTGTGGAAAAGGCTCAGGTGAGTCCATGTCCATCACACTCAGCTCGGTCTCAAACGGGAACTACAACATCATTGTTATGTTATACCCCCTCCCCCACCCTTGGTATGCAGAATGTTATGATCGGATAAAATAAACTCAGCTGTGAGTTCAGTGAGTGATTAGAGGAACCAACAGAGTCCAGCTGTTTCCTGGCAGGAGACACGACAAAATCTGTTCTTCCTCTCTCAGCACATATGCGCTGCAGAGTCTTCCTCTGTTTCCTGGTGATGAAGCAAATTTAGTTTTTCTTCAGTCTGCAGATCAGCTTCGTTTTGTTTCCAACATCCAGTGTCAGCAGTTTTTACTCTTCTACATCTTCAAGAACACAAATCACTGTCAGCCGTTCTGACCAATCACCTTCTTCTTCCTCAGGCTGCGCTGAAGAATAAATTGGATGAGATCAGCTCTCAGGGAGGACGTCTGCCCCCAAAACAGGCCACCACCCTCCTGAAGAGATACCCCAACCTGTGCTCTGAGATCTAGGCTTAGGCTGGACTGGGGCTGGACCACACACAAACACACACACACACACACACACACACATCTCAGTCAGGACCTTCGTTAATTTACAGTCATGAGCTGGTTTTCTTGGCGACTCTGTCTCCTCTGGTTGATGTGATTTCCTGCTCGTGTCCTGGTCTGACCCCATCTCATCTGGACTTAATTTAGCAGAGTGGAGACCTGATGGAATTATTCTTCTTGGGTTTCACAGCTTGTCTTCCATTATGACTGAGCACTGCAGTGACTCATCACTGTTGCCAGGCGCTGGTTAAACATCAGCCAATCACAGACAGAGTTACAGCTCTTTGGTGGATCTGGACTCACATCATCCACTGTATCCCAGAATGCAATGCGTGGAGGAAAGAGCCTCCAAGGTCCTGGAAAGTAATTAAATCGATGAGAAAATGCTGTTCTGATGTTTGTTTGTGACAGTTTAAATAAAGTGAGACAATGAAAAGTAAAGGCTCCTTCAGGTCAGGGTCATTCTTCCCTCAGCTGCTTCAGAATATCCGACTGTTGATGATGCTTCTTGTTGTGTCTGAGGAACAGGAAGCACTTTATGTTGTGTTTGCCCCCCCGCCATTGTCAGAACGTGGAACTGTGTTCCTGGTTATCAGCTGCCATCACAGGCCCAGCCCCGCCCTCCTTATCACTTCCTCCCAAAGGTCTGGAGAACAGAGGAAACACCGTCACAGCATCAGTCCTCCTCCTTCCCACCTTACACCAGAGCCCACTTCAGACTAGGGGGGTCTAAACTGGTCACATGTGAAACATGACCCTGGTCCTGCTGAGGATAAATCCCAACTCAGGTCCTAAATACAGCTCAGGTCTGTAAACAAGTCAGACTGCCCACAGTTAGTCCAGTTACTGAGCTGAGCTACCCAGGACACGGTCTACATCAGCGTTCACAAGGACCAGTCCATCAGGTTTCTAGTCAGTGATAAAGTCCCAGACCGGACCCTGGAACCAGTCTGGGACTGGGGCCTTCAAGGACCTCAGGACTTTTTAGTTCTCTGCTGCTTTTAACCTCTGAAGACTGTGATCGATCAGGGTGGGAGGAGTCGTCCCTGATGACGCAGGTGGCCACGCCCTGAAGAAGCAGCTCTGTGTGTGTGTGTGTGTGTGTGTGTGTGTGCGCGCGCGCGCGCGCGCGCCTGTGTGTGCACACTCCAGGTAGGAGACGGAGAGTTTTTGGTCCGGCTGTTCAGCAGCGCATCATTTTTAGCTCCAGATCGGACTTGGACCCGGGTCCGGACCACGGAGCCGGTGTTTGAGCGCCTCTCGTCAGTTCCTTCGGTCGGACAGGGAGGGGGAGCCGGAGTGTGGAGGACATGGTCCCGGCAGGATGGACGGGACTGAAGTCGTGCCTCGGTGCCTGCTCCCGGTCTTGATTCCGGTGCTGGTCCTGTTCGTCCCTGCAGAGGTAAGACGGGCTGTGGCTGAACCCGGTTCAGGTCTCTGTGACAGTTTGAGGATTTAGTCGGTTTTTTCGGAACCTAGTTTGTCCAGCTGCGCAGAGTCCGCACGTCCATCTCTGGATGAGGATCTGGATCTGGACCTGGACCCGGTCTTGCATGTTCCTGCTGTTTATCTTGTGACGGTGGGTTTCACTGTGACGTCATCAGTTTTCATTTTATTATTACTTTTTTTTCTTTTTATGTAGTTTATTCTGCACACTAATAATTACCAGATGGTTGGGCACACATGTTGGAGGCGAGGGCAATAATCTTGCCCCTCCTCCAGGATGTGCTGCTCTGGCTGGTCTGGCTGCCCCCCCCCCGTCCCGAAGGCCCCAGGTCATCAGCTTTTACAAGTTATGATCTGCCGCCCTCTAAGTCAACAAGCTGCTGATGACGTCATCGCGTCCTAAAACCTCAAAATCTAGATTAATTTCAGTGACAGATCAAACTGGACCAGAACCAGACTGAGGCTGTGATCTGGTCAGGACTTGGACCTGGACCTGGACCCTGGTCTCTATCTTAGCCTCTGGGCCAGAGTTCTTGACACTCTTCATGTTCTGGTCTTTTCCAGGTCAGCAGGTTTAGACTTACTGATGTGTCCATCAGGGAGCCCCCCCCCCCCCCACTGTGACCTGCCCCCCGTCCTCCCTGTGAGCCCCCTCCTGTAGGTTTGATAATGAAAGTGTTTTTGCTCCTCAGGTGTGTCAGGGCGGGGCCTTGGATACTCAGCAGAGAGCAGGTGAGTCTGTCTACACAGTGTGTTGTTCTTGTCAGTGTGTCATCATAGTGCAGGATCACACACACACAGTGTGTTGCTCTTGTCAGTGTGTCATCATAGTGTAGGATCACACACTCACACACACACACAGTGCTGTGATGTCAGGACAGTCTTTAATGAAAGGTGATGAGGTTGAAGCCGATTGTTCAGTTGTTCACGTTACGTGACTGTGTCTCTTCAGCCCCTCCGCCCTGTCCAGACCTCGAGGACCACGGACACTATAATGGTTCCGTGTCCCACACGGACTCGGGCTCCCCCTGCCTGAAGTGGACTGACTTC
Source organism: Remorina albescens (assembly GCA_034769265.1). NCBI lineage: Eukaryota > Metazoa > Chordata > Actinopteri > Carangiformes > Echeneidae > Remorina > Remorina albescens. The sequence goes on along the minus strand of CM068491.1, from coordinate 204,427 downwards.
CCAGACTACCTGAGACAGCACCCGGGCCGAGGCCTCGGGGACCACAACCACTGCCGGAGTCCGGACCAGGACGACACACCCTGGTGCTTCTTCAGGGAGCGGTCCGGCGCTGTCGGCTGGGCCTACTGTGACTGCCACCAGGGTGAGCCGGGTGGGCAGCTTTGAGTGGGCCGGGCCTGCTAACTGTTACCATGACAACAGGTTCTCTTCCTGTGTTCTTTGCAGGCACAGTCAGGCTGGTGGGAGGGGCCTCAGGAAACAGTGGACGTGTCGAGATTTACCTGAACCACAAGTGGGGGGCGGTTTGTGACACACACTGGACAGACCGGGACGCCGCTGTCACATGTAGACAACTTGGACTGGGGTGAGACACACACACAGACACAAAAACACACCAAACTGACAGGGATTAGCTACCACGGAAGGCTCAGGTTCAGGTTCAGGAAAGGAAATGCTGCAAATGTAATGATGTCATCTGATTGTATTATATGACCTGGTCATCTCATGATGGTGGCTCCGCCCACTGCTCCACCTCAGCCTTAAAGCTTAGTGGTGACCTCGCTCTGTGCCACGTGTAGTGTCTTCTTCTTTGGTATTGTGCGACCTGTGCAGTGAAATTGGGACAGCCCTGCAGCATTCCTACTTCAGTCCAGGATCCGTCTTCCACTATGAGCGTCTGAGTTGCCGGGGAAATGAGAAATCCCTCCTCGAGTGCCGGAGCCGGAAGTTTGTCAGCGGTGACTGTTCCCATGGCAATGAAGCAGGCGTGCTCTGTGCTAAACCTGAAGGTGAGAAACAGGTACAGGACATGTGTCACACACCAGAACCAGAACAGACCACAGAACAGATCACCGTTGACTGAGGCGGGTTAGAGCCACCGTGGTTCGTAACTGATCAATGAACTGACTTGATTATTGATCTTCATCCAAACATCAGTCATAGAGCAGGTCTGAAACCAGTCGTTGTCCCTGGTTCGTCAGGTGTCCCTCTAAGGCTGGTGGACGGTCAGGAGGACTTTGAGGGCAGGGTGGAGGTGTACTACGGTGGGAGGTGGGGGACTGTCTGCGACAACCAATGGGATGACACTGATGCTGATGTGGTGTGTCGACAGCTTGGCCTGGGGTGAGACCTCACACTGCCACGGGTGCATGTTGGGTAATTTTCATATGTTGTGTGTGCTGTGTAAAGGCACAACAACTTGTGACCATGTCACCAACATAAAGGTGTGTAACTGACCTTCAGGGGTGTGGCCAAGGCCTGGAACTGGGCCCACTATGGTCAGGGTTCTGGTCCCATCCTGCTGGACCAGGTCCAGTGTTCAGGAAACGAACTCTCTCTGGAGGAATGTTCACACAACAGCTGGGAGACGCACAACTGTGACCACAGAGAAGACGCTGGGGTGTCCTGTAACCCATACACAGGTCAGAGACACAGAACCACACAGTCCAGATACACAGAACCACACAGTTCAGACACAGACACACACAGACTATCGGTGTGTGTCTGTGTGTAGATGGAGCAGTGCGTCTGGTCGGGGCCAACAGTTGGAGTGAGGGCCGTGTGGAGATTTACCATCAGGGGGCCTGGGGCTCTGTGTGTGACGACAACTGGACCGAACTCAACGCAAAAGTGGTGTGTCGACAACTGGGTTTCAGGTCAGTGTGTAACTGATGATGATGATTATGGTGATGAAGAAGTACCACAGATCCCTGGTGTGTTGTGTTGCATTGTCAGAGGCTGTCTCTGTCTCTTTCAGAGGCCGGGCGGAGGTGGCCCCAGACGGGTCATATGAGGAGGGGCAGGGCCTGATCCTGCTGGACGAGGTGCAGTGTCAGGGGTCAGAGGTCAGGTTACTGGACTGTTCCCACTCTGGGTGGAGTCAACATGACTGCTCGCACAGCGAGGATGTGGGCGTGCGGTGTGAGAGGAGGGGGTCCGGGACGCCAGGCCTGCTGCCCCCTGCTGGTGAGTCACACTTTCTGGCTGGAGACTATGTCCTTGTGGCCCCCTGGCACTGATCAGTGACTGTATTGCAGGCCCCCTCCTGCGTTTGGTGTCAGGTGAGACCAGGGCCGAAGGCAGGGTGGAGGTTTTCATCAACGGACAATGGGGGAGCGTATGTGATGATGGCTGGAACGACATCAACGCTGCCGTTGTTTGCAAACAGCTGGGATTCAGGTCAGTGTGACGTCACATCTGACATCAGGTCTAAGGTTCACCTCAAAGTCTGAACCAGGAGCATACATTAAGGTACTTAATGTCTCTGCTGATGTGTCTGTGTGCCATATTTCCTGTCTGTGTCTCTGCGTCAATCTCAGCGGGACAGCTAAAGCTCGGTCCATGGCGTACTTCGGTGAGGGCCAGGGGCCGATCCATCTGGATAATGTTCGATGCTCTGGCTCAGAGACATCCTTGGGCCAGTGTGCATCTGCAGATCAACATGACTGTCGCCACAGCGAGGATGCCAGTGTCATTTGTGATTACACCGTTGACCCCTTGAAAGACAGGGCTGCAACAACCACCTGTGGCCTGAGAATCAGTAACCAGGGCCGTCGACGAAGGATCATCGGAGGAGATAAATCACTGAGGTCAGTGACCTCACACTGCCTGATTCACTCTTGTTTTAATACATTTAACACCCAATCAAAACCATGAAGAAAAAACCTCAGGACTGTTTGGTTTCCACCTGTGGTCCTGTCAGTGTCGTGTGTCATGTGATCTCAGGGGAGAGTGGCCCTGGCAGGTGTCCCTGTGGCTCAGGTCCCAGTCCAGAGGAAACCACCCTCTGTGTGGAGCATCCCTTATCAGCCCCTGCTGGGTGGTGACAGCTGCCCACTGCTTCAAGAGGTAGGAAGCAGCTCCCCCTGATGGTGGGAATTCTAAAATGAGTCTGTAAATTGAGTCCTTCACCTGTTGGGGGTTTTAGCCCAGGTCATGATTCTACCCCTCTAGGTTCGGCAGAGACCCTACTCGCTACATGCTGCGCCTGGGTGACTACCACACCGAGGAACAGGATGACTTTGAACGCACCTTGTCACCTGAGCGCATCGTTGTCCACAGAAAGTATCAGAGTCAGGGCTGGGAATATGACATCGCCCTGCTGAGGCTCAAGGGCACAGAGGGCAACTGCGTGGCGTTCAACCCTCACACTGGTGCGGTGTGTCTCCCAGAGCCGGGGAACCAGAGGGAGAGGAAGCCTGCTGCCTGCATCATCACCGGCTGGGGCATCACAGGTAAGAAGGCCAGACTGATCTGGTTCAGCAGAGCTGAACCTGCCTGACCTGCTTGTCTCTCTCATCCCCCTCAGACTATGAGTATCCCCGGACTCTGCTGCAGGCCTGGGTCCCCCTCCTCCCGGCCTGGAAGTGTAAAAAGCGTTATGGCGAGCGCTTCACCAGCCGTATGCTGTGTGCCGGCAGCCTGTCAGAGCGCCACCGGGTGGACAGTTGCCAGGGTGACAGTGGGGGTCCATTGGTCTGCCAGGGGGAGGGGGGCCGCTGGGTGCTGACTGGAGTCATCTCCTGGGGACATGGCTGTGGAAACCCCTCCTTCCCTGGGGTGTACACTCGTGTCGGCAGGTTCCTGCAATGGATCAACAAAGTAATCAACAAACCCTACAAGGCCTGATGGTTCAGGGAAGAGGCCCCTGAGCCTGGTCCTGGACACGTGGTCTAAGGAGGAGGTCAGAGGAGGAGGCCCATGTCCAGTCTCTCCCTCCTCTCACCACAGACTCTCTACTGGGAGGCCACATAGAAATGCATGTTCGGGGCTTTGTAAGGTCTTTGTGTCCAAAATTGCGTGAGAATAATGCAAATTATATTACATGGTCACCTCATGAAAGGATCGGGTCCAGCCTGGACCTGGACCTGAACCAGTATTCATTGTTATACTAACCACTAATGATGTCACTGTTACCAAATGTATTTCTGTCAATAAGTGATTTAGTGATCTATTTAATAATTGATCACAAGCAGCAAGAACCTCGATCCAGGGGCCCTTAGTCAGGGGTCCACAGACAGGAGTCTGTAGTCAGGGCCACAGTGAGTGTGTGAGCATCTCATCTGTCGTGGTTCTCTTCTGTTTTGTTGTTGTCATTGAAAATCATCCCCGTTGACTTGTAATTCCAGAACCTTCACCTTCACAGACCAGACACATGACTGGACCACTCGAGTCTCATCATGCAGCAGCTTGTTGATTCTGGACTCAGTTGAAGCCTTTTGTTTTTATTTGTTGTTGTTTTAATAAAGTCTCAGTCCTGATAGGGTCCATGTTCTGGATCAGATCCCCGTTGAGTCCCTACAGTGTTGTGCTTCAGCTCCTTGGTGTAAACGTGTATCTATGTGTGTGTCCGTGTGTGTGTTGTCCAGTGTCGGTTGAATCAGGTGTCCAATATTCAGAAATGTAAACGTTGATAATCGACCTGAAGAAGTCATCAAATGTTTTGTTGAATCTGAACCGAAATAAATCATTTGATATTTCATCCCAGTCTGAACAGAAATCAAAGTTTGTCATCTAATTTATTTGTTTTTACTCATTTTTATTCAAATTAATTTTGGTAAACACCGTTTGAATGTTAAAGTGCGTTTGGTTACCTAAACTTTGTTGACAGTTCATGTGCGCTTCAGAGTGTGAGTCCAGAGGCCCCTTCGGTAATTATCCCACCGGGCCGCTGGGCTCAGGTGTCCCGGCTCAGCCCCACCTCACCTGGCCGCAGAGTGGAACCCGGGCCGCGGCCGAGCGGAGCCGGCAGCCGGAAGCTGTGATCAGCTGACGGAGGAGGAGCTCAGAGAGGTGAGCCATCTTCCACCGGCAGACCGACGGATCCAGGGAGACCGGAGATCATCTGGGGATCCCGGTGTCAGCTGGAGACAGAGACGAGTAGAAGACGCCCGGTGGCCGTGGGGGAGGGGGGCGTCAAGGACCGGAGCTGTGGAGGAAAACACCGCTTAACGTCAGGCACCGGACTCTAATCCGGACCCTCCGGTACAAAGAACGGAAAACACCGAGCGGGGATTAATGTCGAAATATGAAACATGAGGGAAAATGCTTGACTCCGGGGAACCGCGGAGGGTGATTAACTTGTCGGTCCGGGGGGGCGAATGTAAACAAACAGCTATCTAAGCTAGCTGAAGTTAGCCGACAGGGTTAGCTTCGTACCGCTAGTTCACACAGTTCATGTCGGTAGAACCGGACCGGACCGAGGGGAGACCGGACACCTTGGACCAGACTTCGGGCTGATACCCAGGCCGGACCTCGGTGCAGGGTCCCCGGTGGATGACAGCCGTCCGCCGTATCTCAGTGGGCCGTTATTAGCGGTTAGCCTCGGAGCTAACGGGGGCTAAATGTTATTTGCATTAGCTTCCCGGGAGAAGAAGAGAAAACAGCGCAGGGAAACTGAACAAAGGGCCGTTTGTCGGCTCTGAAGCTCCGTCAGGTCTGAACGTTAAACTGTCCAGGATCAGGACTCAACGTAGACCTCCTGGGGATCCGGATCAGTCCCAAAGACTGGCTGAAAACTGTCGGGATGAAGGAAAACAACTTCATGACTTAAAGATCTGATCTGTGAGCTGACCTTCTGCAGCCCGCTCTGTTCGACTGTGACCGGGTCAGTCTCCGGAGCTCGGCTCGGTGTCGGTTGTCCGGTCGAACGGAGGAGGACCTTCCGTTCAGATTTACAGGTTGTTGGGGAGGGGGGGGGGCGACAGCTGGGCCTGGACCGAGCCGTTCAGTCGATCCTGGTCTGAACTGAATACACAAACCTGCATAAAACCCGGATCAGCTGGTTGGGACACTCGGGAATCGAACCTTTGTGGTAAAACCTGTCCGGTGGGGGCAGAGCACCGTCCTGGTGTCCGGGCCTCGGTGGGCCCCTCGGCTGTGTTTTGGTTGCTCGGGGCCTCCCTCCCCCAGTCCTCAGTCTCCCGGGTCTCCTGGTGGACTCTGTTGTCCGGGTTTCCTCCGGGGCTCCAGGCTGAAGAAAGGCCGGGGCCTCTCGTCACAGCCGCCGGACTCTGAGGCCGTTAAAAGTGGATGTAATGGAACTGATGTTCGCCGAGTGGGAGGACGGGGAGAGGTTCTCCTTCGAAGACTCGGACCGGTTCGAGGAGGACTCCCTGTGCTCCTTCATCTCCGAGGCCGAGAGTCTGTGTCAGAACTGGAGAGGCTGGAGGAAACAGTCCGCCGGACCGAACTCCCCAACGGTGAAGATTAAAGGTGGGACAGGAGCAGACACACAAACCCCCTGAACATCAGTCACATCAGGGTCAAAGGTCAAAATATGTAGTATGTGTGTGTAATGTGTAAGTCAGTGAGTGTGCTCCTCCATGTTCTGGTCTTCATCAGTGACCTTTCAGAATAAGAGCTCATTCATTTGATTTAAAACTAAAGTTAGGAATCAGTTCTGTTCTCTCTTCTCTCGGGCTCTTTGTTACAACATGGAAACTTTGGAAACTGGCAGAAGAGGTTGGGGGAGTGGGTCTTTAAAAACCCAATGACAACAGCAGCAGCTCCTGCCTCCCTGAGCTCAGTGACTGTGGAAACTTTACACTTTAAACTTGTCAGCTTCACTTTTAATTTGGGCCATAACTATCAAAGTGTTTGATAGGGCCAATATTCTGTAGAACATTGGGCCACCTTAAATAGGTTTCATGTCAGGATCAGGTGTAATAGGCCCTGCCCACTCCCCACAGGTGTCAACAGAGTCGATTATAGCGCCTCTTTTTTGATTGGTGGACAGCTAACAGTCATTCACTTGCTGCAGCCAGTTACAGATGCCCATCTGGTCTGAGGTTTTATGTGTGGACACTCGTGGTCAAAAGTGTCACCAATTAATTTTTTGAACTAATTGATCAATTGACCTGCTAAGACCCACACACAGGGCTGCACGCGGAGCTGATCTTCCTCCTGTGGTCTTCCTCAGATGGTCAGGTGATCCCCCTGGTGGAGCTCTCAGCGAAGCAGGTGGCATTCCACATCCCTTTTGAGGTGGTGGAGAAGGTTTACCCCCCTGTTCCTGAGCAGCTGCAGCTTCGAATCGCCTACTGGAGCTTCCCTGAGAACGAGGAGGACATCAGGTGAGGTCGCTGATGATGATGATGATAGTCCCCTGGCAGAGTTTGTGGTTCACGTCTGATCCTGGACTGATCTGGTTCGCAGATCTGAATGATGACAATGATGATTATGAAGAAGAAGAAGGCTAACTAAGATCAGTTGTCTAACAGTCTCCGTCTGCTCTTGATGTCCCCCCCCCCAGGTTGTACTCCTGCCTGGCCAATGGGAGTCCAGATGAGTTCCAGCGTGGGGAGCAGCTTTACAGGATCCGAGCCGTCAAAGACCCCCTGCAGATTGGTGGGTGTCCACTGTGGAGGTGGAGTCTAAGTGTGGGTCCGTGGGTTTCGTCTTCTGATTGTGTGTCTGTTTGTCAGGCTTCCACCTCAGTGCCACTGTGGTGTCCAGTCAGGCTGGTCAGTCTAAAGGAGCATACAATGTGGCAGTCATGTTCGACCGCTGCCGCATCACTTCCTGTAGCTGCACCTGTGGTGCGGGGGCCAAGTGGTGTGCCCACGTGGTGGCACTTTGCCTCTTTAGGATCCACAATGTGAGTTTTTCTCTGAAGCCTCTTTTCCACTGAACGATAAACCAATAATCAGATGAGGCAGGTTTCAGCTGTGTGTGTGTGGACACGTCTGTGTGTCTGCAGGCTTCGGCAGTGTGTCTGAGGGCTCCGGTCTCTGAGTCCCTGTCTAGGCTGCAGAGGGACCAGCTCCAGAAGTTTGCCCAGTACCTGATCAGTGAGCTGCCTCAGCAGGTAGAGTCCAGGTCCTGGTTTTGGTTCTTCATGTGTGTTCATGTATCAATAATCCAGATCTGTGTTCCAGATCTTACCCACAGCCCAGCGACTGCTGGACGAGCTTCTGTCTTCCCAGTCCACTGCCATCAACACAGTGTGTGGTGCTCCAGGTATTGACATCAGCACACACACAACTGGAGGGTCAGTCTGCCTGTCTGAACCCTTCAGCTCTCACACTCACAGTCCACCCACTGGGCCACCTGCTGTAAAACAGGAAGCGTAATGATGAACAAATAATGAGCCACATCAGGATTAAAAGCAGAATGCTGTGTGTGTGTGTGTGTGTCTGTGTGCGTGTGTAGACCCGACAGCAGGTCCTTCAGCGTCTGACCAGAGCACCTGGTACCTGGATGAGTCAACTCTCAGTGACAACATTAAAAAGACTCTGCACAAGTTCTGTGGCCCCTCCCCTGTGGTTTTCAGGTACCTCTTGCTGTACAGCTGCATACACACAGACACACATGGAGCCAGCCACATTACTTCCAGTGTAGTCAAGAAGTATTTTTGTTTGTTTAAGGTGCTATGTCTGCTTAGTCTCCAGCTGTTTACTCCTGTCTGATTTCACAATTGCTCTGAACTCGCTGTTTTATTCACAGTGATGTAAACTCCATGTATCTGTCGTCCACGGAACCGCCGGCCGCTGCTGAGTGGGCGTGTCTGTTACGACCTCTGAGGGGCAGAGAGCCAGAGGGCATCTGGAACCTTCTGTCCATTGTCAGGGAGATGTTCAAGAGACGAGACAGTAATGCAGCGCCACTGCTGGAGATCCTAACCGAGCAGTGCCTCACCTATGAACAGGTAGGTCCCAAACGACCTGCTGCCTCCAGGAGTGTGTGCCAGTAAACCTGAAGTGAACCAGCTCTGAGCTGTGTGCGCATGTGTGCGTGGTTGCGTGGTTGTGCAGATCATCAGCTGGTGGTACAGTGTCCGGACCTCAGCGTCCCACAGCAGTGCCAGTGGCCACACCGGGCGCAGTAACGGCCAGTCAGAGGTGGCAGCCCACGCCTGTGCCAGCATGTGTGATGAGATGGTGGTGCTCTGGAGGCTGGCAGTGCTGGACCCCACCATGAGCCCCTGCAGGTCAGACCAGGAGACTTAGAGTTGGGGGGCCAAGCTAGACACTGCTAACAATGCTAACACTTTGGCTGCTTCTCTCTTCCAGGCGTCTGGAACTTGCCATCCAGCTGAAGCAGTGGCACCTGAAGGTCATCGAGATTGTGAAACGGGGTCAACATCGAAAGTCCCTTGACAAACTGTTCCAGGGCTTCAAACCGGCTGTGGAATCCTGCTACTTTAACTGGGAAGCGGCCTACCCCCTGGAAGGTATCACCTACTGCAGCGCAGATAAGAAGAGCGCTACGTTTTGCTGGTCCAGGGCTGTGCAGCATCAGAGAGGAGTCAAAGCTGCTGCAGGGGGGGGTGGAGAACCCCCAGAACCAGGGGGAGGAGGGAGAGCTGAAGGTGATTATAAAGGAAGAGGTAGTGGTCAGTTGTGTCAGCAAGAGGTGGCGGTGCGACCCAAAGAGACCATCATGACGAAGAGGAAGGGGCTGTCGGTGAGCGGAGGCGGGGGTGTGCTGGTCCGTCTGGGGGGCAATATGTCTCTTGCTCTGGAAGATGGAGGAGGGAAATGCATGTACAAGGGGCCAGGCGCCTCGTCTGGAGGAAAGCTGAAGCTGACACAGGGAGGTGGGAAAGGACCTTCTGCAGGAGGCCCTGGGGCTGGTGGGGGTTTGGCTGCTGGTAAACATGCCAGCGCCAAGCGTAGGACCAGCAGCGAGGACAGTTCCTTGGAGCCTGACCTGGCTGAGCTCAGCCTGGATGATGGCTGCAGTTTGGCTTTGGGAGCAGAGGCTAGCAACACTTTCGAGTTTCTGCCCCCCCCAGCAGAGATGCTGCCCTCACCCAGCCCGCTGCTCAGAGACTCTCGGAAGTATAGCAGCAGCAGTGGGGGGAGCAAGATGTTTGAAACAAAGCGTGTTGGCCACACCTCTGCAGCGCTTCCTGTTGCAGAGCCCGCTCCGCCCTGCTTCCCCGCCAAGGAGACGATGCTGGTTGTCATGGATGAGCCCATTGCATCAGAAAAGGGGATGGAGTTGGAGGAGGAGTCCGTCCAACACAGAGAAGAAGAGGGAGACTCAGCTGGAAGTAACCAGCCATCCACCCCCAGCACAATGGCACAATCAGGCAGCGTCGAGACATCTGCCAAGGTGCTGCACGGCTGCAGAGAGATGCCACCAACTGGAGCACTGCCAGGGGGCGGGGCTTCAGCTCCAACTGGAGCAGCCAATCATGGAGCAGAGACACCAGGTGGAGCAGTGGGGGGAGACACTGCAGGTGAGGACGACTATCAGGCGTACTACCTGAGTGCCGCCTCTGAGGAGGGAGCAGACAGACAGCTGACTGATAGTCACCAGGAGGAGGAGCCAGATATCTTTTCAGGGATCAAACCGCTGGACCAGGAGGGACGCATGGAGGTGAGGATGGTCTCTGAGACTACCTGCCACCTGTCTTACTCAGACCTACTGTGCTGGTCTTTGGTATTGAATCAGGCCAATGACCTCAGAGTTATGAGGCCACAGTCACATCAAGAGACATATGGACCTGAAGATAAAAAGATCTGCCATGGTACAGACCTGATGCAGACCAGTCCCTGCTCTTTGTCCTGACCTTGGTTGTGTTTTTATTGTTACAGGTCCTGTTTGCATGCGCCGAGGCCCTCCACGCTCACGGCTACAGTAATGAGGCATGCCGATTGGCCGTGGACCTGGCGAGAGACCTGTTAGCCAACCCACCAGACCTGAAGGTGGAACAGCCCCAGACTAAGGTAGGATTAGGGCAAGTGCAGTGCTCCAATAAGTCTCCAGACTCAAAAAGTCTTGGTCCTCTGAAATTTGTCACATGCTAATTGTCAGTACTTCCCTCCTGTCATCTCAGGGGAAGAAGAGCAAGGTGTCAACCAGCCGTCAAACTCAGGTGGCTACAAACACGCTGTCCAAAGCCGCCTTCCTTCTCACCGTCCTCAGTGAGAGGCTGGAGCTCCACAACCTGGCATTCAGCACCGGAATGTTTTCTCTGGAGCTGCAGAGACCACCAGCTTCCACCAAAGCCTTGGAGGTCTGAGACACAGAGACAGGGATAGACTGAGAGACAGAGATAGGGACCACTGGCCTCTATGGATGCCTGTTATCACATAACCTGGTGCCGTCTCAATGGAGCTAATGCCGTGTCCTCTGTATAAGTGAGTGTTGTGAACACATTATGCAAAGTGTGTCACTGACAGTGTGTGTCTCTCCAGGTGAAGTTGGCCTACCAGGAGTCAGAGGTGGTGGCTCTGCTGAAGAAGATCCCTCTTGGCCTGGTGGAGATGTCGGCCATCAGAGAACGAGCTGAGCAGCTAAGAGATGGCAGCTTCTGTGACTACAGGCCTGTGCTGCCTCTCATGTTGGCCAGCTTCATCTTCGATGTGCTTTGCACCCCAGGTGAGGACCCGAGGTCTGGGTGGGTGGGTGATGGATTCAGGTTAATTAAATTAGCTACATTAAATTCCAAGATTAATTTTAATTGGGAACTTTAAACATTAACATCTTTTTCATTTTCCTCCATACTGTTTGTGCAGTCGTGTCCCCAACAGGGTCCCGTCCACCAAGCCGCAACCGCAACAATGAGATGCCTGGTGACGAGGAGCTCGGCTTCGAGGCCGCTGTTGCTGCTCTCGGTATAAATCAGTTTTCTTTATTTCCTGACATTATCCTCTTTTTCTGTTTGTGTGTGTTTTTCTCCTGTTTTTGACCATCATCTGTGTCTCATCCCACCTCCCAACACCTTCACTTCCTTCTTCATGGGTCCGTCCTCTGCAGGTATGAAGACCACGGTCAGTGAAGCAGAGCATCCTCTGCTGTGTGAAGGCACCAGGCGGGTGAAGGGCGACCTTGCCCTGGCGCTTATGATCACCTACAAGGATGATCAGAGCAAGCTGAAGAAGGTAACGTCAGTCGATGGTTCTGGTCATGTGACAGGAAACAGAATCAGAAAACAGCCATTAAAATGCCACATAGTTGACACCACTGAGAGACACTCAGCTTGTGAAAACCAAATTTATGATTTGTCAGATTCGTCACACTGTTAAAGGACCAGATCAGTAGTTTCTTCTCCTTTGTACCCCCCCCCCCTCCCCTCCCCCAACAGATCCTGGATAAATTGTTGGACAGGGAGAGTCAGACTCATAAGCCACAAACTTTGAGCTCATTCTACTCCAGCAAACCGGCCGCCGGAAGCCAGCGCAGCCCGTCCAAACACACAGTCCCAGGCAACAGTGGGGTGAGCGGAGCCACTGGGGGGGTCTCCAAACACCCACCCCCATCTTCCTCTGTGGCTCCCGTGGCAGCCTCCTCCTCTTCTTCTGTTGTGACACTCGCTACAGATGTGGTGGCTCCCCAGGCAGATCTTAACCCAGTCCAGACCAGTACAGCAGGCGAGAGTCCTGCTGAGGCCAGGGATCATGGTGAGCCCCCCCCTTTAGTGTCATGCCTTATTATGCTGTTGGGCATGTACATCTGGTAACAGTTTGATTACCTGACACATTCACCTCCTGATGGTGTCTTTTATCTGTCCTCTAGTGTCGGAGGTGCCACCATCATCCAGTGACCAGCACAATGAAACAGCTCCTTACAAACTGGAGCCCACAGTTCCCAGTCGCCTAGCGCTGGGGGGGCGCTGTGGATACAGCCAGCGCTGCTGGGGCTCGCCCGTCCGCCAGAAGAAGAAACACACTGGTACACATTTTCACTGGTCTTCACTTAGATCAGATCTTAGTCCCACTCTGTGGTACGGCTCTGTCTACCTCTGACCTAACATGGTTTTATGGTGTCCGGGCAGGGATGGCGAGCATTGACAGCAGCGCACCGGAGACAACCTCGGACAGTTCCCCCACACTCAGCCGTCGGCCGCTCCGTGGCAGCTGGGCAGCAGCATCGTGGGGGCGGGGCCAGGACAGTGACAGCATTAGCAGTTCATCTTCTGATTCATTGGGCTCCTCCTCCTCCAGTGGCTCTCGCAGGGCAGGAGGCGGGGCTAGAGCTAAGAGCACTGACACCAGCAGGTAAATGCACATCGTTCTCAGCAGCTCACTCCCTGTACCGCTCGTCAAAACATCGGCATCTAGACCAGGTCACATGACTGCAGAAGGCCTGGTTATGTATTAGCTCCATTCAGCGATGAACGCAAAGCTCAGATGCGAAAACTCACCTGTCACCTGGTCAGGTTAAAGGTACAATGAGTCCCCCCCCCCCAGCTGTGGCATCATGTTCATGTGTAAAAAGATGTGCTCAGGTGCAGATGAGTGTTTGAAGCTGTTGGTGTCATGTGATAAACTGCTTTATCTTTAACAACTTTGATGACGTCATCTTCTCCACATTTTCAGGTACAAAGGGCGACGCCCAGAGTGCCATGCCCCCCATGTGCCCAACCAGCCGTCAGAAGCAGCAGCTCATTTTTACTTTGAACTGGCCAAGACAGTGCTAATCAAAGCCGGAGGCAACTCTTCCACCTCTATTTTCACCCAACCCTCAGCCAGCGGTGGCCACCAGGGCCCCCACAGAAACCTGCACCTTTGTGCCTTTGAGATCGGCCTGTATGCACTCGGCCTCCATAACTTTGTCTCCCCAAACTGGTTGTCGAGGACTTACTCCTCCCACGTGTCCTGGATTACTGGTGAGGACCGGGTTGTCTTGGAGAATGACCAGAGACACGGAGACCAGATTCTCTAACTCGGTATCTTCTCCTCCCTCAGGCCAGGCCATGGAGATTGGCAGCGCCGCCCTCAACATCTTGGTGGAGTGTTGGGACGGTCACCTCACCCCCCCTGAGGTGGCGTCATTGGCAGACCGAGCATCGCGGGCCAGGGACCCCAACATGGTTCGAGCAGCAGCGGAGCTAGCCCTGAGCTGCTTACCTCACGCCCACGCTCTGAATCCAAATGAAATCCAGAGAGCTCTGGTGCAGTGTAAAGAGCAGGTACTGCTGGTCTCAGTCCAGACCAGGTCCTCAATGTTTTCTAAAAGTTTGGTTCATCTGATCGACTTAGGCTCTACTGTAGAACTATAGTGACGCCCCCTTCTCCCCCTCTCTGCCCCCCTCCCGTCAAGGACAATGTGATGCTGGAGAAGGCCTGCATGGCAGTGGAGGAAGCGGCGAAGGGTGGGGGGGTGTACCCCGAGGTTCTGTTTGAGGTGGCTCACCAATGGTACTGGCTGTATGAGCAGTCAGTGGGGGGGGGCTCGACCCAACAGCGGGAGACCTCTGGCCGCTGCGGCGCAAACGGGGGCTCAGGCAGGAGGCCCCCAGAATCCAACTGCAGTGTCCTCGACGGTGGCACCAACATGGAGACTCAGGGGGTGGCAACAGTGACGGCCTCAGTCACGGCGGCGGCCGTGGTTCCCGTCATCTCGGTGGGCTCCACCATCTACCAGTCCCACACCATTCCTGGGCCGGCCATGGCCCACCCCCATGGCCAGGGTCTCCACCCCTACACCACCATCCAGGCCCACCTCCCCACCGTCTGCACCCCCCAGTACCTGGGACACCCCTTGCAACATGTCCCCCGGCCCACAGTTTTCCCTGGAGCCGCCTACCCCCAGGTCAGAGTGTGTATGTGTGACTGTGTGTGTGACTGTGTGTGTGACTTTGCGTGTCTTCTTATCTGTGTGTTTGCTTCTCAGGGGATGCACCCTGCCTTCATCGGGGCCCAGTACCCGTTCTCTGTGGCGGCCGGCCCCCAGCCTCCAATGGCGGCCACAGCTGTGACGTTCCCTGGCGTCCCCGTCCCGTCCATGACTCAGATCGCCGTCCACCCGTACCACACAGAGACTGGCCTCCCCCTCAGCACCACTGTAGCAGGTCAGGACCCCCTGGTGGTCTCATTCCAGAGAATAAACCTCGTCAGAGGCTGATACGTTACCATGGTGACTGCTAAAACGTGTAACCTTCTTGATTGACAGTTGGCAGCGTTCATGCGGGCCCCACCATCCAGGCCATCCAGGGGGCCACCCTGCCCCCCCTTTCCTCCCAGCCTGCCTCTCTGGTCAGCGCTCCTTTTCCGGCAGAGGACGAGCAGCACAGCCAGCCAATCAGCCAGCAGGGCCTGCACCACCTGCACTCCGCCTACAGAGTTGGTGAGGAGGCGTGGCCTATGCTCTTGTTGGCCTCTGGGTGGCATTCAGCAGGTTAACATGTGTCTCTGTGTGAAGGTATGTTGGCGTTAGAGATGCTGGGGAGGAGAGCGCACAACGACCATCCCAACAATTTCTCCAGGAGCCCCCCCTACACCGAGGATGTCAAGTGGCTGTTAGGATTGGCTGCCAGGCTGGGTGAGTGTGTGTGTGTGTGTGTGTGTGTGTGTGTGTGTGTGTGCGTGCGTGCGCACGACTGTGTGTCTCCGCTGACTGTGTTGTGTTATCAGGTGTGAACTACGTGTACCAGTTTTGTGTCGGAGCAGCTAAAGGCGTCCTCAGTCCGTTCGTCCTGCAGGAAATCATCATGGAGGCTTTGCAGAGGTTAAACCCCGCCCACATCCACGCCCACCTACGTACACCTGCCTTCCATCAGCTGGTCCAGCGCTGCCAGCAGGCGTACCTTCAGGTAGGACACTTGGGGGGTCATATGGCGCAGGGGTCACAGATGTTCAAATACACCAACACACAGTAATTGAACAGCGCATTTGACAACAACTATGCCCCCCCTCCCCCAGTACATCCACCACCGACTCATCCACCTGACGCCTGCCGACTACGATGACTTTGTCAACATCATCCGTGGCGCCCGGGGGGCATTCTGTCTGACGCCGGTGGGGATGATGCAGTTTAATGACGTCCTGCAGAATCTGAAGAGAGGGAAACAGACCAAGGAGCTGTGGCAGCGCATCTCCCTGGAGATGGCCACCTTTTCCCCCTGAGCAGCACGCTGAACCGGGTCTAGGTCTCTGTCTACACCTGGGCCTGGGGATTGGTCTTGGTCTGGGTCTGGGCCTGGACCTGGATCTCCTGCAACTCCCACTCAGCCTCCAGCGTCTCTCCTGCCACTGCCCAGAAACAAAGTTCTGGCCTGGTTCTATCAGAGCCTGATGCGGACTTACTAACACAGGCAGGACAATCAGCCCTCGGATCCTGGACCCCCAGAGACTCCTTTATCAGGATGTTTTACCTCCCTGTTTATCTCTGTTTTGTTCATTCACTGTGGATTTAAACTGTTCTACTTTGTTTCGGCATCAAATCGTCTGCTCTGTCTCCCCCATTCTGAAGGGGATGCTGGGTGCCCCCCAGCCCAGCTCATTCCTGGTGTTTTTTGGTTTTTGCATCATTCCAGAGTGACCTGGTTTCTGATGAAGAGGATGAAGGTGATGATGACTGTGTGTGAAGATTCCTGTTTTTTGTTCAATCTTTTTGATACTTGAGGTAGAAACTGTCCTAAGCAGAGGCTCCAGGTTGGGGGAGGCTGGACTTGGACCTGGACCAGCAAGCGGTCACTTAAAGCTTAAGTCCTGCTCTATGTCAAACCACCCGGTCCAGGTCTTAGTTGTGACCTGGTCCAGGTTCTGCAGTGTCAAATCACTGTTTTTGTTTTTTTAGATAAAATCAGTTTTTTCTACTGAAGGTTTTCAGGTGGGACCTGTGATATGTGCGTCACCACAACGACTGCAGCTCCTGAAGGTGAGGAGGTCAGAGAACGACCGCTCAGGGCCACGTCATTAAGGCTCCGACCTTCAAACCTGAGACACAATTCTGCTCCTCATCGTCATCGTCAACCCTCTCCTCCTTGTTAATGACTAGGATTAACCCTGACCCTAACCAAGTCCCTGTTGTGAAGAGGAGCAGCAAAGACCTGGTCCACAGTCCAACACGGGTCCATGAGCTCTGCTTTGCGGTGAGAAGGTGGTTAGGAGGCCCCTTCCATCCCCCTCCTTCAGACCATGGTGCTCCATCTCTGTCCAGGCAGCTGCTGTGGTTCTCCTCCTCTCTGATTGGCTTTTGCCTCACAGGTGAAGACTCAGTAGAATCGTACTGTGATATTTTTGTATTCTCAGAAAAGTGTAGCTGGTTGAAAAGTTTAATTTAGAGTGAAAAGAATAAATAAAGAGTTAAAGCAATATCGACGTGTAGAGTTTACTTAATAAAGATCATTGAAAACAAACTGAATGAAGGTGTGTTTTCTTAGAAGTGGCCAGCAGCGGTTACTGCAGGTTCAGAGGTCAGAGGGTGTTGAAAGTATGGGCCCATTTTGTTTCTGTTTTATATTTTACAGATAAAATAACATTTCTATGTCAGTATCTTGTGACACCAACACGACCTGTTGGTGTTGATAAATGATAGTTTATCATAACTTTCGCTTTCCCCGGCTGACATTTCAACCTTTCGCCACCTCCCACCACAAAACAATCCAAGGAAATGGGTGCCACCCACCCAACACACACACACATACACATATTGAGGGACCCTAACCCACACCAAGTTACAAGCTAACAACATTAATTAAAGATTCTAAGATTGTAGCTACACTAAATGATCTTAATACTTGAAACACATTTAGAGGCACTTTAATTATTTCTTCTGTTTTTTCTGCTGAAAATGAAAAAAAAAACTAGTTTGTTTTAAGTTGTATGTTCAGCAGGTGAAGGACAACGTGTTGACGTCAGCTGCACCAACAGACAGATGTAAACACAATGGGACAAAACCAGATCTGAACCATAAGACATTCACAGACCTCAGTAGTCCCCACAAAGACAGATGAGCAGGAACACTCACACAAAGGAAGGGGGTCATTTCTGTAGCAGGTCAGTAGATTTCCTGTTTTATCGAATCTACAGGAAGTGGGTGAAGAAAGAGAGAGAGAGCGATGTGGGCCAACACAGACAGGCTGCTTAGAAGAGACAGTCAGATCCGTCCACAGAGACGACTGGAGACAGCAACACTTCCTGCTAATGCAGCACATACCAACACATTGGATCAAAGTTCTTCACTCATTTTAATTTAAGTCAAAGACTTTGATTCACCAACACACTAAAAGGCAACATCTGGTTGAAGAGAATATAATTAGCACCAAAGGAGCAGGACAATACACTCACTGGCCACTTAATTAGGTACACCTGTTTAATTGCTTGTCAACACAAATAGCTAATCAGCCAATCACATGGCCGCAACTCAATGCATTTAGGCATGTAGACGTGGTCAAGACAACTTGCTGAAGTTCGAACCAAGCATCAGAATGTGGAAGAAAGGGGATTAAAGTGACTTTGAACATGCATGGTTGTTGGTGCCAGACAGGCTGGTCTGAGTATTCCAGAAACTGCTGATCTACCGGGATTTTCGCACACAACCATCTCCAGGGTTTACAGGGAATGGTCCAAAAAAGAGAAAATATCCAGTGAGCGGCAGTTGAGTGGACGAAAATGCCCTGATGATGTGAGAAGTCAGAGGAGAATGGACAGACTAGTTTGAGATGATAGAAAGGCAACAGTAACTCAAATAACTACTCGTTAGAACCAAGGAAGGCAGAATACCAGCTCTGAATGCACAACACGTCAAACCTTGAAGAAGATGGGCTACAGCAGCAGAAGACCATTCCTGTCTGCTAAGAACAAGAAAGTGAGGTTACAATTTGCACAGGCTCACCAAAATAGAACAATAGAAGATTGGAAAAACGTTGCCTGGTCTGATGAGTCTCGATTCAGATGGTAAGGTCAGAATTTGGCGTAAACAACAAGAAAGCGTGGATCCATTCTGCCTCGTATCAATGGTTCAGGCTGGTGGTGGTGGTGTAATGGTGTGGGGGATATTTTCTTGGCACACTTGGGGGCCCCTTAGTACCAATTGAGCATCGTTAGAACATCGCAGCCTACCTGAGTATTGTTGCTGACCATGTCCATCCCTTTATGACCACAGTGTATCCATCTTCTGATGGATACTTGCAGCAGGACAATGCACCATGTTACAAAGCTCATATCATCTCAAACTGGTTTCTGGAACACGACAATGAGTTCACTATACTCCAATGGCCTCCACAGTCACCAGATCTCAGTCCAATAGAGCACCTTTGGGATGTGGTGGAATGGGAGATTCGCATCATAGATGTGCAGCCGACAAATCTGCAGCAACTGTGTGATGCTTTCATGTCAATATGGACCAAAATCTCTGAGGAATGTTTCCAACACCTTGTTGAAAGTATGCCACGAAGAATTAAAGCAGTTCTGAAGGCAAAACGGGGTCCAACCTTTTACTAGCAAGGTGTACCTAATAAAGTGGCCGGTGAGTGTATATCAGAGAAAGACCAACTTTCACTCTGCTTTATGTTGCCTTTCTACTCCATGTTTTTGTTTTTTTTTTTGTTTTTTTTTTTGGTATTTAATACTTTCCATTTTGTACTAATGTATTATTCTTCACAGTTTTTACTTTACGAATTGTTTTGTTTAATATAATGCTTGATTGTATTCTCGTTTTTTTTGGCACATTGACAATATTGTTGATCTAACATTCATGCCAATAAAGCTTATTGAAGAGAGAGAAAGTGAGAATGAGAGAGAAAATTTACATTTAAGAAATCTGACAGCTGCGTGTGTATAGCTCTGTATCCTGATTGGGTGGTACAGCCTGCCAATTACATAGCAGCCACGCCCTCTAATCAATCCTCTGCTTTGTACTGAAACTTGAAACTACAAAGTGAGAGCATAAACTCATTTGGAAGCTAGTGAGCCAGCTACTGAGATCATAAATCAAGGGAGAAGTAGGGACATTTTCTAATTGACTGCAATACTATCTGACTTCTAACAACCAGCCAAGTTGCCACCTGATGGTCTTTAGAGGGAACACAGGTTTGTTCTGTTCCTCTCAGTCAGTTTGTTTTGACTCTGATTCACTTCATGTCAGTAAAAATGAAGTTTCTTGTCAACTCAAGTTTCATGTGTTGTTTTCTCAGTTGAACCAGGGAAGAAGAAGAAGAAGGAAACTCTATACCAGACAGGAAATGGGAGGTGTATCCCCATCCCCCACCTCCTCTCTCTCCTCCAGCTGTTTAAAAGCAGCTGGTGGTCGTGCGAGCCTCCACTCAGTGTTGTGACCTGGTGCAGACATGACAGCAGTGGGAGGACTGGTCTTGGTTCTGGGTTTATTGGTGAGCGCTCACTGTGAGGTCAGAGCTCGAGACCCTGAGGTGGAGGAGGAAGAGCTGGGAGGAAGAGCTGCAGCAGGAGGGGAGCCAGGGGGGCTTCATCCGAGAGCAACGCAGGCCCCCCCGCTGGGAGACCGGATTGGGTGAGTCCAGATAAAACCCTAACTCAGATTCACTTTTCTGAGCTTTGATATGCTGCCACCAATCAATCAATCTGCCAATCAATGAGTCGACTGACAGATTCTTCAATAGAATTTTTCTTCTTTTTTTAAATGACATTTTTTATGACATCTGAAGACATCCGCTCAGCCCTCAGGAAACATTTTTCTCTGTCTGTCAATTTAAATTACTACTGATCATTAGTTCACAAAAAGTCCAGAAGCTGAATCCAGTCTGTGTTCGTTCTTCATCTGACCCTCAGATTTATCTGATGGCCCTTTGGAGGGGCCTGACCCAGAGGTAGGGAACCAGTGGACTGAGCTATGTGACGTAATGAAAGTTACGACTGTTGTTGTTTTGCGGATTAGATCAGGATCAGGTCCAGGGACAGGAAATGCATTGTTTTGGTGATAAGTCCCCACAAAGAAGTTGTACAAGTAGGTGTGTGTGTGTGTGTGAATTGCATGGGAGGCATACAGCAGCCTCTGTGTGTGTGTGTGTGTGTGTGTGTGTGTGTGTGTGTTTGTGTTTCTGTTGAGTTTCTCCATTTACAATAATTCACCCTTCAGAGGTCAGAGGTCAATAGGTGGTTATGTTGATGAAGAGGAGCTGGAGGAAGACTTCTGGATTAAATGGGGGGGGGCGGCGTTAGAGTTAGAGCTGAACAGATCTGAAAATTAGGGGTTGTGTCATGATGTCGTGAAACTGCAAGATAAATTCAAACTGTGCGGGGGGGTAGGCAATGTTCAGTCCTGGTGTAAGGTCACTGAACTTCAGAGACAGACAGCGACTGGCTGCTGTGTTAAGGACAAAGGTCGAAGGTCACACAACAACCCCATCCCTCATAAATGATTTTCATTCTAAGCTGTGATGCTGAACTGTGTCAGCTGTCCCCAGGAAATGACATCACAGGAAGCGACAGCAAAGGAAATGAGTCATTTCATTTGCAGAAACAATGGACTTATGAAATGTTTCAGAGTCTCTGGACCTGGACCTGAACTTAACACACAGATTTTGTAGTTTCCTGACTGACACGGTTGACGTTGGCCAGAGGTTTCTGGTTTATGGATCTGGATCTGGTTCTTCTCAGCTCTGAGACAAACTTTGTCCAGATACAGTTGATTGTGAAACATTAAGGTGTCAGAAGACAGGAAGCGACAAGACAAACAATCCAACATCAACACACACAACATGACTTAATGTGTGTGTGTGTGTTTCTCAGGTATAAAGTTTCCTCCCAGCCTCAGAAATGTTGCTGTCCAGGTCTTGGTGGAACCATCTGTGAGGAGACAGGTGGGTCAATCACACACCAGGGGCAGTTGGGGGGGTAACCGGTTCCATGGATGATGATGATGATGCTTCCTGTCTGTAAACTTGTGCGTCTCTGACAGTCCCTGATCTTCAGCTGGATTCTGGGAGCTCAGCACTGATTGGACACTTTGAACCAGAGAGGACAGATCCCCAAGGTCCAGGTACGATTAGACCTCTGTCCCCCCAAATGGGGAACTGTGCTGATGTAAAGAGGCAACATGCCTCAGTTTCTGCTGTGACAACCCCCCTTTGGATCACATGAATAGACTGAGGACCTGCAACAGAGTCTTTCCATGATGCTGAACCAGGACACCGGGTTCTCCTGGACTCTGAGGCCTGACCGTTGATGTTTTTGGATGCGATTTGTAATTTCATCATTTATAATGAGGTGGATGCTGTTGTCCTTCATTACCCAGAAGCCAATGCTGCCGTCCCTGACCCACACATGATGGCTCTAGTCATGTCGGTGCTGCAGAGCTTTAACCAATCCCTGGAGCATCTGAGCCGCCAAGTCGTGGACCTGGTTCAGGACGTGGCTCAGCTGAAAGGCAGCCAGCGGGGCCCAGAGCAGCAGATGGGGCCCCTGAAGGGACCCGAGCTGGATGAGACAGCGGAGGAACGACTTGGGGCCCGACTGGACCAGGTGTCTCAGGGGATCAGGGACATCCAGAGACAAATGGACAGTCAGCAAAGAGATGTAGAGATCAGACTGCACTCTCAGCATGCAATGCTGCACTACAACCTGACCAGCTTTAAGACCGACGTTGACGTGAAGCTGAAACGTAACCAGAAGATGCTGCAGGTCAGTGGACAAGAGACAGAGGGACAGAGAGCTGTCTTTTATTCTGAAAGTCTGTTGAACCAAACAGTCATCTGTTGTTGTTGTTAGCTTCTTTAGCACAGCTGTGATATTAATTAGCTGATTGAGTGAACCCCCCATGACCTTTGACCTCTGTTGCCCTCTGACCTCAGCTCAGCCTTCAGGCTGTGAACTCCACCCTGTCAGACCTGAACCTGGGTCAGACCGAGACTCTGCCTCCTGGTTGGTCCCCCCCACCCCAACAGCTCCCGGACTCCTCAGCACTGTGGGAAGCCATCGAACGTTTGGACAACATGGTGATCAACAACACGGTGAAGGTGGGCCGTTACCCATCATCCTCTGTGCAGCCTGACCACAATCAGAGCTGGACAGGCGTACTGTTTGTCCTGAGGGTCAGTAGAGGCTCAGGTTTAACCTCTGAGGGGAAAGAATGGGATCATTAGAGACTGACGCCACCAAAGAAGGAAAATTCCATATTATTATTGATCCTTTATTGGGCTGCTGTCAGGGGTCAAAGGTCACTGATTTAAAGGAGCAATTTGTCAGTTTTGCTACAATAGCTACACAGCTAATGTACATGCTAACAGTTACCGCACTGTAGCCTGAAGAGCAGCTGCTTAGTGTTTAACCACTGGGACAATGAACACAAATAACTGAAGAAATGTAAGTTTACTTGGAGTTAAAAGCTTAAAGAGTCTGGAGGTCTCAGTTGTATTCAGGTCAGAAGAACAGGGCCCCTCCCCTTGTACAGCGATGCTGATCACTGATTGATCAGCAGTCACACAGGGGGCTATCTGACTGGTGTCATTGACCCCCTCCTCAGCTCAGGATGACCTGTGACCTCTGTGGCAGGTGGACGGACTGACAGAGGACATGGAGGCGACCTCGGGCGGCATCGAGCAGCTGAGGCGGGACTTAAAGGATCTGGAGAGCCAGATCAAGCAGGCGTCCCGCCACAGTCAGATCCTGTTCATGGAGACGGGGCTGGAGGTCGAGGATGCCAAGATGGTGGTACTGCGGCGGTTGGAGGAGCTGGCCAGCAACCAGACTCAACACCACAAGCTGTTGCTGGACATGGAGGTGGATGTGGACTACCTCTATGCTAACCTCTACAACCACTCAGCCGCTGCCTGTGACTGCACCGGCCTGAGCGCCGCCGTATCTCGGCTGGAGAGGGGTGTGGCCAATGTGACGGCGCTGGCCAATAACAACAGGTTAGCTCTGGATGAGAACAACGGAGAGGCAGAGCAATGGGGCTCCCCCAACGACTGGGAGCCGGTGGTGGAGGCGATTCGGCGTGGCCTCCAGCAGGTACACACACAGACACACAGGGAGACACACAAGTCGCATGTGGCATAACTCAGACAGTGGTGTGTTTTCGGTCCTGCAGCTGGAGGAGTCCGTGGTGTCTCAGCAGACCAAAATCAGGACTCTGGAGCGCAGCCTGATCCAGCTGAGTGGTTCGCTGAAGGCTGAGGTCTCCCGATCGACGGAGCGGGACGACGAACTGCAGCGGCGGATGCAGCACCTGTCGAGCTCCTTCCAATCTCTGCGGGACGACGTGACCCGACACAGCATCGTGCTGGAGCTACTGCTGGGGGACGAGGTGTTGGATTTCCTGGACCGGCTGAACGAAGACCAGAAGACCGACTCAATCCCGGCCCTAAAGGAGCAGCTGAGGAACCTGAAGGAGAACGTGATAGGACACAACCTCAGCATCAGCTCGCTGCTTGGCAACAGACCAGGTACGACGTCCGAGGAGGCGGAGCTTCAGTTAATATATTTTTGCTTCCTGTTTGTCTGACTCAGATCCTGGACCAGGACTTGCAGACAGACCCTAATCCTGAACATCACATTATCTAGTTTTATACCAACAGGAAGTGACATCACACACCTGGTCAAGTCAATGAAACCGTAACTTCCTATCACTAATGTTTACTGTTTGAAGTGTTTATGTGCAATGAGAATAATCTAAGTTTGTGTTAATGTCTCTGTGGAAACCATGACGAGCCTCCTCATCCTCCTCCACCTCCCACAGTGCAATCAGAAGACTGAGGTCATAGACTTGGGCCAACCTTAACGCAGCATTTTTAATTTCTGTTACAAGGAGACAATGAAGAGGTGCCATCTGCTGACCAGCCCTTAACGCCCCACCTCCCCCCTGATGACTGGCGTCCTGCTGGCGTGAGGAGGAGCAGGGGTGGCGAACCATTCAGGGAGCGACAGCTTCTCCTCTCCCCTGACAGAAAGCATCCAGCGCACAAAGGAGATGGCAGCGACCTGTGGAACCTGGAGAAGCTGGTAGAGCAGTTGGAGCAGAGGCTTCTCCACCTGGAGGAGAAACCCTGCTTGCACAGGGAGCTGTCTGAAGGTGGGGTGGATGCCAAGCTGCAGACGGAGGTCACATGGCTGAAGAGGGGGCTGGAGCAGCATCTAAGGATGTTCAAGAACGTCTTCAGTAACGCTGATGTGCTGGCAAACTCCAATGCAACGTTGGAGCTTGACAAACTGTGGCAGCTGTTGACAATCAAAGGCAGCAAGAGGGAGAAGAGAGGAAGAGGGGGGAGGGGGTCAGGAAGAGGAGCAAACCATCGCAACAAGAGGGCGACATCAGGTGAGGTCGGTTCACTAACCTCCACTGATCATCAGCCATCGATCAGATCCCAGATCAATATGCTGATCCGTCAGCAAGGAGGGATCACCTGAGTCCATTTGGTTTCTGATTGTGATTGGTCACCTCCTGAACCTGCTTCTCTCCTCAGGTGTTCCTGTCCCGTCCAGCCAATCAGACAACTCTGTGCTGTTCGTGGCTCGACCACCGCTGAGCCTCTCAAGCAGCGTCATCGTTTTTCAGTCCCTGAAGCAGACACAGTTTTACTCTGAGACCGGAACCTTCAAAACCCCGCTGGATGGAATATACTTGTTTATCCTCACCTTGGACCTGAGGCCAGGCCCCTCCCATTTGGTCCTAAGGAGGAGATCAGGGGAAGTTATGATGTCACTACACCAACAAGAGGTGATGGAGGCGGGGCCGGCCACAGGTGTGAGTCTGCTGCCACTGAAGGAGGGAGAGGAGGTGAGCCTGGAACTGAGGGGAGGAGTCTATACGGAGTCAGAGGACAACGTGTTCATCGGGCTGCTGCTCCACCGGACCACCTGAGGGGGCTGTGGACCAGACTGCCAGTCCTGAAAAACCTGAACATCTTCACATCCAACAAGGTGATCAGGGACCTGCTCCGTCTTTTGGTCCCCCTCTTCCCACTGTTTTAGTTCATGTGTGTGTTTAGTACAGAGCTATAATCAGAACATTGTTAGCCTAGCTTAGCATAAAGACAGAAAGCAGTGTGGGGGGGGGGGGGGGGGGTTCTCTTTCCTTCTCTTTCTCTGCAATTAAAGTTTCTCTTCTGATTTCTAAGCTAACACAATCTCTTCCTTCCTCTTGATTGGCGGTTGTCACTTTCAAAGGAAGTCCTGACTCTTCGAGGACAAAATGCCACATTCACTTCATCTATAAAATGTACATTTGTATGATTTTTACTTATCATGTTTCACATAAAGTCAGCTGTGACCAATGCACTGTTTGTATAGAACTGATGTAAAAACACAGGGCAGTTTATATTTATATGGAGGATCAGCTGAGCTGAAACCTCCTGAACATTTCATCAGCTGTCACTGAATAAAAAGCTTTAACCCATCAGCGTCTGTGTGATGCCATCACCCTTCAAATGTGTTTTGTGACGAGCAAGTCAAGACGTTGATGTAGCTACATGAAGACAAAAAACACTGTTTATTATAACAGTCAACTGGATTATTTAGTAGTTTATTAGCCTGTTAGCTATTAGCAACATCAGGTGAAGCTAAAAGTGGATTTAAGTCCTACAAACAGATGTTTCACCACCCTCTGGTGAAAAAAAACTGTGCCAGTGTCCCAGAGAAAAACTGAAATAGAAAAATGTAGATTCAACAGCTTCCTGTTCCCTGGATCATGCTCCCAAACAAGGATTGTGATTGGACGTCAGCAGCCAAGGCAGGACGTGAAGAGGGAAACAAAGCAGGTTTTTTCTCATTGAGTGCTGACAACTTTATTATAAAAACAAACAAAAAAAAATAAAACAATCTTTCCATCAGCACAGCATGAAAATGAAAGGCTGCAGAGATGTTGATCATCATCAGGATGAAGAGTCAGCAAATCAAATCAAAGCTGACAGACCTGACCGATGTCTGCTCAGCTATTGCACCAGGAACTTGAGATGATGTCAACGTTCAAACAGACGATGAAACCTGATGTTCCTGTTCGTTTTCACCGTTTGCTAAATTCTGTCATCACCAGACAGGAAGTTGAATGCAGCAGCTGAGCAGCTTCAACACCAATGTGATCATTTCCTCATCAAACTTCATCTAAAACACTAAACTTTAGAAAAATACGCATCAAAATACAGAAAACAAAGGATCTAATCTGCAAGGAAAAATATCTGAAGCTTTAACACTGAGTTACATCATTAATGAGCCAGGTCTGAACGGATGAATCGACCAACCAGAGTTTGTATTCTGGCCTTAAGTTTCTTTTGGACTCACTGACTATTAACCAGAATACCAGGTGGGCGAGGTTAGGCCTCCTGGAGTAGGGTTTGATGATCAGGTCTGATGTGGTCCCAAGTAGAGCCAGGGAAGTCAACAGAACCGAAGCTCCTGCACTCATACATTGAAGGAGACAGACAGAGGTTACTATAGGTCAGAAAATATATTAGCTGCAACTCCACCAAAATAAAAGCTTCAGTCATTCATCTAAAATTCTCCAACTCAGCCCCACACAGGTGGGCGACTAACAGGCTTTAAAAAACTAGAACAGGTCTACAGGGGAACAGTTCTGCAGGTCTGTAGCCAGAGCGAGTTCTTCTACTCTTTGGCCTAGAAAAATAAATAGGTTGAGTCCAGTAGATTTATAATAATTGTTATTCTTATCAATTTCCTCTTCCTCACTTCCTGGTTGTGTCCAGCTGTGACGCTGGCTCAGCAGCCGATATTCCAGTTTCCTTCTATTAGACAGTTGAAGGAAGAAGCTCCGCCCCCTGAAGAGGAGTCACTGTTTCCAGCTGCTGAACAAGCATGTGAAGGTGCAGCAACTTCAGACTTTTACTTTGACATGTGTGTGTGTGTGTGTGTGTGTGTGTGTGTAAGAGATGTTCAGCTCATGATGTGAGAATGAAACAGGAAGTGGAGGGGGGGGCTGTTTGCCTCCTGGGTGCTCAGCTGGTTGGTGGGAGCTGAGCCATGTTGGCGCCACAGGATAAGCCAGAGGGGGCGTAGCCCTTCAACAGGAAGCCTCCGACAGCGGGAGCACAACGGGGGGGGCTTGTGGGTCCAGGGAGGGGAGGTGGTGCGGCGGTCCCAGGTGGAACTGGCTTTGGACGAGTCCTTGTAGTCTGTGTCATGGCGCCAGTCAGTCTCTGGGGGGATGTCAAGGCGAGAGGATGGGAGGGGCCTTCCCTTGGCACCCTGAGGGAGGGGGGGGGCGCTGACCTTACTGGGCAGCAATGGTTGCCAGTAGTGACCATTTGTCATGTTGGTGGAGCGGCGAGGAAGGGACAGTGTGGTATACAGACTCTGAAGACCTTGCAAGGGGGCAGGACTGGAACCAGTTCTGGGTCTGGGGAGGGAGGAACCGGGTTGGGGGGCTCGCCGAGGAGCCCGGGGCAGAGTCCCATAACTTAACATGACACTGTGGACGCCTTGACCTGAGGTACTCTGATGCCTGTCAGATGAAACCAGGAAGTGCTGCTGGTCACCTTCTGGGGGGGGGCACAGAACATGACCAATGACACAAAAACACATGAACTCTAACCCACTTAATGAAACAATGAGGACCTGAATTGAAGTGACGGGGGGGCTGTGAGAGGTGTGGAGGGGGTTTACCTGTGTGTCCCCTGGAGGTGAGCTGGAGCTGTAGTGCCAGTTGCTGCCTGCGAGGGAGGGGGGTGCTTTGGAGGAGGTGCAGGAGCTGGGGGGCCATGGTGGTGGAGAGGGTAGAAGATGAAGAGGGGAGGTGCAGAGAGGAGGTACAGGGGGTGACGTCCGAGGGAGGAGAAGCGAGAGTCGGGTTGGGGGGGTTTGGACAGGTAGGGGTCCTTCAGGGTCGGGGTGGGGGGAAGAGACGATGAGTTGACTTAATGGAAACATGAAGAATGACAACACACCCCACAGTGATGACACAACATTACCCAGAGTTCAGTTCTGTGTGTGTCGCTTACACGGCCGTGGGAGGGGCCGAGGTTTTGGGGTCGGGACCCGATGACGGTCCCACTCAGGCTGCGGGAGAGGCGTCGCAGGTTTTTCAGCGCTGTAGCTCTCATCACCTGAGGAAACCTGCAGGGGTCGGAGGTCAGAGGTCAGACATGTGGTCCATTAGCACAGATACACTGTTAAATGACTTCATGACAAAAGGGGAAGAAACTGACAAATTTACACACAACACAACAAAACAATACAAAGTCATTATAACACAAAAACAATTTAACAACACAAAGATAGAGTGTGGCACAATAAAAGACTACAAGGTGACAACACAACAAACATGACAATACAACATTACAACACAACAAAATATCAACAAAACACAACACAACGACAAAACACACATACAATGGTACCTTGTGCTCAGGTGGCGTTCTGAAAACATTTCTCTCGATCTCTGCTGTTGGCGTTTGGGACCGTCCAGATCCTGACAGCTTTCTCCTCACTCCTACACACACACACAAACACACACACAGTACAATTGGCTGGATCAGCTGTAGGAAAAAAGGGTCAATCGGTGCTGTGAACTCTGTCCACTGATGACCTCTGACCTCTGGCAGATCTTTGGTCTGTAGTCCTACCTGGTTTATTGCCCGTCGGATGAGGACTGACTCCGTGGCTGCCCCGGTGCATGCTGGGAGCCAGGAGACTGGCCTGGTACAGTGAGTCAAGTTCTGACAGCTCCTCACTTGGCCCTGCCCCCCCCTTTTCCTGAAGCACTCTGGGAACCGTAGTATCTGTTCACATTATGGGCCAAACACTCCACGGGCAGCATGCCCGCCATCCTGGTGGAGGGGTGGGGCCATCACTGGGCCTGGCTGGCTAGTGGGAGATGGGGGGATGCTGAACAGTGAGGATGGGGGGAGAAGAGGTCGGGTGGATCAGGAGAATCAACAGTGTCAGGTGGGTCCAGGTCTGAGCAGGGACCAGTTTCTGGTGGAGCAGGTTCGCTGAGGTGGGACAAGTCTGGAGGCGGGGCTTGGCACAGGGGATGTAAATCAATGGCTGTTTCATGTAACACTGCTCCTCCTCCGACATCAGATGACACCTGTTGTTGGAACCAACGGGAGATGGGGTGTGGGAGTACGGCTGTGATTGGGGTGGGGCATGTACTGGGACGGGGACAGAAGTCACTCTGGTTAGGGGGATGGACTTATTCGCCTCCTCAGGTGTAGAGGGTGGAGCCAAGCTATCCAAAGGCGTGTCCATGCACAGACCAGGGCAGCGCCCAGAGTTGGACTGGATTGTACCCGTGGGCAGCAGGGGCCCCCAGTCCTGCTGTCCTCCCGACGGCTGAAATCTGGGGTCTGTTCTGGGGAGAAGGGGTTTAACATGGCAGGTAGAGAGAGGCGTGGCCTGTTTATCCTGGCTGGCAGCTGACTGTTCGCCCCCCGTGGTTTGTTAGAAGTATTTGGAGCGTGAGAGGCTTTTCACTGCAGAGAGAGAGAGAGAGAGAGACACAGGGAGAGAGAGGAGAGAGAGAGAGAGAGACAGAGAGAGAGAGAGAGAGACAGAGAGAGAGACAGAGAGAGAGAGAGAGAGAGAGAGAGAGAGAGAGAGACAGAGAGAGAGAGAGAGAGAGAGAGAG
>CM068491.1:15000-174153 GCA_034769265.1 Remorina albescens | reverse complement strand
GGGTGGGGTTCTGAAGCTGCCTAACATCTGATTGGCTGAGCAGGCTACAGCTGGTACCTGGGCTGTTCCTGTATCTGCTGCCCCTGCTCCTCCTGCTGCTGCTGCTGCAGGCGGAGCTGCAGACTGCGGGCTCTCTTCATGCAGCGCTGCAGTCGATTGTGACTACTAGCTCCGCCCCCAGCTGCCGCTGGCCGCAGTTTGGCTACAGCCAAATTACATGTGAACAGAAAATACAAAACAGAAAGGAAAAACAGAGAAGAAAGAAAAATGAGGGGAAAAAAAAAAGGTGCAAAAAAGAAATAATGAAGATGATTCATGAAAAATCTTCAAAATAAAGAAACTTGTACATGGTAGAGTTTCTTTTTGTGTCTGTCTTTTGATAATTATGACTGATAAAACCTGAATAAATACAGTTTCTCTGTCGCATCAAGTGATGACGTCATTAGGAGGAGTCTGACTGGTCAGGGCAGTCACATGACCTGACAGGATGTCAAGTGACACACTCCTTTTGTCTCGATATGTCTCCAATGCCTCAAAACAACTCCTATATCCCTCACCGCCTGTAAAGTTTCTAAATGTCTCTAGACGTCTGTAAAGTATCTATAAAGTTTCTACATGTCTTAAAAGTCCCTAAATGGCTGTAACTGGTCTGTTTCATGGTGGGCGGAGCTTACAGACTGCTTCGTTGACAGCTGACAGTGCTGAGGCGACCTCGCCTGCCTGATCCAAATGAACTGACTGATCCAGAAGAAGCTCTGCCTCCAACACACAGCGCTCGAAGCCATCACCTTTACCTGCAGGTGAACATGTAGTATATGGGTCAACATGTCCCCTTTCAGATCAAAAACATTGTTTGTGTGCGCCCACCCTGTATCTGCAGCTGGTCCAGGTCCAGGTATTTGCTGGGTCTCGGGTTGAAGCCGAGCGCTGCCTCTCTCTCCTTCTCTTGTTGTCGTTGCTGTTCCTCCTCATTCGCTCGTCTCAGCACCTCTTCCTGTAGCTCATCCAGTTCACTGCGGCCTTCAGGGGGTGCTGGCGACATGCACACATAAACACACAAAGTACACACAGACGCACACAGTAATCAGTGATCACAGTGCAGAGCTGGTGTCTGATTGTATGATTCTGTGATGTCAGTATGAACTAAAAGGTTTCTATAATATTAATATAATGTAAATAACCTTCATATAAGGTTAATTATGTCCTGCAGATTCTCTCTTGGCTGCAGAAACACAGTGAAACTTGTTGCACCACATCCAGTTCTTTTCACACACTCATGGTACACACACTTGCACAGACACACACTCTGTACCGAGACTCCCCCTGCTGAAGGAGCCAAACTCCTGCAACAGGGCGCCGCTGCTCTTTGACCTGATGTTCCTCCATGACGGTCCCAAGGAGGAGGAGCAGATCAGAGGCTTCCTTCCAGTAACCTCCCTGAGAAGAAGAGACACCTTCATGGTCTGGACAACAGGATCCAGTTTATAACTGACTTTGGATCAATTGTTACCTCGTGACATGCAACACACCCACCTGTCTCCCTGGTTCAGGTCCAGGCTGACTGGGCTGCTGCTGTTCCTCTCACTGCTCTCATATCCGCTCTCCATCCTCTGGATCAGCCTGGGAGGAGGAGGTGGGGGCAACTTTGCCTCCCCCCCGCCTCCGCCTCTTTGGTTGTTGGAGGCAGCAGGGAGAGTCCAGGAGGAGCCTTGCCTGATGGTAATCACTTCCTGTGGGGCCAGGAGGGAGGCATCTACCATTTCTGAGGCTAGAGATCCATCGTGATCAGGCAGGGAGGCTCCGAGCGGGCTGTAACCTGCCTGCCGCCGCCTCTCACGGGTGAAGATGCTGTCAATGTTGAGTGCCTCCCTCCGGGGCTTCCATGCCGGCCGGAACCTCCCAGACCCTGTTCCTCCAGACAAGCCGGACTTGGACTCACTGCTGGTGCTGTCAGCCTCCCAGTCCTGGGGTTTGTTGGAGGAGGCAGCGGGAGTGAGGCCAGGGTCGGGGCTGTCAGAGGAGGAACTAATGTCAGAGTTGAGGATGGAAACTGGTGTACAGGAGGAGGAGGAGGATGACAGGGGGCGGCTGTGGAGGATGTGGCTCATGGTCTCCTTGAAGTCTCGGAGGCGATTAGCAGAAGATGAGGAGGAAGAAGAGGGTTTGAGGAGGTGACGAGGAAACTTCTGCTCCTTCAATGTCTCTCCTGGAAGGGGAAAGAGATTTACAAAGGAAAAGAATGCACATCAGAGAGAGAAGAAAGAGGAGAAGAAGGGAGGAGGAGGAAAAAGAGAGTAAAACAAAGGTGAATGAAAAATAGAGGGAGATTAAATTGAAGGACTGACTGAGGAAATGATGTTAAAGACACATGATGATGAACAGAATAAAACAGATGGAGAACAGGCTGTGTCTCTTTCTGTCTCTCCCTATCTGATCCAATTAATGTTTTTTGCTCTTTACTAAACTTGTTCACCGAGTATAATCCGATTCCTGTTTTATTTCACCTTCTGACACTGAAGTCGAGACCAGAACAAAGTAAAATTTTCATATCTACAATAAGAAATACAGTTTTGTTGTGTTTGAGTTTATTGTTGTCAAGTGTACTGTAAAATTCATAAGCACATAAATAAATATCAGGTTTTCAGAATCCAGTGTTTGGAACGTTTTAAAACTCCACTCTGTATCTGCCCTCTGATTGGTGACGATCCTACCCTCGCTGTGGTACCCAGCCGACGAGGCTTCGTTTTTGGCCTCTGATCTCCGGGTGCGGACAGAGCTCCGCCTCCTATCCCTGGCCCCGCCTTCCTTCCTCTGAGACTGGTGCTGCTCACTGTCCGTCACGTGGCCTTAGCAACAAAAAGCATGGCAACAAATGTTGAAAGCGCAAGGTGATGATGATGATGAAGAAACAGCAGACTGGGTCAGACTCAAGAACACAAGGCTGTGACTGGACCTTTACAGCTCTGCAGGAGTCAACACAGAGTTTTCAAAATAAAATCTCCTGTTTTCTTGAAATGACACAGGATGTAGAGTTGAAACATTCAAATCAACCTCCACTATGTCATTCATTCATTCATTCACTCACTCATCATCTTCTCATCTTCTCTTAACTGTTTCCGGGTCACGGGGTGGAGCCAATACCAACTCACTCTGTGAGGGCGGGGTCACCCTGGACAGGTCTGCAGTCCATCACAGAGACAGACAGAGACCAACAACCACTCACACTCACACTCACCATATGTCATTGATTGATCATAAAAGAGACAGAGGCAGTGTCTGTCTGTCAACAGGACAAACTCTGTGGGTTCTTGGTCAAAAAACATAGCTGCTTCTGACTCATGTTATAGATCAATCACTTGATTAATTATAAGAAATGAATCAATCATTACCAATAATAAGGTTGTGGATTATTTTTTTGATCCCACAACAGCAATCAGACAGATCCATAACCCCTCCATTCTGAAGGAAACACCAACCTATGGTCTCCACACTGCAGAGTGAGGTGTGCAGGCCTGCCTCTGGGTGCTCGAGGCGGGCGACGGTTCCCTGGGGGTCAGATGAGCAGTGACTGGCCAGCGACTCATAGCGAGAGGGGGCGGGCCGTCGGCATGAGTAGCTCTCCGTTGACGAATCAGTGCGGGTGTCGCTCGATATTGATGGCTCACGGCCTGGATTTGGGGCGGGGGGCACAAACAAATATATGTCATGTCCCACAGAACTAAATCACTAACACTACAAGTACTGAAACCACTACAAGTACTACAACTACCACCATGATGTCTCCATTTTCTCTATTCACCTCTGTATTGTACTACTTACTACTAGGACAAGTATCACTACAAATATTGCTGCTGGGTTCATTTAGTTACCTGAGTGTTTGCTGTTGTGCTACTACTACGACTCCTAGCTGTGTTGTAGTTACCCGAGTCTTCGCTGTCGTAACCGGTCTTGTTTAGGAGGGGGAGGTCGAGGCGTGGGGGCAGGTCCTGTAGAGACACAGGTGTCCCCCGGGGATCGGCGTACAGCAACAGCAGAGGCTGGTAATGGCCCTTGATGCAACGACAAACCACGTCTTTCCACTTTGGACCAATCTGCAGAGACACAAACTCAAACTCAGGACTCAAAAAAACTTTAGGCTAAGATTGCCCTCGGACAGGTCTGAGATTAATCAGCAGAAAATGAGCTGATAAATCAACTGGCTGATGGATCATAAGAGGATGAACTGAAGGTTCTGATGATGCAGCAGGATTAAGCTTAGAGATTTGAACTCTTCTTACAGATGTTGAACCTCTTTAGTTGAGAAACAGCAGCAACGGTGAAACAATGTGATGATGTAACAATGTGATGTGAAATGACCTCAAACAGCAGACATTCAGTTCTAAACCCATCAAATTGTCAAAGTTGTGAATCAGCAGGCGCTGAACATCCGCTCACCACGAAGATGGTGCTGGAAGATTGCAAAGTATCGGCTTCTTGTCGTCGGTGCCTTTATATTTTTGCACAACAAAAATCCTTCAATCGTTATTTCACTCCTTCCTCCATTTTTCTGCTCCAGCTTGAACAGGATGTCGCCGAACTGCGACCACTGACCATTAACCATGTGTCGCTAAGAGAGCAAGAGTGTGATTGTGTGTGTGTCTGTGTGTACAAGATAAAGAAAGAGATAGAATGAGAGTCTGCAATGTGAGCAAATGTGTCGCCTATGGTGTGTGTGTCCGCCCTGACCACACCCTCTGTTCTGTCCAGCTGCTCTAACAAACAATAGGGGGATATCCTTGTTTTCAAAACCAGCAGGGAGAGAGAGAGAGAGAGAGAGAGAGAGAGAGAGAGAGAGAGAGAGAGAGAGAGCTCATTCCACTGAAGTTTGAAACACCAACGATAGAAGAGAAAGAAAATAAAGAAAGAGACAGGAAAGGGGGTTTAAGGTCAAGCAGGAAGAGACAGATCACTACAGCAACGGTGGCTAATATCAAGCCTAGCTCCGCCTACCATGACATCATCATAGTAATAAGGAACCCAGAGGTGGGTGATTTCCTTCCTGCAGAGATCAGTGTGTTTTTTCAACACCATACCTCCTTCACATCAGCGTCATCAAAGTACATCCATCGACGGATCTTAGTTTGGAAGAAGAAGGTGGAGTAATGCCTCCCATAGTAACACACCATGCCAACCAGGTAGAGCTCAGACTGACGGGCCTTTTCCTCTGTCACCCTGTAAAACAGCTGCAGAGGAAAACCGCAAAAGAAGAAGAGTTCAGGGAAGAAGTTGCAGCAAAACCATGTCAAGTGCCAACAACATCACCATTTACCAGTGTGATCATACAACAGAGTTTACTACTAATACTGCCACAACTACTGCTACTGCTACTTCCAACTCCTCCTCCTTGTTCTTACATCTCCCAGACGGAGGCAGGTTCCCAAGGTGTGAATTACATCCTCAGCCAGTTCTGAGTGATCAGAGTCCCAAACCAGACCGATAGTGATGATCTCTGGACTGTTGAGGAGGACCCGGGCCATCCTGAGCTGCTGACCACACTGACTCTGAGGAGAAGAGCAACAGGAAGAGGACCAGCAGTCAGTCCTGCAGTTTCAAAAAGCAGTTGGCCGCAAACATGCGATCACTGTGGCGTACAGGACAGCTGCGGAGGTCTCCCATGCTGGCGTTCCGAAGCAGCTCACCAAACATGGCTGGAGTCGCCTTCTCCCTTGACTCCAACATCTTCACTGCCTGATTACTAAGGAAGAGGAGGAGGAGGAGTAAGAGGACAATAGATCAGCATGTCTGTTTTTTCTTTTTTTTTTCTTCTCACACACATACATGGAAACACTTACAGAAAATTAGACAGACATGGACACACAGACAGAAACATAAACAGGCACACAAACTTACCACAGGGAGGTGGTGGAGATGTAATGGACCATCTGAATGAAAGGCAGAGGGTCTGAGGAGGCTCCACAGCTGCTGCACACACACTGACACACACACACACACACACATCTCAATCAGGACCTTTGTTAATTTACAGTAAAGTAAATTACCTAAATGATGGTTTTTAAGGACCACCGAGATCAGATCAGGTTCAAGTCCAGGTGAGTTCAGTGGTCAGACCTGATGTGTATTAAAGTAGTACAACCCCTGTTCCAAGAAAATTGGGACGCTGCATGAAATGTGAATAAAAACAGGATGCATTGATGTGCAAATCTCAAAAATCCATATTTTATTCTCAATGGAACAACATATCAGATATTGAAACTGGGACATTTTACCAGTTCATGGAAAATATTTGCTCATTTTGAATTTGTTGGCAGAAACAAAGCTCAAAAAAGTTGGAACAGGATGACATTTACCAGTGTGTTGCATGCCTGTAAACGTCTGGGAAGGGAGACCAGTTGCTGGAGTTTTGGTGGGGCTGTTGTGCCATTCTTGTCTGGTGCAAGATTCTAGCTGCTCAACAGTCCTGGTTCTTTGCTGCTGGATTTTTCGTTTCATGATGCACCGAATGTTTTGTATTGGGGATGCCAGTTCAGCACCCAGACTCTTCTCCTGCGAAGCCAAGCTGTTGTGATGGATACAGTGTGTGGTTTAGCCTTGTCTTGCTGAAATATGCAAGGCCTTCCCTGAAAGAGACATTGTCTAGATGGGAGCACTGTTGCTCTAAAACCTCTATGTACTTTTCAACAGTGATGGTGTCTTTCCAGATGTGTAAGCTGCCCACACCATAAGCACTAATGCAACCCCATACCATCAGAGATGCAGGCTTTTGAACTGTCCCCTTATAACAAGCTGGATGGTCCTGCTCCTCTTTAGCCCACCAGACATGACGTCCTCGGTTTCCAAAAAGAATTTCCAATTTTAGTTCATCTCACCACAGAGCAGTTTTCCATTTTGCCTAAGACCATTTTAAATGAGCTTTGGCCCAGAGAAGACGACAGCGTTTCTGTGTTCACATATGGCTTCTTCTTTGCATGATACAGCTTTAACCTGCATTTGTGGATTGCATGGCGAACTGCGTTCACAGACAGTGATTTCTGGAAGTGTTCCTGAGCCCATGCAGTGATGTCCAGTAGAGAATCATGCCTGTTTTTAATGCAGTGCTGCCTCAGGGCCCGAAAATCATGAGTTTCCAGTTTTGACCTTCGGCTTTGTCCCTTGCGCACAGATTCCTCCTCATTCTCTGAATCTTTTGATAAAATTATGCACTGTAGATGGTGGGATCTTCAAAGTCTTTGCAATTTAACGTTGAGGAACATTTTTCTGAAATTGTTCCACAATTTTTAGACAGTTTGTTGCAGATTGGTGAACCTCTGCCCATCTTTACACCTAAGAGGCGCTAATTAGTTGTCAAATGATCCTCCAGTTGTTTTTGATTTGTGCCAGTTACTTTTCTAGCCTTTTGTTGCCTCTGTTCCAACTTTTTTGAGATGTGTTGCTGCCATCAAATTCAAAATGAGCCAATTTTTTAATGAAATGGTAAAAAAATCTCAGTTTCAACCTCTGATATGTTGTTTATGCTCTATTGGGAATAAAATATGGGTTTATGAGATTTGAAAATCATTACATTCTGTTTTTATTTACATTTTACACAGCGTCACAACTTTTTTGAAATTGGGGTTGTGGTTTAAAGGCTATAGACTCACAGGTGTTATCATCTCTGACCCGACACCTGCTCAGGTAGATGTTCAGGACAAAGGTGAGTTCACCTGATGTGGCAGACCATCAGGAAGCGACACACAGACCAGTATAAGCATCTGTCAATCCTACCACATCCTTATTGAGAATTCAAACACAAAGGGTTAAGGACGTGGTGCCTTTCCCAGACCTGCAGGTTCACAAAGTCTGGAAACACCTGGAGAGGCTGAACCCCTTCAAGGATCCAGGACCTGTCAGAATCCAGCAAACAAGACTCTGGACTGTGTCCGATCCTCCAATGGTCCCGTTTGTTGTTTCCTCTAAATGAATCGCTTCCATAGCAAGAGATGTGTCTCACCTGCTCAAACAGCGTCATGGCAAACTTCTGGTGGGGGACACAGTGTCTGGAAGTGCAGACATCTTCTTTGGTCTCGTCCGCGATGTGAAAGTGAATCCTCATCAGGATGTTCTCCTGCACAACACACGGGGACCCAATTAAAACTGAATGTGTGTGTCCATCTGCGTATGTATAATATCTGTCTGTACATGTTTTTGTGTGTATACATGCGTCCGTCTGTTTACATAAATGTCTGTGTGTGTCCTTACAAAACACTCTGCAGCGTCATCCATGACTCCAAGTTGAAACCGCTGTTGATCCTGGAAAGTTTTGGCAAGTGCGCTGCGAAGAGCGTCGGATGGTAAAACCTTCTCACAGCTGAACTGAAACTGTGTGAAGATGCTCTGAATAAGAAAACACAGAGAGGGAGGTCAGAGATTGGAGGGGCGGCAGAGAGGTCGGTGCAGGACCAGCCTCAGGTGTTGTCTCTCACCTTCAGAGCACAGAAGATGCAGGAATCCTTCATGCACTTATGAGTTGTCAACTGACGGAAACTACGACGGAAGATGTCCAGGTGCCAAAGGACCTGGTGGGGCGGAGAGAGAGAACCATCAGACAGACCAGCCCCCCCTAAAGGTGTGTGTGGATTTCTACAGATCTTGATATGACCTAAAAATAAACTGTGACAGATGGAAAATAATCACCCCCTCTGTAATAAGATGAGGGGGTGTTCCTCCTTCCTGCTCCGCCCCACCCTCCCACCAGGTCCAATATGTTGTTTTGCTTATTCAGGCCGGTCCATCTAAGCACAGGACTCTGCGGGTTTCTCTTGGACTAAAGGTCCTGGTTCACACTTTGAAACCTCCAGACTGACATGTAGCCTCAGTTACTGATTATTTCTCTTATATTAATAATCAACATGAAAATATTTCTCACAGCCTCAAGTCGAGTATTTCAGATCCAGCTCTCACAAAAATTCCCAAGACATAACAGTTGACTCATTTCCACCTGTAGCATTTAAAGATTATGTACAGCTCACATATAGATTGGATATAGCTCATGTATTGATCTTACATAGTTCATAGATTAATTGAGGCTCAGACAGATCACCCATCAGTAAACACCGCATGACCACACCACATTTCTTTTATCACCATTTATCACATTTTAATTCTCGCGCTGTCAATTTCACCAGTAGCATCACCTGAGAATTAAACACTGGTGCTGGTTTACTTCCCCTGGTTTCAACTCAGGTTATCATGAACTTATCACTGTCCTTGAAAACCTGTAAACACACACTTAGGAGAGGAGTCAGGTCACTTCTCCATTAAGGATGAGACGTCTGACCTTTTCTTGCCCCCTTACTTGATAATGTCTTAACTATGTGCTAATGTGTTAGCTACAGCAACTGACCAATATTCAACTGCTTCAAACTGACAACCACATAAGCAGGTGTGTGTGTGTGTGCGTGTGAGTACCTGCAAGGCGCTGTTCAGGAAGCAGCTGTTCTGTCCAGGTTCGTTGCTCAGCCCTTTACTGGGAGCAATGGATGTCATGGTGCGAGGTTTCAACATTTCCTGGACACCACCCTCCACACTAGTGCGCCCCCCAACCCCACTTCCTCCCCCACCTGAAGCAAAGTAGTTCCTCTTCCAGGACATATTCCCACCCTCTCTCTTTCCTCTTCTGTCTCTCCGCCCTGCTCCCTGCAGGGATCAACTTCCTGTCGTCCGTTGTATCGATGCAGACGGAGCCATGTCCTCCAGCCAAGGGGAGAAGCTAGATAAAAATATGATGAAAGCTGCCAGCAGGACAGACAGAGCAAGGAGACCACAGTAAGGTTCAGCTGCTGTTTTGAAAGCCCAAGAGCTGCAACAAGAGAAATTATTCAAGCTGTGAGCAGATTTGTTTACAGGTTGTGGATGTCGAGGATCATGATTTGGTATCGTTCACCAGCAGCTTTTTACTCCAGATGTCAAGGAACATTTTCAAGGTTCTTGTCCTTATAATCCAAAACTTTCAAGGACTCCTCCTCCCTGTGCATGTGCTGGAGCCACTGCAGGTGACACAACCTTTACCCTCTTTTCACACGCCGACACATGCAGCTGAGCCCCGACGGCTCTTTAGCCTCCTCTTCATCATCACCACCACCACCAAGCCTTACTGCAGCCACAACCCACGGCCAAGCTACGAGAAGGTCAGAGGTCAGTTGGTCTCTGGAGTCACTCAGATCTACAGAAGAAGAAAAAGGAGTGTGAGGGATGTCTGTCAGCTCCACTGGTGTCATCCAACAGATCACTGTGTCACACTGAACCAAAGGAAGATTCTACTGCCCCTGTTAGACTTTTAATTTGAAACATCAGCAGCAACCAGTGAGAGGGAGTTTCGGAGACAGTGGCTGGGAAAAACTGTAAAGCAGAAACTGAACTGGAGTTCTGTACCTAAGACTGAGCCAATCAGAGGCTCTGTACATGAGACTGAAGCCAAGGGGTCCTGTGAACTGGAACAGATCTCCAGGCTGACTCTAACAGGAGTCTGACTTCACTGTAGACCTAAACCCTGAAAAAGGACCAGGTCTCCACAAGGATTGCTTGTCCTGGGGGTATGGTCCAGTTGAGGCACCCAACAGTGTCTGAGAGGATCCAGGACTAAGATCAGAGTCTTTCACTCAGAGGGATTCAAACCAAACATGACCTTTGACCTATAAGTGTGTGTCTGTGTGTAATTTAGCCAGTGAAGAAGAGGAAAAGTGCAGCTCAGAGCAGAGTGAGGAGGGATTAGTCTGATCAGGATTAGACTGTCTGTGTCTGTGTGTCAGTCTGTTGGGACTAACAATTATTTTCACTATTGACCGAACTGTTGATTATTTTCTCACTTATTTAGAACGTCTTCAAACAATGTCAGGGTCACACGAGACAAACACTAAAAGGACACATTAGACGTTGCGATCAGAAACAATCACTTATCAATGACTATGTCAACTTCCCGGTCTGCTTTGGTCCAACCAATAAGAACACACTCAGTCTCAGAGACAAACTTCAGAACAGATTCATCTTCTGTTGATCAACTGATGGATCCAGTTCACACCAGCAAATCATCCAAACAACCACAACAACAGCAACCACATTAAGAACAAACCACAACAAAAACAACGGCAACTACAGCTACTTCCATCACACGAATGAGCAGTAAAACACGCAGCTGCTCCTCCCAGGAATAAAGGCTTTTAATCTGAAAGTCACTGGAAAAGCACTTCCTGGGTTATGATACGTCATCATGGCGCTCCACTCATTTACAACAGGTTTTTTGTCCTTTTCCTAAAACCTGAACCGGGACTAACTGGTCTTAGCCGGTCCGACTCTGGACCTGGAGGCCCGAGGCCGACAGGAAGCGTCCCGCCACCAAACTGCGTTCACAAAAATCAAAGTTTATGATCCGGCCCCTTCCGGGCCGGATGTCCCGCCTCAGACACAGCAGGCTCTCCGGGTCCTCCTCCGGCCGGACCACTGGTCC
Organism: Remorina albescens; assembly: GCA_034769265.1. NCBI lineage: Eukaryota > Metazoa > Chordata > Actinopteri > Carangiformes > Echeneidae > Remorina > Remorina albescens. The sequence goes on along the minus strand of CM068491.1, from coordinate 162,674 downwards.
GGGTTCAGTCCCGGTCCGGGGTCGCAGGGAGCCGCAGGCAGAAACAGCCCGTTTTTAAAACGTAGTCTGGTGCCACATGCAGTAAACTTCCCCCCGAACAATGAGCACACAGCGGCTCCGTTCACCGGAGCACCGCCGCCTCTGCTCCGGCTCCCGGTGCACAAACACGGACACCGGCCGGGTGTCGGTGGAACCGATACCGATCATAAAACCCAACGCAGACAGAAACATGGCGGTCTGAGGCGGCTCACCTGAACCCGGGGCCCAAAAACACTCCGACCCCCAGACCAGAGACCGGCTGCCGGATCCGGAGCGGCGGTTATTGTGTTTGAAGGGGGGAGGAGCCAATACCTGCAGCAACGAGTGCGCGGGCACAAGCGCGTGCACCCGTGTTTGTGTTTGTGTGAGTGTGTGTGTGTGTGAGAGAGAGAGAGAGAGAGAGAGAGAGAGAGAGAGAGCAGGAATGGATCAGTGGGTTTAAAAACATTCATTCATTCATTTTCATCGTCTTTTCCGTTTCCGGGTCACGGGGGGCTCTGGAGCCAATCACAGCTCACTCTGTGAGGGCGGGGTCACCCTGGACAGGTCTGCAGTCCATCACAGAGACAGACAGACCTACGGACAGTTTAGAGTCACCAATGAACCCAAACATGATGTCTTTGGAGACTCCACACAGAAAGGCCCCAGGCCGGGAATCAAACCCAGGACCTCCTTGTTGTGGGGCAACAATAATACAACAAATGAAAATTAAATAATGAAGTGACTTCAGAATCATGGTAACTATTGATCGTAGTGATCATCAGTCATTGGTCTGATTCTGGGTTTACTGCCACGTGAGAGAATTTTATTGCTCTAAAAATTAACGTTGGTCTTAAAAGTTTCTGTGTCAGGTATAAACAGGTGGAGGAGGGGGGAACCTCCCTCTGACTCCTCCCCCTCCGACACGTCATCACGAGCTGCAGGTGAGACCTGACAGTCCGACCTCGGTCAGTCAGACACACTGATCTGTCAAACCGTGAACGTTGTTGATGTTGATGTATTGATCAAATTGGAAACAGAGACGGTGTCAGAATCAGTGCTGGCTCAGCCGGACACGACAACACACTGCAGCTGCAGACTCACAGTCTGCCTTCGACAACAACCCGATGACACTGATATTTATAATTAGAATTCGTCAACTGAGGGGCCAGATGTTTATGCCTTAACTGCTGCGAACACAGCAACAGTGCATCGGGTGACATCATCACCTCAAGAGACACAAACACAACAATGACAACACTAACAGGGCCAGCGCTGACACACTGTGGGCACTAATGACACCTGAGTCATCTCTGTGTCTCAGACGTCTTGTTCTGGTCCTGGTCCTCTGTAGCAGACGTGGGGGCCTCTCGTGTTGTTACCCAGGGGCCTCGTTATTATGTCATCATCATCATCATCAAAGGTCTTTGAGGAGCTCAGTCATTCAGCCACATGATCAGAAACAGACAGATCTTTATCTTCTTAACATCAGACCTGAACCAGGTCTACACTTCAGGGCGTCCACATACTTTTGGCCTGATAGATGAACTGAACAGCGAAGAGATCTGAAAAGTTGCAGCAACACATGATCTGTCTGTCTCTGTCTCTGTCTGTCTGTCTTACCTGGACAAACAGCATCCTCCTTCTTCCTCTTTAGAAACTCCGGGCTGATGGAGGCAGCTGTCTTTTCCAGGTGACTCAGCCAGAGAATGACATCATCCTTGTGAACACACGCACCTGTTCCCTCAACAAGGACCACCCCTAAACCAGGCAAACTCCTCCCATTCCACTTCCTGTATCTCTTAAAGGGAAAGTGTCGGTGACTGAAGCTACAGACCAGTGGTGAGGCTGAGGCTGAGCACAGGTGACTTTGGGACAATGGGGTCTGGCTCTGGTATGACTTAGCCCTGGAACAAGTTTTAATTCCTGTTTTTTTTTCTGCGCTGCAGAGATGAAGATGGAACATCCACCAACAGACTTTCAGAGCCCTGGTCTATAAGTATTCACTTCCTACGTCTGTGATATCTGTACAAATATTTAAGCTTTGTGTGTCAAAGTTTGTAAGGAGTCAATGTGAATCCTGGTCCTGGAGGTCAAACTCCAATCTTTACTTCATCACCAGTCTGATCAGCTGACACTCAGAGGGAGGAGTCTGTATTCAGGCAGGATACAGAGCCGTGACATCAAAGCATGTGAAACACTGGAATGTCAGGGCCTCATCGTTCTTCGTGGTTCCTGTCGAGGAAGGTGATGATTGGTTAGCGAAGATCTTCCTCATCCTCAGCAGAAAAATAATGACAACGCATAGACGTTTCTAATGAGTTTATTTCAAGCCTGACTCCCATTGCAACCAGAATATTCTCCATCACCACAGTGATGAAGCTGAAGCTCAAAAACTAGACAGAGGGCGATGAACAAGAGACCAGAGAGAGAGATTAAAAGAGAGAATGACAGGAAGTGGCCTCATCATGCTGCTAAATTTAAGTGTGACCTTGAGGGGAAGTGACCTCTGGAAACCTCCATGTTGGACAAACTGTAGTCTCATGATGGGTTGAGGTCTTTATTCATTACAGTTAAAAGTTGATGAGCGTTTTAATCATCTGTATGTGAGAATGTTAATGAGTCCGGAGTTCATTCATTCTGTTCCAGATGATCCAGGGATCCAGAGGTCAGAGGTCACACGTCATCCCCCACGACCCAGGGCTTAAAATGAATATGCTAAACACATGAAAATGATGAAAAGACAAAATATAAAAGTCTGGTTCTTTAATAAAGTGAGAGGACCTTTTAAAGTAAAATGACTTGAGGACTGACAGGAAACGTGTTGATTTGACCTTTCAACTCCAAGACCTGCTGGGACCAGAGACCACTTTTTCACCTGGTTCAGGTCTCAGCTGCACCGGCATCAAATGCAGTTTCCAGGTCGTCCCATCTCCTGGATAGGCAGACAGGATGTCTGTGGTCTGGTTGAGTCAACTTTCTCATTCTGGTCCCGATCCTTGGTCCAAGTCCCCGGTCTACTCGAAGCTCTGCAGGACGGGGTCGTGTCCCGTCTCCTTGAGGAAGCGCAGCAGGTCATCTGGCCGGAGCCCCATGGTGGTGCTGTTGGTCATGGGGTGGAAGTAGACCATTTGGTGGCCTCCTTCCACCAGGTCCCGGTCCAGTACAAACTTCACGCTCCGGTCCTTGTCGAAGAGCAGAGCGAGGGCGGTGGCACAGCCCTGACCCACCTACGGATCAATCAACTGATTATCAAATCTCATCCACGGATTAATGAAGAGCGACCAGAATCTGACCTCACTTTTTGGTTCATCTCTCACCTTCAGTTTCTCCAACATGGCTGCTTCGTCAGCAAAGCGGAGATTGCCACTGCCAACGCCAAGCTTCTTGGCGAGGTCGTTGAGGTTCACCTGCAGCGGAACAGAGAGGCTTATGGGACAAGGCGGGGCGGGGGGGAGTGTTTTACTGTGGCAGATTCATAGTGGTCAGAGGTCAATCAGGTGAGGGATTCTGGCCTGTGTTCTGACTCCAAACCATGAACTGTGGCGGGAACCGACCTGGTGGTCGTGGCGAGCTGACACCAGCCACAGGCCTTTCTTCTTCTTGTCCTTCAGGAAAAGGTTTTTGGTGATGGCTCCACTCACTTCCTTAAGGTGAGGCATCATCTCCTCCACTGTGAACACCTGGGGGGGGGGGGGATTATTCTGTGAAATTTCTTTGATAAACCATACAGTACAGGAACGCCGAGTGACGTCACTGACATCGGTCAGATCTGCTGTTTTGGCGCCCCCTGCAGGAGATACAGATCGGTTATTAAACCGGAACCAAAAGTCACACATGAACGATCAATCAATCAAAGTCACTACCGTTTCCGGTCCTTTCATCATAAAAGCGTCCTGATTAAATATAACGCCTGGTGTTGAGTCCCTTTAATCCCCCTTTACTTTGAAGGGCAGTCTACAGCGGCCACGTGTGTCCGGTCAATTACACGTTGTGCAGAAAACACACAACTTCTCAGACTGCGACACAAAAACGGACGTCCTGTTTGAACACATCAGCCGACTCGACTTGTTTAAAGGTTTGTAGAAAGTTTCAGGACTCGGGTCGATCCCGATCCAGCAGCCTGGTCTGTCATACATGCGACTGTGTTTGAACACGGTTACACCCAGAAACCGGTCCCGGTCCAGGACTCTGGGCTCTATCAGCTGACCCCCGACGGGGACCTGAGGTCCGGGTTCGGGTGCAGTTTTACCGGCGGGTGCTGAACGCAGGTGGTCTGGATGTTGAGAGTCTGCAGGAATTCCTCCAGCTCTGCTCGGAGTTCCTCCGACATCTTCGGCTACAGCAACAGAAGACGGACCGGGATCTTCTTCTGGGTGAGGCTGAACACAGCTGGTCTCTTTACCGCCACCCAGCGGACACATCGAGCCGCTCCGAGACTCCCTCCTTCTTCTACTGGAAACAAACTGATTAAAATAAAGATTCCTTCAGTCAGACATCTGATGTCCTGAGTTCTGGGTCACCCTGAAATCAGGACTGGATCTGAGGCCTTGTCGTCCTGGAGGACTGATGATGACTGACTGAGACAGAAACTGGTCCAGTGTCAGCAGTGATGGAAAAGATCTGATCTGGAGCGATCCAGGTTCTGGTTGTTGCTTCAGTTCAGAGATTTTTGGATTCAGACTCATCTTTTGCTTTGGTGACTTAGAAATTAAGATGATCCAGAGTTTTGTAGTCCACAGGAGACGGTGAGAAATGTTGTTCCAACAGAAGAAGAGATTAAACTGGACTGAAACACAAATCTGCTCCACGACAGTTTAAGAGAAAGGAAATTAAATATTGATTTTACTGGCATAGGATCATATTTTAGGTATTCTGTAGATTGCATCTGCACTCCATTAGTCTCATCCCCGAGTCCCAAATCTTGAGTCTTGATGTCCGAGGTGACCTCGGTTCAGACCCAAAGGACATGTTGACCCATTTCCACCTGAGTGAATATAAAACTGCTGTGATGTATTAAGCTTCAAATTTCCACAATGACCCAGTTTAACAGAAGATCACTGAACCTGCATTATAGTCCAGACCAGACCAGACCAGACCAGAACATTGTCCTACATTCCTCTCAGCTCCCATCAGATTGATGATTAAATGGATGTATACTCACTCACTCTCACTCACACACACATACACAAACAAAGCTGACCTGTTTGTGTAAGATCATTCTATTTGAGGTGAATTATGTCAACAGATAATCAACATAATGGCACACAGACCCACAGTCTGTGTGCCGGGGGGGGGTTCAGTTTCCCTTATAAACCTCTCTGTTTGTTCATGCTCCTTCATCACTGATGCTTCAGACACCGAGGATTCTCTGTCAGGACACAAACTGGATCTGCAGCAGGTAATGATGGTGATGATGACGATGTGTCTGATGCTGTGTATGTTGTTGTGTTTGATGTTGTGGTTAATGATTTTGTGTTTTTCTTTCACTTTATGTCAGCCGTTCTGGCAGTCTCATAACTCCACTGGTCTCCGTTTATAACCAGCTGTTGTTATTTCTTGTTTCTGTGCCTTCACTGCACATGGACTGCTGTAACCATGGCAACAAAGGTCTGCGGCGGCTCTGTGGATCTGTGTTGAAATGGAGACCAATCACTGCTTCTTCAATGACCTTTGACCTTCTGTCTGTATTAATTGTCCCTAGATTTCATGCGATGCAAACATTCTCTCCCCCCCTACCCCCCGCCTTCCCCCCACCCCCTTTGCTGTCAGGGGGGTGAGAGGAAGAGGAGGTGGATGAATATGAGTGTCTGGTCCTCCAGTCAGAGTCAGACCTTCACGGAGACTCTGGAGCAGTCGGTGTGGGGAAGGAACGGTTCTGCAATGGATGATTCCCACATCGTGGAATTTCACCGTACCGCCTCTGGTTCCTCGACGGTGAGTAACTTTTCAGTTTATTCTACGAAAACAGCTGAATGTTGTCACTGAAAGCACTAACACTTTCACATGTTCATGCTTTTTGGTAAACAAGTGTGAAAACAACTGTTTTGTGCGTTAATGTGTGACAACTTTAAACAAAATAAAAAATGAAAAGAAAATGAAAAAAATGAGATTCAGGACTAAAATATGAATCTGAAATCCGTTTGATTTGATTAATAGCAAATATTAATTTTCAACAGATATTTGGTTTATGGCTCCTCCATCATCTTTTCATTTATCGTTAATTTAGATCAATCAGTGCAGCCGACTGATTGATCACCTGATTAACACGTCTGTCCACTGGAGTAACAGGGCATTAACAGGGGGGTAAAAGAGGGGTGATGGGGAGCAACACAGAGAGAACAGGGAGTAACAGAAGGGCAACAGGGATAACAGAGGGGTAATAGGGAGTAATGGGGGAGCTGCCCAGCTGTTTACGTCTGTTACATTACACTGAGCCTCAACACAAAAGACTGCACAGCAGAAGAAGAAATGTTGACAAAGGAGGCAGAGGCAATGGCCAAATGTTCCTGTTATCTCCTGTTGATGTCATAGCTCATGGTTGAAAGGTTGCCTTTATTTCCTGTTCTGTCGGCAAAGCTAAACACAGACCTGCAAGGCGTTTGGCTGATTGGAGGAGGATGATGATGGAGCCTTCACCGCTTCTGCTCCTCTGTACTGTGTTGTGTAGCTGGTATTGATTGTGTTTTTGCTGCTTGTTGTTGAACAAACAGATATTGACGTGTGTGAAGTTGATTCAATATGGAGGTCAGCTCGGCTTTTAAAGGACAGGATCCGCCAGGAGTCTGTTCCCTGGACTGGTGTATCAGCTCAGACCAAGAACTCGTGGTATACAGCTGTGTTAAAAAATAGAATTGCCACATTTTGCTAGCAACTAATTTTAACATTATTATTATTCAAATCAAGATCTGTCATCAAGTTTGATGACAGGTCAGTCAAACAAGGTCAATAGAATCATCAATCAGTGCACGTGAGCGTGCATGTGAGCCTGCAATCAGACCGTTGGTCACCAGAGGACTGAGGATGAGACACTTGCAGGCCAGTTGTAGCTCCGAATGTACTCTCACATAGAGACACTCATTTACTGTCCCTGTTGGCTATAGATGATGCCCAGTACACAGGGATCTCCTCCTCTTCCTCCTCCTATTCTTCTTCTTCTTTTGGTTTTTATTCACATCTGCAGAATGAAGTTATTGATCTGTTGGATGATCAAACACTGACCGGAACCAGTTTTGTAGTGCCTGTTATGTAACACACACACACACACACACACACACAGCACAAAGACCTGGACACTCTCAGGTCATTTAATGGACTGATGTGAAACGAACTCTGCCTCTTTCTGAGCCCACATCGTCACAGTCAGTCTGTGACAGAATACCAAGGACTGGACTTGGTCACTTCCTGAGTTGTTTGGTCAGCTGACCTCAGTATGTTCCTGTGATTGGTCAGTAACCATTTAGGTTTAACAGACTGATCCAGACTGATCTGGGGGGAGCTGCGACATCCCCATGGTAGCTCTATATTTGTCCTCTAGGTGGCGATGGTGCCCAGAATCCCGTACCCCTTCCCTACTGTGGACGTCCCTGACCACGCTCACTACACCATTGGCTCCATCATTCTCGGCATTGGTGTCACTGGCATGGTGGGAAACTTCCTGGTGATCTACGCCTTCAGCAGGTGATGCCTTTAATTCGCGAGAAAGCGTGTGTTGGAAATAGTCCTGAACTGGGACCAGGACCTGAGTCCTGAGCACTGACTCCATTTTGACCCACACATTGATCCTTGTGTTTCTGGGTCATAGATGGATTTTTCACTGATTACTGATTTTTCCACGTCCACTAAACTAAGAACCTGTTCTTGTGTCTGTGTGTGTTACAGGAGCCGCTGTCTCCGGACTCCCGCCAACATGTTCATTATTAATTTGGCCATCACTGATTTCCTCATGTGTGTTAGTCAAACTCCGATTTTTTTCATCACCAGCATGAATAAAAGATGGATCTTTGGCGAGAAAGGTAACACAGCACTCAAAGACGCACAACACACACTGACACATCATGTGACTGTATGATGTCAGATATGAGGAAATGACCTTGTATTCACAGGCTGCGAGCTCTATGCCTTCTGTGGTGCTCTGTTCGGGATCTGCTCCATGATCACACTGATGGTCATTGCTGTTGACCGCTACTTTGTCATCACCCGACCTCTGACCTTCATCGGTGTGTTGTCACGGAAACGGGCCTTCCTGATCCTCATAGCAGCCTGGGTCTACTCTCTGGGGTGGAGCCTGCCACCATTCTTTGGCTGGAGTGAGGACACACACACACACGCACAATGTGTTGTATTTCAGTTCAGTTGTATGTTATATCAGTTGTGAGTTATATCTGATTTATACCCCCCCCCCACGTAGGTGCATACGTCCCAGAGGGTCTGCTGACTTCCTGTACGTGGGACTATATGACCTTCACACCATCAGTGCGAGCGTACACCATGCTGCTCTTCATCTTCGTATTCTTCCTGCCGCTCTTCATCATCATCTACTGTTACATATTCATCTTTAGAGCCATACGCACAACCAACGAGTTAGTGTGTGTGTGTGTCTGTGTGTGTTTTCTGAGCTTGTTGGATCTTCTCAGATTTCACTCCATTGTGTTCAGTTATTCCTATTCTGAGTCATGGGACCAATTGTAGTTGGAGCAGCCATCTTGATCTCCGATAATCTTTTTTTAAAATAACATTACAGTTAGTGAAGCAAACCCCAACACGGGCAGGATCCAGGTTGTTTATTAACACGAACGTACGTAATACCGAGCCGATCTGAACTGTTTCAACAGCTTAACTTCACTCTGCGGCAACTATTTCAAAGTAGCAGGAGGACACTGGAACTGCACCCCTCCCTCAGAGCTTCACCCTCAATCAGCCTCTCTATTGTCTGCTCTTGTCCAGGAAAACCACCTCAGAGATGTTTAGAGGCTGAATCCAGCAGTCAGAGGGCACACTTGGGTGAAGAGAGATAAAATAATCAATGGGACCAATAAGAAGAAAATCTGAATCTGGGACAATAAGAAAAGAACGTAAAGCTCTTTTCTACATGGAAAAGCTCCAATTGGAGCTCTGATATCCAACTTTAAAGACACAGATGTCTCGACTTATTTCTTTTTCAGAGTGGAGAGGAAGGTAAGCGAACAGAACATAATGATGCATCTGAAACGTCTTAATGGGACAATAAGATCCCGACCCATCAGAGATGAGAGAACTGGACTCTTACAGTAGGCCTGTCAGGGCTGGCAGCTGTGATCCCGACTTTGTGGAGAAGGATCCTCAGTTCCTGGAGAGAGAGAGAGAGATTCCGTAAATCAGCTGGACTAAGTTAGCAGGACTGGGGGCACCAAACAGGACAAAGGAAAACTGTTGCCAGGCTGAATCAGGACACTGAGGTCAAGTTTGTCTGGAGAAGGAGAGGGACAGTCTTTCTGGTCTCTTCAGGGAGGCATTGGGAGAAGAGACTCCTGAGGATCTTCCACCTTCAACACCTGAGTTTCCCTCATTGTCAGAGCTGGAATCAAGAGGCAGGAAGAAGAAAGCAGGGCATTGATCTCTTTTCGATCACCAGAACTGTCCAACTTCTCCCAAACACCAAAGAAGAGCCTGTATACAGTGTCTGTAGGTTCTTCACAGGGCACCATTGGCTGGTTTCAGGGAGTCCAGGTGGTTCGAGGTCTTGGCAGCAGGTTTGTCTGCTAGAAGCAGCTGGAAGTCTACATCCAAACCTCCCTTAGAGAAACACTGATTTCCATTATTTCTAGAGGAAGCTTCATGGGGCCACCAACAGACATGTGGCTCATATTGACATGAGGACAGGAAGCAACTGTGCCTTCAGGAGGAGGAGACGCTCCATCATCTCTGCTGCAGCAGGGGTTGGACAGACTAGGAAGTGTCTTTGAGGACGGCTCTTTATTTTTTCGATCCAGATACTCAGCAGTTCGATGTTGACCAATTTGTCTGGTCAACTTCCTGCTGGGTCAAGATTAGATAGTATTTAGCTCAGGAGGAGGAATCAGATGACAGGAAGAGGTTCTGTAGAAGTTGAGTTGATGTCCAAAGGTCTGGTAGCTTCTTGGTTCAGAGTGGACTTTACTCATCATAAGGTGGTGTCAGATCTGACAGAGTCTGCTTCTATCTTGGAGTCACAGATGTATGAATCACTATAATCTTCTGTCAACTTCCAGAGTTTAGTATCTAAATTATGAGCAAATTTCATTTAAGATAATTGATTTATGTGTTTGTGGCTTCTTATTACTGGTTGATTGATTATTTGTAATTCCAGTTAATCAAATAACCAACATTTTTACTTGTTTATTTCATTTATTTATTTCAATTTAGAATTTAAGAATTACACCAGAATAAAAAAAATGGCCTGGGGACATCAAATTCAAAGTTCTCCCCTCCGTCTGTGTGTTCAGGGCTGTGGGAAAGATGAGTGCCGTCTCTCATGGTCGTCATGACTCAGTGAAAAGTTTCCATCGGCTGCAGAATGAGTGGAAGATGGCGAAGATTGCCCTGATTGTCATCCTGCTCTACGTCATCTCCTGGTCACCATACTCCTCCGTTGCACTTACTGCCTTTGCTGGGTAATGTCCAGCCCCTCCAACACACTGACACAGATGCAGTTTGTCTGAGAGCAGAATCAGAGGCCAGGGACAGACCAGACCATCTCTGTCTCTGGTCCCTGATCCCAGGTCCTTGGTCTCTTGTCTCTAGTTTCTGTGTCCCTCGTCTCTGGACTGTAAGCAGTTGGTTTTGTAAGTTTGGTAGATCCTGGTTCCTCACTAGTTTCTCTTTGTTTTGGTTGCAGATATGCAGACATGTTGACTCCCTACATGAACTCAGTTCCTGCTGTAATTGCAAAGGCATCAGCTATTCACAACCCCATCATCTACGCCATCACACACCCCAAGTACAGGTAACACACCTGCAGCTCCATCTATCATCACCTGTTACCCCCTTTTTGTCATCCCTTGCCACCATTTGTCATCACGTCATCACCTGTCACATGATGTTTTTGGTGACGTTAACAAAGGTCCTCTGATTGGTCACTGCCACAGAGGTGGGAGGGTTAGATGAAGTGTTTCAAAGAGTTTATAAAAGTCACCATGGTAACTCTGACTCTATAATATATATTATACGCAAACACCTGAAGCCCCATGGTTCTTTATGTCTGAGGAGCGTCAGGGTGAAACTGCCTCCAAATGTCTCTCCAGGGTGGCGTTAGCGAAGTACATCCCGTGTCTTGGCGCCCTGCTCTGTATTCATCCTCGTGACCTCCGCTCCACCAGCAGCAGCTTCATGTCGACCCGCCGTTCCACCGTGACCAGCCAGACCTCCGACATCAGCAGCCAGTTCAGACGGCAGAGCACTGGCAAGTCCCGCCTCTCCTCGACCTCAGACAGTGAATCGGTACGTTCGGATGAGGTGATGCACATACTCGGGTATTCTCTGCATTGTGTGTATCACAGTGTGTCTACCTGTGCAGGGTTTGACAGATACTGAGGCCGACCTGTCTAGTGTGGGCTCCAGACCCGCAAGTCGCCAGGTCTCCTGTGACATCAGCAGAGACACCACGGAACTGCTGGACTTCAAACCCTCAGCCAGCTTCAAGGGGAAAGGTCACGACCCGGGAACCGAGAAGGTAAAGCATTAAGTAAAGGCCTCTCAGCTCGATGATTGGTGGTCACAGTAGGCGGCAGCCCAGTGAAGTAACACTGACCTCCCTTGTCTGCAGCTTCAACTTCTTATTTCATGTTGTTTCAGACCTTCAACTCCATCACTGAACGCAGCATCATTCCTCTTGTGAGTCTGATAACAGAAAAACACAACTGTCAAACGCAGCAACTGCACCAAAGTGTCCGACGTGCTATGCTAATGTTAGCATTTAGCCCCATTTTACAGTTGTTAGCACAAAGTGATTTCAGCCTTCACACAAAGCAACAGGGAAAGAATGAGGAATAATGAATACATTAAAAAGGGAATTGTATATGCAAAAATTCATAATTCAGAATAAAAGTGTTAAAAGATTTAAGCTATATGAATAAATAGATACATAAATAAATAAAAATGCTCCTAAAATTTGGTAATTTGTCTTTTAGTTTTCTTCTTTTCCCACCATTTTTTCTCTGTGATGCTAAATGTTAATGATTCTCCTTTCTCTGTTTGTTTTCATGAGTCACGAGAGAACAATTATCAAAGTAAAATAATTTCTGTCTGACAGAGTGGGGACTTCGTAGACGGACATCTGATGAGAGGGATGATTGGACGAATCCCGAGCATCATTGTCACCTCTGAGTCCAGCCCTTTCCTTCCCATTGGACGAAATGGTTCACGTACTACTCGCCTAAAGACAGTCATCAGCGGGACAGGGGCGGGGTCTGGGTGGACTGACTGCAGCAGCCAATCACCTGCAGCCAATCATGAGCTCTTATCCAGTCAGATTTCTCTTAATGTGGAGTTGAGACACACATGAGGGTTCACCAGGGATACAACAATGATGTCATCTGTGTCGCCGTGGAGACGACACCTCCTCAAAGTCCAAACCTTAACCACTGAAATAACTCATCATTATCATCACTAATAGAGCAACTTAATGCCTCCTTTGAGTGTTAATGTCCTCCTTCCTTCCTTTTTCTGTCTCAGTGGATGTTCAGAATTTGTTACTTTGTGGATTGGACTCTTATTTTTATTAGTGAAGTCCTGGTCCAGTATTTTGACCCTGATCTGACTCCTTTAATGACAGGTGTCTTATGAACTGCTTGATCCAAATGGGTCCTGGACTCTGTTCAGGGATCCGAGATCACTGATGTATGAGAGACCCAGTTGGTTCTGAGTCTATCAGGGACCAGACTCCATCTGAACCTTCTATCTGAGCCTCATTGGCCGGTGAGAGGAGCTATAAGCTGTAGTTAGCTGACAGGTTCCCCCAGACTCCAGCCTTTGTGCTAAAGTCTGCAGACGCACTTTTGTTAAACTTTTCCTTTGTTGTGTTGTTGTTTACTTGGCGTTCTTCTTTTAGTTTGCGCGTGTCTCTTTTCTTAGTCGTACATTTGAGGTGTATTTTGCTCAGGGTTTTATGGTGAACTGTGGTTGTGATGTTGTATCACTGGTGATTGTAATGTGGCTGTGAAGAGAATCTAAATTATGATTTCACAACACATACAACTATTGACAAGACAAGACGAGAAGGCAAGAAGTTTGTCTGAAGATGAACACGATGTAAATCTGTTGACTTCATTGTTGCTCTTCAAAAGAAAAACCTAATAAATGCGTTTCGTTCATTTTGGGTATCACCGTGCTTCATCACTGCATGCACGCACACACATTTTAATCATATGATCTTCGTTAGGGATCTTTATTCTGAAATCCATTCAGATGAAAATTTGAATCAACTGTTATTAAACTAAAAGATTATCCGGATCTTTCAGGTCTACAGAGATCCGGATTTAGTGTTCCCATCGATTGGCCTCGTGTCTGGATTCTGGTCTCTGCCTCTTTAAATAAAAACCCTGCTAATGAAAATCCACCTAACACTCCTCCCCCCCAATACTTCGTCGGCCCGGGGACCAGGGCAGGATTCTGGAGCCGGATCCCCGGATCCCGGACCACAGACCGGATGACGGTTCGTGGATATGCAGGGCAAAAGGCGGCGGCAGGTGTTCACTTCCACCTGTCTGAGTCTGCGCGCCTTCCTCTGTGATCAGCTGTTAATCCCATCATCATCATCATCACCAGCGTTAGGCCTCAGAGGCGGGCAGGTAGTCTCTGCCGGCCTTTAGCTCCTCACTCCGACTGTTCGGTTCGGTGCACTGAGCGGAACCCAGCTGAGGAGGCAGCAGCAGGTGGGCGGGGTCTGCAGATCACCTGAAAGGAAAGGAAGGGTCTACGTCATCAGGTGGATGATAAGTGTGTGTGAGGTCACCACGTTAATTCTTCATTAATTGACACACGGTCAGGGCTCTCACTGACGTCACATACTTCACACTGTGACGGGCTTACAGACATTTATTGATTTGCTCCTCCTCCTTCTTCTTCTTCTTCTCTTTGGTGTTTCACAAGCAAACCAGAATCAGAAATACTTAATGAATCTCTGCTGTTCTGTATTTTGTCTTCTAAAGTCTGACAGCAGCGGGGATGAATTATTTTCTGTATAGCTCTATCCTGTTTCCCCGGTGAGGTGACTTTGGTTCTTCTTCTGTGGTTTTTGGTTCACAAGCTGCAGCTCTGAGTCTGACATCACAGAGCCTAAACTGAAGAACTGAGAATCCTGATGGAGGACTTCCTGAATTGGTTCCCCGTCTGAATAATATAAAAACCTCAGCTGGACGTTAACTAGGTGAAACATCAGGAGAGCGTCACATTGACAGTTCATCCTCTGAGGAGCAGTAACTACACACCTGAACAGTAAACTGACTCACTTTGTGTGTTTGTGTCCTCATCAGCACTTCACAGATACACAACTAAAACATGTAGATGAACCAGAGTCACAAAAACTGTTAATTTCCCTCTGAGGTTAAATAGACCCACAACAGACCCCAGACCCAAGACCACAGAAGAACAAGCCTGTGAATGTGGAGTTTGAGATGTTCCACAAACTGTCTTGACCAGAACACGAGAACAGAACCACCAGGTGATCTCAGGTGCAAAATCAGCTTACCAACTGTACATAATAAAAAAAACCCACATTCATTCATTCATTTATCTTCTACCTCTGATCAATTTCCGGGTCACGGGGGGTTCTGGAGCCAATCCCAGCTCACTCTGTGAGGGCGGGGTCACCCTGGACAGGTCTGCAGTCCATCACAGAGACAGACAGACCTACGGACAGTTTAGAGTCACCAATGAACCCAAACATGATGTCTTTGGAGACTCCACACAGAAAGGCCCCAGGCCGGGAACCGAACCCAGGACCTCCTTGTTAACTACTATGCTGCCGAACAAACTTAAAATGGGCCAAATACTCACAGCAGCTCTGGCGTGGATTTATCCACCGCTGAATATGTTTCAGTGTCCCTCTCAGGTGTTTTATTGAACTCACCTGAGAGGGAAACCCTTTGATGCCTTGCCGCAGGGCACCTCACCAGTGATGTGAGGGATTTGAACCTGCAACCTCTGACCTTTCAGTTATCATCGCCTCTCCACATGTTCCCTTCTGTTTCTTTATCACACCAACGATAACGAGATGTTTCCAGGCGTTGCCCCTGACTGTGTCTGCCGGAGACCCTGGATGTAATGGGTGGGGGAGGGCCTGAGGGTCTAGAAGAATCTGCAGGGTCTATATTAGACCCGGTGAATCACGGCAAGCTCCACATACCAGGTGTCCCCTTTCACACCATATAAGTCCACCCCCTCCTTTCCTTTCAGCCCCCCCCCACCCCCCCTTCAACCCCTGTCACCCCACAATGCCACAGTGCTATCTGTGTCTATTCTTAGGCCACTCTAGCTCTGAGAAGCCTCTTCCGCCCCCTCTGCTTTTTCTTCTCTGGCTCTGTTTCATCTTCCTCTCTCATTCTGGTTGTGGTCCTGGTCCTGATCCTGGTCCTGGTTCTGGTTTGTGTGTTTGTGTTTTCGGCTTAACTTCTGGTGTGTTTCTCCATCTAGTGTTTGACATTACTGTCTCCTTTCAGAGCTCCTCACCACCTGCTGTCCTGTGTCCAGCTGCTGTTGGTTTCATCGTGGGTTTGTGCGTTTCTTTTGTTGTTGTGTGAAGGATGAGCACCTACAGTGTCTCGCTGCCCGGCCCCGGACCCTGGGGCTTCAGGCTGCAAGGGGGCAAAGACTTCAACATGCCTCTCACCATCTCCAGGGTGAGTTCAGTTTGTCTGTGTGGTCCTGGACTTCCTGCCGCAGAGCAGACCTGCTGGTGTGTAATCGTGTGTTGTGTTTGTTGTGTTGTATTGTGTTGGCTGTGAGTTGTGGTGTGTTGTGTAGGTCTTTCATGGAGTTTAATCAGCTCAAACTTGAATGTGCGTGTCTGTTTTGGGGTGAAATGGGGGAGTCCATCTCTCAGGTTCCAAATTGAACTGTGCTGGTTCTGAACAATCAACATAATGTGGGGGAGGAGCCACGGGCCTCTGTGGGCGTTTCTCAGGTGTGAAGCCAGCTGCAGGCAATAGTTAGCGTAGAAGGTTCCAGTTTGATTCACCAGATGGTCCCACCGGTGGTGACATCATGAGGTGCTAGGTGACGTGATTGGTTGAAGTCGACATTTGACGGACGGCGACACACGACGCCTCCATGTATTTGGTGTTACAGACCAGAGACCTTCTGGGGGCTGGTCTCCGATGAGACTCAGACCACACCTGAGTATTTAAGGTGGTATAGCAGCTTGTTCAGGTGAAGTTAAAGATGCTGCGCAGGTGTTTCTGTCACCGACTTGAAAAGAAATAAAAGTCAGATAGATTTCGTTGACCTTCAGTGGGCGGGGCCATAATGTCACAATGTCATGATATTACCTGTCAGTCACCAGCCTGTGTCGCTCAGAGATCCAAAGAGGTGGCTCTCTTCCCACCACCCACCTTGTCCTCCTGTGTGGTAAAGCTTCAGTGTTAAACATCTGGATCAGGAAGCTTTTACTTTGTTCAGAGTTGTTTCTTTGTATTAAAACTTTAGTCAGTGTGGAGACCAGGAGTCGGTCCACAGTGATGATAGTCCTCTGTGACCCCCCAGCCCACCTCACCCACCCACCCCCGCCGGTGCCTCCTTTCAGCCTTTTAAATATATTTAGGTTGAAATGAGCTCAGAGGTCAGTGATGGCTCATTTCTCTCACAGTCTCTCAGGGATTAGTTTGGGTCCAGGTCCAGGAGTCTGGGGTAATTAAGGCCGATGGTCCCTGAGTGGCACCTTCCTGAAAGGAGCAAGGGCTAATGGGAAGACCACCTCAACCATGAGGTGGCGGATTTGAGCTGAGAGAACTTCATTTGTCTCTTTTATTTTCTTGATTGAATTTTCCTCTGAAGTTCCTGGTTCTATGCGGCACGGGGGTGTAGTGGTTATCTCTGCTGCCCCACAACAAGGAGGTCCTGTGTTCAATTCCCAGCCTGAGGCCTTTCTGTGTGGATGTTTGAGTTCATTGGTGACTCTAAACTGTCCGTAGGTCTGTCTGTCTCTGTGATGGACTGGAGACCTGTCCAGGGTGACCCCGCCCTCACAGAGTGAGCTGGGATTGACTCCAGAACCCCCCGTGACCCGGAAACGGATCAGAGGAGAAGATGAATGAATGAATGAATGAGTTCCTCGTTCCCAGAACAAAAGAGCTCTGTCACAGCTGGAGGGTCATCACTTCATTTCATCACTTCATAATGTCATGATATATTGATTTCATCTGGTGAGTTCATCTGATGTTGCACACCTGATGCAGCGTATTTAAGGTGGTATTACCTGAATATTTAAGGTGGTATCTGTTGCAGTAGTAGTTTTACAGTGTTACAAGCTCAGGAACTGGACCAGGCTCTTCATGAGATCCTGATCCTGTTGGAGGATTAAAGGACCCCCTCCGCATGGGCACCCCCACCTCAACTAACACCACCATCACCATGGACACTGACCCCCCCTCGACAGCAGCTGCTGACAGGCCGGAGGTTGTTTTTAGCTCCTGAATGTCACACAGAGCTTCAGTTACAGATCCAGAGTCTGTGTGATGATTTACTGCTTGGCTCTACATGTGGACGCTGTTGTGACATCACATCCTGTGGACTCTCCTGTGCCTGAGCGGTTCCTCCTCCATTTTCATGTTTCTGATCACAGACTGCATGGACTTGAACCTGACGATCCAAAGGAGCTGGTTTTGTTTTTGGCACCACCAGCTTCTAATTGGTCAGAGAGAACCTTCATTGCTGCGCCTTCAGGATGTGAAAAGATGTGATGGTTCCTGATGAGCTCTGTGGGGATTTGAACGTAGGATCATCTGTTTACATGATGAGGGCGTCAACGGCTGCTCAACTACTGATCACAGCTGAAGTGAAGTTACCTGACCTTTGATCTGTCCACAAGTCATTATGGTGGGGGGGTTCCGGGCATAGTGGGGGGGGGGGGTCCAGGAAGTGAGTGTAAGAACGCCGTTTAATCAAAATGGAACAAAGGGGATTATGGGTGATGGGTGTGGCTCAGTGGACTCAGCGATAGGAACAGCTGTCCATGGTTTAACCCTCAGGCATGAACACTTGTGTCAGAGACGCCACAGAGGTCAAAGGTCAAATGTTCGAAGCGCAGCAGAGTATTCTTCTTCAGACTTTCATTCACTATCTGATCGAGAGCCTGCCTTGTTAAGAGGAAGTGCGTTTGAATCCCAGCAGACCTGAACCTGAACGTCTCAGGTCTGATTATCTGAACCTCCGTGACCTACTGAACAGGAAACGCTGGTCCTGGTTGGTCGTGGTGCAGGTCGTGTCCTCGATGCTCCACTCTGAGCTGGATTTTCAGATTAGAGGACTTTAGTGTGCCAACATATTGTTCATCACTTTATTGGTGAATTATTTTCCCATCTGATTGATTGATTCATGGAAAATGCATAACTTTTTTAATCCAGCTGTTGATGAAGTGACCGAAAGACTCAGTGACCTGTGGAGCATTAAAAAACACACAGGGCCACATAAACAGGAAGCTGTGTTTTGTTTTTTGACAGACTCTGAACCTTTTTGTCTCTGTGTCGGCACAGATCACTCCAGGAAGCAAGGCAGCACAAGTTAACCTGGTCCAAGGTGATGTCATTGTTGCCATTGATGGTGTCAGTACTGACGGGATGACTCACCTGGAAGCTCAGAACAAGATTAAGATGGCAAACTACAACCTGGCGCTCACTATGTCCAAGTAAGAGCTGACTGCCTCTCTGACTGACTCTGACTGATGACGATGATGAATAGTCCTGATGAGCAGGTGTAAACACAGCGGAAGATGTTACAGACTGACAGATCTGATTGATTCAGAGATGAAATTAATGTTGCTCCTCACCGCAGACTCCAAGTGATGAAGGTCAGAGCTCTAGCTGAGGATGAGGAGCTTCTGTCCCTTTGTTTTATCAGTGTAAGGTAGATGTTGAAGGTCTGAGGAGGAGGAGGCACCTCCTATCAGTGTTTGCTGATGACACATCCACACACAGTCAGCGTGTCAGTGACGTCTGATCTTTGACTCTCTTCTTCATGAAGCTGAGAGATTAGAAGTTGTTCAGTCCGTTTCCTTCTGTATTCTGGATCAAGTGGACTGGACTGAGTCCAGACCACATTCAGGTTTAATCCAGATCTACTTCAGAAATATCAGGTGTTATAAAATCATTACCTGTTTGCTTTCCTGCCTACAGGTCAAAGCGCCCTGCTCCAATGCCAGCACCAAGAATGGATGTCACTTTTCCCATGATCCCTCAACAACAGGTAACCTTACCCAGAATGCATTTTTCTGTCTGCAGCCCAATGAAGCTGATCATTTTTCCTCAGCATCTCTATTTCCTTTCTTTGTTCACCTCTAATTCCTGCTGTGATTTTTGAGGCTCTACCAGGAAACTGGGAACATTTCAAAATAAAACCACGAGTAGTTTTATTTCTGAGGGAAATTCACCCCAGTCCCATTTTAAAAACCAAATCTAGTTCTCCTCAGGTCTTTAGTTTCTTCATGTAAGAAGGACTGACTCCATGAGCCTGAACCTGGACTCTGCAGGGAGTTTTTTGTGGCTCTGTGTTATCACTAACGGACAATGATGAGGAGGAACCTGAGACTCCCAAGACTGCTGTATTTGTACAGTTCTGCACCCCCCCCCCCCCCACCCCCCCCCCCCACCCACACACACACACACACACACACACACACACACACACACACACACACGCACAATAATATTGATTGAACATTATATGCTGCTACCCCCTGGTGGCTGCAGGAAGGAGACTGTCAAACTAAACATTAATGTCTTTCATTGCTTATTCTGAAGTTTGAACTAAAGTCACCTTTGACCTTTAGACAATATTGACTTGGAATTTATAATATAAATGATAATAATAATAATAATAATAAAAGAAATATAAAAAAATATTATTATTATGTGTAGCAGATTAACCTTGTGTGATTTCAACTCAAAACACTGATGAAACACTGACGTAAAATTTGATTTAATTATTTTGTCTTTTTAAAATATTTTAAAATAGATAAAAAATTAAAGTAGTTACAAACATTTGACTGTGCATATTCTCATTCATCCAGGTCATAGTCATATCGTCAGACTAGTGAGGACTAGTCAGACCGATGCATTGAGAACTGATGAAGCCCCTTGGATAAGAGGCGAAACGTCTTCTTAGACAAATCTAAGTCCAGTTGCTTTCGATTCAATTTGTTGCCCGGATAAAACATTTGACTCTTATAAGACTGTCAGTAAAACATATTGATGGGGTAATGATAGCTCTCTGCTCCCCTCCCCTGTCATCCCCTCCCCTGACTCCCTCTCCTCCACCTGAAGCCTCAGTCAGTGCAGGTCAATGGCCGCCTGTTGGCCTCCTCCGGGCCTGCAGAGGCGGACTCTCCAGGGAGGAGAGTGGTGGCGGTCAGTCCCGCCCACAGGAAGCAGTATAACTCCCCCATCGGCCTG
This sequence comes from Remorina albescens, assembly GCA_034769265.1. Classification (NCBI taxonomy): domain Eukaryota; kingdom Metazoa; phylum Chordata; class Actinopteri; order Carangiformes; family Echeneidae; genus Remorina; species Remorina albescens. Next base: position 142,038 of record CM068491.1, on the reverse strand, counting down.
TACTCAGAGGAGACTCTGAGGGAGATGGCAGCGGTTCAGGCGGGCCGGCCTGCGGGGTACGTAGAGACTGAGAGGCCCCAGTTGTAACGAGGTGGAGCTGCTTTAATATGATGAGCTGGTTAAAGCAGTCATTAGAAGCTTCATATCAAAAACCTTAATAAACTCATTAACGTTAAATCTCAGAGTTTCAATAACAATAAATAATTGTTTGATGTGTTTTACAATTCTGTAAGACTTGAGCTGTAAAAACATAAAAAATACAATAATACACAAAAACACACAGAAACATCACTACACAAAAACAGGACCGAACAGGACTGTTGCCAGTGTAAATGTGTTTTGCCCGTCAGGGCCTCCGTGGATTGGCACTTAGCATTCAGCCCTGAACATTTAGCATTGCGACAAACATCATCCGTGAACTCACTATGGCAGCACCTCTTAGACTCCTCCCACTTTATTCTGATAGGTTGATGTGAGCACAGACCAGCCCTCGTAGAAACAATATCTCCCTGTGATAAAACACTGACAGCTGGACCTCTGCTGACCTTTGACCCTACAGAGCATTTAGTGTTTTCAAATCATGAGCTGGACCTGAGTGAGAGCTGCTAGAACACACACTGATGATGATGATGGTGGTGATGCAGAGTGTTCATGAAGAGAACATTTCATTCTGGAAACACAGAAGGATCCTCCGGTCCAACCCCAACAGCTCTGACCTGTTGGTCTGAGCCTCTCTGACGTTTGACCTTCATTTCCTCCCTGTCTTTAGCCTGGTGAACTTCGTGCTCCTGCTGCTCACGAACTGCTGAACTGTCAGAAACTGTTGTTGTACTTGACTGACTGTCTGTCTTTTTTTTTCACCTGTTTGTTGAACCAGGTTTTCTCTCCTGCTGCTCCCAAGTCAGTGTTTCAGCCACTGTGCATGTGTCCGCTCTGCATTGGTCTTGGTCCTGATCTTGGTTTTGGTCTTGGTCTTGGTCTTGGTTTTGGTCTTGGTCTTGGTCTTGGTCTTGGTCTTGGTCTTGGTTTTGGTCTTGTTGAAGCATTTATTTGTTTGTTCTGACTTATTGACTGTATCACAGTCTTTAACACTTCCTCTTTAAGAACTGTTGACTGCATAGAAATGGTTGGTCTCCTAATTAAAGACCACATTTCCCATCAGCCCTTTAGTTTCCTGGTTAGGGAACCAATCTAGGTGATTTCCATGCCATGCAGAGAGATGCAGTCAATTTCTAGATGAAATTTCTGGATAAACGCTGTCCAGAAACAAATAAAAAGAGATGATGGTTTGTTGGAAACAGCTGAAGTGTTGTCAGTTGATGTCAAACTGAAACTCTGGATTGTCTTAATGCCCTGAGGCCACACTCACCTGGAAGAGGACCCACCCATTTGATACAGAGACCACACCCCCTCTGAGAAAATTAACAAATATATTTCTGTTTGTTTTTGCTTTTAAGAATTTAAGCATTTTAATAATTTCAGTTTATTAATGACACAGTGTGTGTGTGTGTGTGTTTGTGTTATGAATACTTCCTCCTCTCTCAATAATACACTGATCTGTTTATTAACAGACTGATCTGTAGGATATATAGAGACTGACACCTCACTCAGCCCCATCCCATTCCCAAGTTCTCCTCCTTCTGAATTTCCTCTCATGTTCTCCTCCCTCCCTCCACCTTGCTCCACCTAGTGTTGGCTTTAACCCCAGCATGTTGAAAGACTCAGCCCTCTCTACCCACAAGCCCATAGAGGTGAAAGGCCCCGGCGGGAAGGCCACCATCATCCACGCCCAGTACAACACCCCCATCAGCATGTACTCACAGGATGCTATCATGGATGCCATCGCTGGACAGACACAGGGCAAGGGCCATGACGCTGGGTAAGGGCTCCACCTCATCTTGCTTTTCCTCCCACTCGTCTTTTTCGGTTTGAACCTCCAGGCCATTCAGGTTCTCCCTGGGATAGACCACCTACCCAGTTACCCCTCTGTCACCCATGATGGAAAAACAGAAGTGTCAGTGTGACAGGAAGTGAGGTGTTGCTCTCAGGGTTGTGCTTTTGTGCATTTTTGGTTTTGGAGGATTTCACCTGGCAGCGAAATGTATTGTGGGAAAAGTTTAGCACCTTCACCTTCAGCTCCACCTTCAGAGTGTGTGGACGGACTGTTGAACGGTGACCTCAGTGTTCATCATCTGGGGATGTCACAGGTCTGTTCCAGGTCACTTCAGATCTTCAAAGGATCTGTTTCAAATCCAGCGTGTCACTCTCAGTTCGTTCCAGATGAACAGTATGTATTTGTTGGGGGGGGGGGGGGCAGCATCATCATTTCATCATTTTGTTGTGTGTCATGCTGCTTTCACTCAAACTCAAAACAACATTTCACTCAGTGATGGTCCAGTCTGTGGGGGGGGGACACAACAGAACACAGACACCACCTGTAGGATCAACACTGTGTCTCCTCCCTCTCCAGCCACTACAGTCAACCTCCCATCATGCATCAGGCTCCACAGGCCCTGCCGCCTCAGCAGTATCAGCCAATGCTGCAGCAGTACCACCAGCCCCCCTCACAACAAGCCCCGCCCACCCAGCAGAGCTCCATTCAGATCCCTCTTGGCTCAGCCCCACCCAAGGTGGTCAGCACCGCCTGTATCTACCCCTCCCAGCCCGGTGAGAGCGAGCTGCAGGTTTATTCCAAGTTTTCTTCCTGATCACTGGAAACTTTCTAATGTCATCTTCCCCCCCCAGGTCCTACTTCAGGTCCAGCTCCAGCTTCACTTCCAGCTCCAGCTCGGGTACCTTCAGTCCCCGCCCCGGCTTTGGCCAGCTCTTCCAATAGGCCTCCGTGGGTGACGGACACCAACTTTGCTGATAAATTTGACCCCAGTAAAACAACAACCACCACCATGAAGATACAGCCGTTGCCCCAGGCTGCCCCTCCTCCACCATCATACATCCCCAACCCCTCCCCTGCAGCTCACAGCCCTGCCCCCATCACCCCAAGTCCTGCCCCCTTCCCTCCAGTTGCAAGGGGCGTGGCCCAGAGGGCAGAGAGGTTTGCTGCCAGCAGCCGCACCCCTTTATGTGGAGCCTGCAACAACATCATCAGGTAACTCACCTGGTTTTGACCCAATTAACTGGTTTCATTAACTGATTTAACTAACTAATCTAATTAATGGATCAAATTAACTTATCTAACCGGAGACACTTGACCTCTGACCTGAGTGTTCGGTCCATGACTTTCAGGTCAAAGTCTGTGTGTGTGTGTCTGTGAGTACCTGAGCTGTGTGATGACACTGAGCTGTTGTGTAGACATTGTGTTTTGTAGAGAATGAGTCAGATGATGAGCAGGGAGTAAAGAGAGGCTGTGGTTGTTTCAGGGGCCCCTTCCTTGTGGCCCTGGGTCGGTCCTGGCACCCGGAGGAGTTTAACTGTCACTACTGCCACATGTCTCTGGCTGATGTCAGTTTTGTGGAAGAGCAGAACAACGTTTACTGTGAGAACTGTTATGAGGAATTCTTCGCCCCCACGTGTGCTCGCTGCAACACCAAGATTATGGGGGTGAGAGCTCCACCTGTCTGTTTGTCTGTCTGTCTGTTTTTATCTGGACACATGGCAGCTATTTGCAGACAGTGTACTGTGTTGTGTGTCTGTTGTGATACAGGAAGTGATGCATGCTCTGCGGCAGACTTGGCACACCACCTGCTTTGTGTGTGCTGCCTGCGGCAAACCTTTTGGAAACAGCTTGTTCCACATGGAGGATGGAGAGCCATACTGTGAGAAAGGTAGGAGGACCTCATGTCATTTGGGACCAGGACTGGATCAGGGACCAGTGACAGATCACTGATCAAAGTCTCTCTGTGTGTCTCAGATTACATCGCACTCTTCAGCACCAAGTGTCACGGCTGTGACTTCCCAGTTGAAGCTGGTGATAAATTTATCGAGGCTCTGGGCCATACCTGGCACGACACCTGCTTTGTCTGCGCGGTAAGACCGACAAAGCACTGCGCTCTGACAGCGGTGGCCAGCTTACTGTCTCCGCCTTTCCTGTCAAAATTCCAAAGAGCCAAGATGCTGAGTAGCAGCAAAGTTACTATTATAAGAACATTACAACAACATTACAAGAAAATCATAACATTTTAACATTACAAAAGAAATTACATTACAATAATGTTACAACAGCACACAGTATTTTAGAAAGATGGTTTTTATTATTGACTATTATCTTCTACAGATTTTTTATTATCCAAGTAATCAATCAGCTGCTGTGATGTTCAGGGATGATCAGCACAGGATGAGTTTCTCTCCTTTCCATGTTTTGCGGATAAATCTCAGAGTGAGATGTCTTGAGAGTTTAATGGATCTTAGACTTCACTGTCTTACCTGCAGGTCTGCCACGTGAACCTGGAGGGTCAACCTTTCTACTCCAAGAAAGACAAACCGTTGTGCAAGAAGCACGCTCACGCCATCAATGTGTAGCCCCGCCCACAACCTGTGGATCTGCTGCCTTGGCCTGCGACTGCGATAACGACCACATGCCGATGTCTTTTACAGACGCCTGTAAAAATCCTGAAGCTGAACACTCTTTGGTTTGAGACTTTATAAATTAATATCAATGTTTGAAGTGATGATTCAGAAACATCAGGTTTATTTCATTCTGTTTTCTTCCTCTGAGGCTGACTTGACGCCTCTGAGATCCACATGAAGTCTGGAATGTGACATTAAATCACTGGATTTAAGTGTATAATGGTTCTCAAATATCCATCCATCCATCTTCATCCGCTTATCCGGGGTCAGGTCACGGGTGATTCTCAAATAATGCAAAGATAAACAAACAACAGATATTTATCTGAAATTTTTTTTTTTTAATAATCTAAAATTAATCACTTAAAGTTTAGTCCCTGTTTAGTTACTTTAGGCTGAAAATAACAATCAACTGGTTAAATTTAATGAACTAATTATTTTCATAATTGCTTTTTAAATACATTTTGTAATTCATTACTATTTTATTATTCATACACAAATGAGGAAAGACAGAATCAAAAAGTAGTCTTCATTTCTTCATTGATGTTGTTTTACTTTGTCATAATTCAAATAAGTTTTGTAATAAATCTAAAATATCTTTTTTAAAATCCATACATAAATAACTGAAAAGTTTAGTACAGTGACATATTCGATCCTCTGTGCATTCACAGTTTGCCGTCCGATCCTGACATCTCCAACTGGAACTATAACCATTTCTTATTCTGAACGTTACGTGGTTTTCTCTCAGTTTTCTTAGTTCTGACTCCCTCCTGAAACCAGTTCTAGACTCGGTCTGGATCTGGTGGTGGTCTGGGCACAGCTGCAGTCAGCACAGAATTGAACAGCAGCACGTGAAAAAGCAGTGAATCAGAATCAGAAATACATTATTAATCTTGTCTCACTCTGCTCCATTTTAAAGATACAAATATAATAAATATGTCAGCTGGGATTGGCTCCAGCCAATAATATAAACATATACTCTTTCAGTAATATATACAGAGTCAATATCTACATGAGATTATTGCACATGCGTGTAAAAACTGTCCAGGCATCTATCAATAGACAGATTGATTCTCTGAGGGTGAACAGGTGAAGCAATTAGAGGTGGAAGGGTTTCCCGTGTTGCTCTGTGGTGTAACGTGGGTCTCTTGCTGAACGTCTTTCTTGACTAGCTCATCATGGACATAATGTGAAGAGTTGTCCTTTTGGAAACATTTTCCCCCAGAGCGCTGCTGTCAGAGCCCGTCAGTCCTCTGAATAGATGGGATTGTAGGAGGCTTGGGGTCCTGGTCTCCCTGATGTCCACCACCAGTTCCTTTGTCTTTGTCATCTTCAGCTGCAGATGTTTCTGCTCCCACTGTGTTGTTGACCACTTCCTCTCACTGAGTCAGGGAGGTTAGTCCATCCTGATTCATTCACCTCCTGCAGAGTCAGCAGAAACCTCCTGGAGGTGGGAGGATTTCATCAACAATCCAGGACTGAGGGGCATCCTCCTGCATGAGTTTGTCCTCCCTTGGAACTGAGTCAAGCGTGATCAGGCCTCCACGCTGACTCTGATGTCTATAGCTCAGTCTGTTTCCTGCTCTCAGTGTATTTGTTAGTCTAGCGAACCTGCTCAGGTAGTTGTTGTTTTGTTGAAAATCCCTCTTCACCTTGAATTTCGTATTTATTGACAGTTGTGTGAAGTTTATTTCAAAGATAATTTATCACAAGATTTAAATATTGATTCTGATGTTGGATTTTTTTGTAATTACACTGTAAAAAAGTGCAGGAGTGTTGATCTCTGGTTCTGTTCACACTGCAGACCTGATCTACGTGATCCAGTTCAAACTGGATCATTTGGAAGCTCTAAATAAAGGTCCAATAAAGGTAAAGGGAAATTAATCTTTTACACCTATATAGGCTCATGTACCAATTTCCTCCTGAAGATTTACATCATGCAAGTTTCTGACTCCAGAAACAATCCCTTTTGTTTCACTGAGCTTGAGCTCCTAGTTTGAGGAGAAACTTGGGGTTTTCCTATTCATTTCAATTGAGACAGAACCTGGTGGCCAAATGAGGAAATGCACTCAACAAGTTGGTGAATGAGGTTTCCTGAGTCCAACAAGTGTAGTAGTGTGTGGACGGAGCCTCAGGTCTGTACTCCTGCAGTTTTGGTGCCTCCCTTCTCTGATTTCTCAGACCAACTTAGTCCAGGTCTGATGGTCTGAGCTGGTTTACAGTTTCTACTTTGGACATTTTATACATTTTGTGTGTTTTTCTGAGTGAAAGTGTTTCAAAAAGTAACAAAACTATCACTTTTAATTTGTGTTTGAGACGAAGTTGTCTCTGTCACTGAGCTGCTTTAGCACCTTTGATTTTCAGCTTTTAAACGTTTGTGATGCAAATTTAATAAATTTCACCTAAAACACTTGAAACGTTTCATTCTTTATTGATGGAGATAAATTATAATAAAAATTTGCTTTAAAAAAGAAATGACTTTGTTGCAACAACGAGAACATACACACATGCACAATTCTGCACCCGTCTGTGACAACAACATTCATTCATTCATCGTCTTTTCCGTTTCCGGGTCACGGGGGGTTCTGGAGCCAATCCCAGCCCACTCGGTGAGGACGGGGTCACCCTGGACAGGTCTGCAGTCCATCACAGAGACAGACAGACCTACGGACAGTTTAGAGTCACCAATGAACCCAAACAGGATGTCTTTGGAGACTCCACACAGAAAGGCCCCAGGCCGGGAATCGAACCCAGGACCTCCTTGTTGTGGGGAAACAGCACAATGACAACAAAATATGATTTTAAAATTGTCCTCTTAAAAAAGAAATCTAAAATCATGAAACCGTCATGATCCAATAATGATAATAGTAATAATAAATTATGACCATGTCCTCTAAAGAGTGACAAGAAACACCAAACACTGAAGATTAAATCAGAAATCAATAATAACGAAAAAATACTATATGATGTTCTAAAATTGCCATTAATTTAATTTATAATTTAGAATTATAGTATTTAACAAAAAATGGGAAAAAGGATGTTTGCGCTCTTACAAAAGTCCAAAGAAAAATTCAAATCAGGTGCGTAGGCCAAGCAGAATATCAAGAAGTAAACCTGCACACTGATATGAAAAAAAGGAATGTCACACATAGGAGGTTAACGGATGAAAAAATAGACTTTAATGGTCCATAAAAAAGGTGCTGATCATATATGTCAAAAACTGTTCGATCAACCACCTGTGGTTTGTTATTACAGACCCAGAAGAAACAGGGATTTCCTGGTCAGGGCAGACACATACACGCAACCCTCTGCTTCTGGACGGCTCACTGAAGAGATCGGCTTTTTTCCATGTTGCTCTTGTACACCGTGTAGAGATTCATGTAAGCGCACCAACACTCATGTCCATGTGGACTCCAATATGTTGGCAAAATAACAAGACAAATAAAAACAAGGATTATAACACAAAAGTTCAATCAGGGAGGTAGATGAAAAATCCTCCATTGCTCACCACTTCAGAGATGCTAACCATCCTGTTTCCTCTCTCACCTTCTGTGTTATTCAGCAGACCATAACAACATGTAGGGGAGGTGATATGGAACGTCTTCTTCTACAGGTAGAAAGTAAATGGATATTCTATCTTAAAAACCTGTACATACAGGTCTTAACGAAGAAATGACATTAAATTGTTTCATTTAAAACAGTTGTGGGGGTGTCTGCCTTGATCAGGGTAATGTATACTTGTTTCTTCTGTTTTTCTGATGATGGCTGGAAACGTTTCTGTTCAGTTTTCTTTTGTTTTTTGTCACCTTTGGTTGCACTTTTTTTATGGACCATTAAAGTCTATTTTTTCCATCTGTTACCCTCCTATGTGGACATTCCCTTTTTTTCGTATCAGTTTCCTGTTTACTCCTTAATTATAGTATTTCCCATTTTTTAATATCACTACTGTGAGTCACTTGTAGAGTCAGATCCTCTCTTCTGATTGGCTGACTGAGATGAGATATGAAATTATTAGAAATCAAATTTCTAATAAATCCAGTTGGTGTGAGAGGCTGACCTTTTTCAAATTGTATCTGTCTAGCTTTAAGTATAGCGTCCCCATGTGGCCAGTTCTGCTCAGACCTTTTTGGGTTAGTGGACCCCATTTCCACCTTTCTTTGCCATTTTTCATGGTTTAACTTTATAGCCCATAATGCGTCCTCTACAGATGAGTTTGAATCTGGATTTAAACTGTTGACAATCGTCATAATAAGAGGTTTGTTTGTTTTTTTGACAAAATAATTTGACCTTTCACCTGCATCACTCAGTCACAGCTAGTTTTCCCAGTCATTTTAGAAATTGTTTAATGAAAACCATCATTGTCTGAAAGGAAATTTGCCCCCTAATTACAGGCCTAAAACCCTGCAGCATCAGGACAGAGGCTAGCTTAAATTCTTCCTAACCTTCATCATCACACCCTCTTCATCATGGATAGATAGATAGATACTTTATTAATCCCCAAAGGGAAATTCAAAATGAATCATGGACTCCAATTGTCATGCAAGTTGTCGTGTAAATGGATATAAACCATGTAAACAAACCTTAACTCAGGATTTGAAACCTGAAAAAATAATCCGGACACCAACTTGGTGAAGAAGCACAGCAGGAAAAGGCCTGCATTCAAAATATACTGCTGCAAACAGTCATGGTGCTGCATGTGGCGTCTCTTTGGAGTTGGTCGGGGTCAGAAAAGAACTAAACTATTTCTTTAAAAGTTCCAGCCTTTCAAAGAAAACACTGTTGGCTTCATTCTGGAGCTTCATGGCAGGAAACACTTAATCCAGCAGACAGAAACCTCGGACTTCCCTTTTCTAACAGCAGGTGGAACCTGAAAACTAACAACAGAAAGGCCAATGAACGTTCATATACCATAAAATACTAAATTACACTTTCTGTTTGGCAGTTTGATTGTAGCAGGTTGTAAATGAAGGTGGAGCAGGAAAAGTCCAGTGTGTGTGTATTAAGTATAAATGTAAAAAAAAAAAAAAAATCAAACAAACAAAGTAAGAATAAATCAAAAATAGATGACAGAGGTATCGAACACTAAGTCACTGAGTTTGTGGGTAAGTTTATTGTCAGAAAATCAAACAGCCAGCTGCGGAGCTGGAAGTGTCCTCAGGACGGAGCTCTGTGGTCCGCCTCTGAGCCGCAGAGTGATCCGTCTGTCCGACAGACGATCTCTGATCCTCCATCAGCAGAACCACCGAGCGGAGCTCCGCCAGCCGACCGACCACCTCCGACCGAAACCCCGCTAATCAGCCCCTGGGTCCCGGCGCACACCGGGGGAATGTGACCGGAGTACTGCGATGAAGTAGCGTCGAGAGGAGACCGGGTCCCGGCAGAAAGCGGAGCCAGAGGAAGGAGGAGGTAAATCCGGATCGATCCCGAAACTTCGCTCCCTGCCTACGGGGACGACTTTCGGGCTGCGTCTAAATGCTGGACCGAACGCAGTTTTTCGTGTTTACGATTTTAAAATTGACGTTGTGGTTCTATCCTGGCTGTTTGTCTATTCTTAAAGCAGGTTGTGTGTGTTTATCTTAGACAGCAGTGTGTGTTTGGTTCCTGAACACAAATCAACACAACCTGTCGAGAACACGGCGAACAGATTTGTGTGTCCGTTGGGGCCAGAGAATAGACGCGTCCCGCTGGCTGCTGTCGTGGAAAAGTTTGTTTCAGCTTCGCTGCTGCGCGAAGTTTGTCGGTTTTCGTGTGTTTAGTCGGTTTTATTCTAAATATCTGAGTCAAACTGCCCCCCCCCCCCAGGCACCGGGCCCCTCGGGCCTCCTGGGACTGTTTCCTGGAACATTTTCAGCAGTTTGGACAGATTTTCTGTTCAGTGTTTGTTAGCCACATTCCTCAGATAGCTAACTGCTGCTCGTCGTTGCGGAGCAGCGCAGTTAACCCGATTAGCTTTCTGATCAATAATCAGAAATCAAACCTCCAATCGATCCCCGGAAGAAACAACTTCATGTTCACACACAGGTTGTGTTTCTGTGCTAGCTCTGTAAGCTTGTGCAGGTATAGGGAGTTTATCATGAGCCCAGCTGACCCAGTGTTGGTTTGTAACCAGATTAACCAACAAACTTCAGCTAACGAACTTAAACTGACCTGAGATAACAAAATTCAACCAACTAACATTAATTAGCTAATATTAACTACCTGACCCAAACTAACCCACCTGGTTAAACCACCTAACCTCAGCCTGTTGGCCGGTGGTGAACTGTCGGACAGGTAGACTCAGGTGAGGTACCTGAACTTAACTTGCCATCCTGTTTAATTAATCATTGTTATACTTCATTAACAGATGAACATCTATTTAAATACAATCTAGTGCAGTTGTGAATTACTCATTGGTGTATGAATAGACCAATATTGATATTTATCATTAGTGTTAAACAAATATCTGTGAAACATTTTCTTGGTCTATCTCAGACGTGGGCGTAACCCTCTAACCCTAACCCCCTAACCCTAACCCTAACCCCCTAACCCTCTAACCCTAACCCCCCTAACCCTAACCCCCTAACACCCTAACCCTAACCCTGGCCCATGATGTCAAGGAAAAACGGCACTGTTTTACTTAAGACGCTAAAGATTTGCTTCATAAGGCAAAGGTTTAGCCTTTAACGATCGTCCGGGCCGCACAATGCCCACGTCTGGGCTAAAGATACAAGTAAAACAATCTAAATCGGCTATTATTTTTGAAATGCTTGCATGGTGCAAGTGCGCTTGATTGAAAATAATTGCCCACACCTGGTGTAGCTCCTCAGTTGTGAAGATTTGCTGCTTTTCTTTTTATGTTTCTATAATTTAAACATTTGAAATTAATGTGCCAAAGGCTATTGTCCAGGTATCACCTTTGAAATGTGTCGCTATTTACAGATGTTTTTATAAAGAAATCACCAGACGTATGTATGATAAAATGCTCTTTAGCACTAAATACAATAGTTAAGTGGCTCCATTTGAACTCATTGAGGCCAGCGCAGCACCTGGGCCACTGACAGCATGCAGAGATACGAGGACACAACAACACTTCTACAGGATCTTGTTTGGGAGCATATCTTTGAATTGACTGCCTACCGTTGTCAGCTTTTTGTAAGCTAGGCTAACTGTAGTTTCTAACATGACCTCCAAGTTCACAGGTTGACCTTGGTTCAGTTTAGGCTATCTCTATGTTTTGTTGAATTCAATGGTATTTTACTTTTGTTGTTGTTTTCAGTCATTGGCAGTGTTGTTGTAGTGCTGCTGACTGAGACTAAACCCATGTCTCCTGGCTTTGTTTTTGACTAATCAATAACCAATAGTGAGAATCCTAAACAGTTTTTTGTCAGCTGCTCGGTCTATTCAAACATCTCTCCAGCCTTCCAAAGACAGTAAATTTGAAATGACATCATTCAGCTTTCAGACATGAGGAGATGCTGCGGTTTCATGTTGTCATAGATCGAGAAGTTGATCTGTGATGAATTATCAATAATTTCATAAATTCACTCAAACAGCTGAGGATTGATTGGTGTCAGTCCAGTATTTTGTTTCTTTATAAACTTTGATATGAACAGAATAAGACATGAGTCATCAGTTCAGTTCTTGTTCTTTTAGTCCATATATTAAATGACCTGTCAGTCAAAGATCCACATCTTCACCCCGGCTCTGTTTGTAGATGGTGGAGGCGGAGCCACTGCTCTTGGTTTTTACATTCCTTTGACCTGAGGTCAAAGTTCACTTTTTAGTTGATAGTATATTACAGATGCGAGGTCAGTTTTGTGTTGTCCAGGTCCTAATTATATAGAAGCAGGTCTCCTATCAGCTGGAATTCCAAGGAAAATCAGAACAGCTAAGAGCAACCTGGAGAGGAACAGCATTCAATGAAGGAGGTGAGGATGGAGATTTCTGGACATTCTGAATCTGATCCTGGGTCTGGATCTGAAGTTAAAATCGGGTTTCCACTCAACCTCTGTGTGTCTGTTCAGTGATAAAATAGTCTTCTTTTACTCTGGATTTAAAACATAATTCATTATAGAAGATGGTTTAGTCAAAGATCAGTTTCTGCTCTTCAGAGATTTTTCTTTTTCTTTCACTTATTTTCTTTCCTGCACTCCCCCCCCTCTACCTCCTCTCGGTTTTCCCTCCCTAGGGAGTGTTTCCAGTCCTGGAGTCTGAGCTCGGGGATCTCTCTCTTTCCTCTGCTCTATTTCTATCCCCCTCTCCCTTTCTTCCCCTCTGCGTCTTTTCTTCCCTCCTCCACCTCTCCCTGTCCTGGAGTGTGTTTCCAGTCCTGGAACTGGGATCAGATTACTCAGAGTCTCCTGGCTCTCTGGCGAGGTGGCAGTGGAGGAGGGAAGAAGGGAAGGAGATCAGGTTTCACATCTCCAGCACTCTCCTATGTCTGCCCCCTCCTTCTCCCCCAGCAGCCTGGAGACAGAGTGGCTGAGCCAGAGAGGAAAACATGCAATCCACCCCTCTCTCCCCCTTCTCTCCCCCGCCTCCTCCTCCTCCTCCATACGTCCACCCTCTCTGCTGCAGCACAGCTGATAAATAAAGGCAGTAAATGGGAGCTGAGCACAGAGGGATGATTCTTCACCTTCTCCACCCCCTCCATCCCTGCAGAGATATTTTATGTCCTGCACCGTGTTTTCGTACTCCTGGATGTGTGGCAAAGGTGGAATGCTGCAGAGTCCTGAGCCAGTCCTGGATCAGAAATCTGTCTAGTGTGTTCGAAATGAGGAAGCTGACAGAACTCTTTCCCATCGTCTTTCTGTTCAGACCGAGGACACACAACTTCAAGGAGTGATGTCATTACACACTCAGTTAGCTGCTGTCCTAACTGATGAATGTGTGGTCTCCGCTGTCTGAGTCTGTGTGAAACATTGGGATCAGTGATTGTGTTTATCTCCGAGGAGGGCGGAGCCACAGTGTCTCTGCTCTAACAGCACCTGGACAGGTGAAAGGTTTGTGTGTGTGAGATGTTTCAGAGGGAGAAGGGTGTGTTCACATCAATGATCAGAGCCAATAAATACCAAGGTCTGCTGCAGAGTCATGTGACCTGACCTGGTCTGGAAGCTGATTGTGGCCTTCCAGTCTCTGTCTCTCTCTGTCAGCCTAAATAATATAAGTGGTGGTTGTGTCATTAGTGCTGCTGCTAGTACTGAATATTAGTACTACTACTAGCAAGAGCGGTAGTAGCATTGCATTGTAGTAGTATTATCAGTATTGTTATTGTTATTGAGTTGACTGAATAATCATCCAGCTGATTTAATGATGCCACTCTGTGACAACAACAATTAGCTCAACCTGTTTCAACATTACTCAACCGTTAATCAGATGAATTGATTAGTTAATGTAGATTCATTGAACAAATACTTCATGTTTAGTAGCTGTAGGAGTTTGACCTGTCTCTTTTTGAACCGCTGCTCAATATTTTCTCTGCTGCTCCTGTTGGACACGGCTCAGTTTTTGTTCTGCTTCCCTGAAGGTCGAAGCAGCCTCCAAGTTCTCCAGTGGCTCCTGCTCTCCATTAATGGTATTGATCTCTGCTTTAAATACAAGCCGCCTGTCCATGTGAATAATTCAGGCGCTCTCGGACAGAAAGCATCTGTGATTCAAACAGGAAGTGGGGTTGAGCGCTGTCCTCTTTGACTTGGTCACAAAATGAGATTATTAGGTTGTGTGTGATTTCGCGTGGTCACATGACAGCAGCAAGGAGGGCAACGCTCCTCAAGTGTGCAAACATCATAAGGTCATTTTAGCTAACAGTACTTGATCAATGGCAGCCAAGTGTGGCAAAAGTTCTCTGTGTCTGCAAAAGCTGAGTGTAGGTAACATTCAAAATTATGAACCAGGACCCAGTCAAGAGATGATCCCTTTGAAGATGTCCTGAGGTACAGTTACTGAGGTACTTCATTTTTCCTTCCAGGGGTTGGTTTCTTCCATCAGTAATCCTCATGACCCTACGAGCCTGACCCCTCCTTTCAGATCACCTCAGACAGAGCTGTCTCTTCCCTCCTGCAGTGAGTGACGATGACCAGAGGTCCTTTAGTCTTTGGAGCTGATTCTCTAACTGCTCAGCTGGTGATTGGTCGATCAGCGTATATTCCCTCTCAGCTGCCAAGTTGGAAAATTCTCTAAGTCTTCTCTTAATCCAGTTAGAGATGCCCAGACAGCTGTCCAGTTGGATGTTGTTGAAACAACAATGATATCTCAAATTATTGTGTTATGTCCATGTTACTCATTGTGAACAGAACAGTTTGTAAGATTAATTTCACATGTGGATGTGTTATACCTAGGGTGTCTCTGTTAATCAGGACCAGGGTCTGTCTGTGTTGACTGTTCCTTTAAGGGGATGAGGTTTTCAGACCACGCTGGACTCTGCAGTAAGTGGTTTTGTAGTCTTAACAGCCCTGCAAGCTGGAGCCAGAGGCAACATAAGTCCAGGCAGTACAAAAAACCCATCACTGAGTTTTCCTTCTCCACCCAGACTACTGTGAATGCAGCATAGACGCCTCCCCACCTCATTTCTGGTATTTCATTTGAATTAGCTCTGGCTGCTGCTGGACTGAGGGCATTAGACTGTGTTGCCAGCCTTTACACTGTTCTTCTCTTCCACTGTTTGTTTTGTAAAAGCTGGCAGCTTTAGCCACTGCCATTGAGATCGCAATGCAAGACTTGTGCTTCTTCATCCAACCTGTTGTGTACGCAGGGCGTCCTACACAGGCTGTCTGAGGCTGCAGGGGTTGTTCTCTGTGAGGTCCTGCAAGGAAAACACTACAAAATGATGCAAATCTTCAGATGTTTTCCGGCAACACGATGCTATTATTAGATCAAAAACAAAAAGAAAATACTCCCCTCATTATATGTAGGACTCTGCTACTCTGCTCTGTTTATAAATGTAGCTAACTCATACCTGTGGGGACGGTTTCACGGCTTTGTCTCAGTCTGTGTCCTCATAGCTTCAGGTTGCTCAGCGCAGAAGTTTCTCTCTGTCATCACCATACACCTGTGTGTGTGTGTGTGTGTGTGTGTGTGTGTGTGTGTGTGTGTGTGTCTGTGTGTGTGTGTGTGTGTGTGTGTGTGTCTGTGTGTGTGTGTGTGTGTGTGTGTGTGTGTCTATGTGTGTCTGTCTGATTATTGATATTACAAAAAGCTTGTTTCTTCTTTCTCAGGTTCGTGCTAATGACGTTGGTCTAAAGTGACCAGCTTCCTCTACTTCAAACTACATTTCACATGGAGCTGTGCACTGACACACACATTGTTCTACCATGGAGCCAACAGTCAGGTAAGATAACACACACACACACTGATTGACCACACACTTGTGTGTGGTCAATCAGTGTGTGTCAATCAAAACTTGATTATCCACCCCCACCCTACCCCTCCTCCTCCAGCTCTTTGAGCAGATTAACCTTTGACTCCTGGGCTGAATGCATTGCTGCCCAGTGGAGGCTTTCTGGCTTTTAGTTGGATCATTTGAGTTGTCATCTGGTTTGATTAATGGCAGGAAGAACTGATTACACAGAGCTTGTGAGAGTGAGAGAGTAATTTTTATCCTTATTTACCTGATTAGTTAATTTATAAGTTTTATTATCTAATTTGTTTTGCAAAATTCACCTTTGTTTCATTTAAATCTGAAGCGATGATTGATGATTTGTCTGACAGTTTATCATTGATTAATGTTCTCAGGGTATGAAGTCATTAATTGTTAATTAGATTTGTTAAAAATCAAGAGACCTGAGACCTGGTCTCTCAGCTGTGAACTCGGGTTCTCCACAGAATGTTTCTGGACGAGGTCAACTGCCACCTTTGTTTCAGACCTTCTAACGGCCGTCTGCAGCAAAATCACTCCCATATGTCCCTGAGCAGCGCCGCCCCTGCAGCCCCACCCCCGCCCACCCAGCACACTGCACTTTCTCACTGCAGCCTGGACCATATCAGACTGGCCTGTGTATGTGTGTGTGTGTGTGTGTGTGTGTGTGTGTGTGTGAGTGATGTTTCTAGCAGGAGTAGCTAACTGGTTTAAAAGGGCGAACTCTTCCTCCTCTTTCTCCACTGTTTGCTCCTCTCCGCTGTGATTTATGATGGTGATGCTGTTTTATGATCCGGCTGCATTTGTTTTATGACTCAGCTGGAAGACAGAAGTGACAGTGTGCCTGTGATGGATGGACACGTTTCCATGGTGATGAGGTAAAAACAGACTAAGGGGTTGATTAGGACACACACACAGAGTCAGAGAGAGAGAGTCATGTTCATCTTCAGCTACTGATGATGTAAACAGCTGATTCTGATTGTCATGACGTCACATGTGGGATGTACACCCTGATGCTGAATCTGCTGCTGTAACACAATCGTACAGTCTGCACCTCTTCTGCTGGCCCTTAATCACATTACACTGCTGTACACTTTGCATTACACACAAACAACATGAGCCTGAGTGTGTGCTCACATCCTGCCAAGATTGGGAGTTCGATTCCCTCTGAAGTCACCAGACTAAACCAGAAGAGGAGCTCAGTGTAAATTAAATTAATGATGATATGAAACTTATTTTGATGTTCACTCTTAACATGTCAGAGTGAAACAGGTTTCTGATTCACATGAGTGTGTTTGTAATCAATTTTTGTATTGATGAGGAACAGACCTGAGGTTTGTTCTGCAGCTGTAAATGAAACAGGTGAACTTATGAATCAAAGATAATATCTGGTGGTCAGGCCTGGTTGAACAGACATTCAGTTCCCGGTATGGCCACCAACCACAGTCGTTCTGACTGTGTCAATGAACTGTGGAGGAAAAACATTTGAAACAAATGTGGGGATGTTGATGAAGACGAGGAAGATAAACCAGAGGAAGAGGCCTGCAGCTCTGCTCACTGTGGCTCAGGGAATTCTGGGTATTCTTATGCTAATCCAGGCTGAGGCACAGACCAACGGAGCAGACAATGACTGTGGAGCCAGAGAGTCTGGGCTGCAGTCTCCCAGGCCCTTAGAGGGAGGCTGCACCCAGAGGCCCGCCTGCAAGGAGGGGCCCCTGGAGGGGACCGGGACTGGGGCCAAGATGGAGGGAGGGGCTTAGAGGTGGGGGGGTGGAATGATAAAAGGAGGAAAGGAAGCATCGGTCCTCCATCAGGTCCTCATCAATCCTCATTAGGTAGTGATCGGTACTTGTCAGCCCTATATCAGCCCCTCATCAATCCTCCATCAGGTCCTCATTAGTCCTCATCAGTCTTATGACACAGGTCAGACACAAAAACACAAAGACATCACCTTGATTTATTCAATGTTAGGAGGAAGAGCAGAGGGAGGACGAGGAGTTACCTGATAAATTTACCCCCTTTTTGTTTTGTTGACTGGTTCTCACAGAGTTTTCGCTGGAAAACGGTAAACATATGTGTGTATGTGTTGTTTTTAAAGGGAAGTGCATGTGTTGGGTGATTTAGGAAGGGTGGAGGAGGAGAGAGGAGGCAGCTTCCTATGATAAGGCTCCTTCCTGAACCTGCCTGGTCTTGCCCTGAATCAGTCGTTCCGTCTTATCTGCTGCTGCTGCGGCCGTTGTTGTTGTTGTGGTCTCTAAATGAAGCAAGGTGAAGATTTTCTCAGTCCCTTAATACTGAAACACGCACTCAGGCAAGTGTGTGCTTCTGAAAAGACATACTAGGGTAACAACAGTGTTTGGTCTAAACAGTGGTTTAGACGAATCCCCTGTGCTGTGCAGTGGATCAGGAACAGGGGTCTATTCGTGTTCGGATTAGGACCTGGATGGTGCCAGGCTGATTGTTCAGACCTTCATCAGGTTTTAACCTCTGTCTCTTCCTCCAGGTTCTGGACTGTCAGACCCAGTGACACACCAGAGGACCTGATATTGTGATATCACCAGAACCAGAACCGCATCCCTTCTGTTTGCCCTCCAGTTGATCATCCTGCTCTCCGAGGCCCCTCAGACACACTCTGGTTCCTGTGGATTAGAGTTTCATCAGGACTGGGGAGACCAGCTGATCATAAACTCACAAACTAAAACTTGAACATTCTGGGATCAGGTCTGGCCTCACGCTAACCTGGCTACAGGATGGCAGGTCTACCGCTGTGTTTGGCTTTTATGGCTGCTGTGCTCCTGCTGACCCCTGACGTTGAAGGTAAGATGGTGTCAGTCCCCGGCCCTGGTCTTATAAAAATTAGTGTCAGTCTCTGGTCCTGGTCCTGTAATTTCTAATTTCAGTTCGTAGTCCTGGTCCTGTAAGGTCTCATTCAAACCGGCTGAGTCTCTGGTTACAATCAGCGAAAAGGTGTCAGTGTTAATTAATTTGTAACTTAAGGCTGCTGATTAATGAGCTCTCCAAGCTGCTGACAAAGATTGTTTGAAAGTGAAGACACATTACACTGTAGTGTTTTTTGTAGTTCAAAAGTAGAGATGCTGATCAGTTGATCACAGGGACCAATTATCAGATCAATATCTGGGGTTCTGGATCTGCTCACTGTGTTCCAATAATCAATATCAATCAATAATAAATACTTGGAGCTCTCATTAATTGTTAAGGGTAAAATTAATTGATAATCGTTCATCGAACTGAAGTTTTATTGACAATTTAAATCACTGACTAATGAAGATAAAGGATTCAAAGACACACGTTGATTTAACACCGGACCAACATGCAGTTGAATTCCAGTCTTCAGATTCAGACTGATGATGTCACTGTTGTTGAGTCACATTTTGCTGACCTCATGTGCGTTCTCAGGAAGTAGAATCTGGGACAACTGGCCTTAAAAAAACATTCTACAACTATGTCATGTTGCCACATATTCAACTTGCTCTGAGAATTATGACCCGGATGACCTGTTTTAATGTGTATTTGATCTTAGTGGAGTGGATGGAATCATCATCAGCGTTAACAGGTTATGTGTTTTCAACACACCTTCTGGGGACTGAGGGTCTGGGTCTCAGGTTTCTCCTTGTTATGCAGTAAAAGGTTGAAACAGAAAAAGTGATAAGGTGAAGTCACCCTCTGACCATCCAATCACACAGCAGGATGATAAGACAGGGCGGAGTTCAGCCTAGAGTGACGGCAGAGTGAGTCACACTAAAGTGTCAGACAGACACACCCTAACTTAAATAAAGTTTCTATATATGTAAACAGCTTCTGTTGGAGACACAAGAGCTTTATGTCAAAGAACATCGAATCAATTGATAAAAGCTGAGACGTGTAATGAAAAGCTTCAGTGATAAAGAGGTGGGAACAGCAGCTGTGTGGGATTTAATGGAACAATTGAATGATTTGAATAAATCTCTTCCGCTCTTTCCCATGATGATCTGCATGCAGAGGAGGTGAGGTAAGTGCAGAACAAAAGGGGGACAGGTGACTGGTTTTATCTGATGTTGAAGGTCATGATGATGATGGATGACCAAGTGAGTGATGGTGTGTAGCTGCTGGATCTATGGTCTGGAGCTTTGAGAGGAGGCTCCATGAAAGACCAGATTCCAGCCCCAGCGGTTGAGTCCTGATCAGTCTTTCTTCGATCCTCTGTCCTGCCTTCTATCTCCTCTATGTCCTATTTCCTCTCTCTTTGCTATCTCCTCTCTTCTCTGTCCCATTTCCTCCGTCCTCGCCACTCTCCTTTCAGGAAGCTGTTCAACTGATTGCTGCTGCTCTTGCTTCCTCTCTGCACATTTACCATTTCCTGTATGGCGCTGTACAAGCTGTCAGCGGCGCTAAATGCTCCAAACAGCCATTGTTCTCCGGAAATATCCCTGAGTCCCTGAGGAGATGCATCCTGTGAAGCAAAGCTCATTTACCCTCAGCCAAAGTGATACTGAGTGAATCTGCAGGCAGCCGTGTCCAACACACTACACTGGACTTCATTATTCATCATTATTAATTTCTGCTAATTATTTTTCTCAGTCTATTGATAAATTGACTAATCATTGTAGCTTGTCAGGTTGACGTTCATAGCCCGGTGGTCAGACCCCTCCAAACGGAGCCCCCACATCTCGGGGATTGTCAGATGATTTATTGGAAAGAAAACACAGAAACATCTGAGTTATGGAGCAGAGCCAATGTCTTTAATTCATTCATCTTCTCTTCGCCCTCTCACCTGGAGAAAATGTTCTCCCTCTTTACAATCCCACGTCTCACTTGTTCTTTATTTCTTGGCCTCCATCCTCTGTCTCCATGGAGGGAGAGGGTAGGGGTCATTGCCCTCTTAGGGTTCCACGGTGGTTAACAGCTGATCTGCTGCTGCTGATGATCGAGGAGGCCCTGCCACTTTAAGAGCACTCTGCGGGCCTCATTACCCAGCATGCTCTTTGCCAGACCTCAGTCTCCACTCTGACTGCCACACAATTAAGCACACATGTACATGGACAGACAGAGAAGAATCTTAGAACACCCCCATTCTTCATTTACTTCGTCCTCACTATAGTCAGAAATAAAGCAACAGACAATTAGAGCTTTTGACTGAACGACTGTTGACATGGTGGGTGACGATTGATTGATTGATTTGTTCATTCATTTATTTTTTGCGTGTATAATCAATTTCTGTATCTCCTTCCAGCTGCAGGTCAGAACCCAGACCACGTTCTGCAGGGGACAGGTGTGAAACCAGAGGCTCGACGGCCTGATGATGACTCAACCATTGCACCGGAGGACGCGGCCCGATTCCTTAACTGCTACTGCTCCGGACATTGTCCTGAAGACGCGACGAACAACACCTGCCAGTGAGTAGAGATGAGACTACAGACTAACCCCTAACCCTAACCCAACTTCACACTCACTTGGTTGACTGCAAGACCGCCTCAAGCTAACCATAACCACGCTAAAACAGCCTCACTGGTGGTGCTAACAGAGGGAAAACCGACTCCATCTGTATTTGCTGGATGTGAAAAAAGAGTGAACATGAACATAGAGCAAAGAGGAAGTTGGGATTAAGGTTTCTTTCGTCACGGTGACTGTCTTTCTGTTTTGTGTGTGTGTCTCTCAGGACCAACGGTCAGTGCTTCGCCATCATTGAGGAGGATGAGCATGGAGAGGCCATCCTCACCTCAGGCTGTATGAAGTATGAAGGCTCACACTTCCAGTGCAAGGTACATAAACTCAGACAAACAGCCACACACGCAGACTCAAATCAGGTTCAAAGTTGGAGGATTTTGTTTCATGTGACTGATCTGAATTTTAGTATGTAGATTTTTAGTCGGAACCAAAACTCTGACCCTCCTGGCTCGAGGTCCTTTCATACCTGCTCCAGAAACAGGACATCCTTTGTTTGATTGATTGTATGTTTTGATTTACAGGACTCTCCCAAAGCTCAGACCAGGAGGACAATTGAGTGCTGCAACACTGACTTCTGCAACAGAGACCTACAACCCACCCTCCCCCCTCAGGCTCCTTCTGGTAACCTTAGTCCTGATTACCTGCTTCAGGTATTTATCAGATGACCATCAACCTGCCATAATCACACTTTGTTTCTTCCCTGGATGTTTCCAGAAGGCAGCCCCCACTGGCTGGCCTTCCTCATCTCCATGATGGTGTGCTGCTGCACTCTGATCTGTATCACCGTGGTCTGCTATTACAGGTAAGATCACCTGTAAAGAGGCACATGGCCTGAATCTATGATGTCATGCAAACTGGCAGTTTATTCATATTCAGTAGGTTTACTGCTGTCATGTTCAATTCAATGAATGTGTTATTCTAAAGTTAGGAATATAAATCTGTGTGTGTGTGTGTGTGTGTCTCAGGTATAAATGGCAGGCTGAGCGTCAGCGGTATCACAAAGACTTGGAACAGGAAGTCTTCATCCCTGCTGGAGAATCCCTCAAAGATCTTATTCACCAATCACAGAGCTCTGGCAGTGGCTCTGGACTCCCCCTGCTGGTAGGACCACACACACACACACACACACAGAGAGGATACTGACAGAAAATTGTGAACTCCTGACCTTCACATCTCTGGATAAATGACATCTGGAGCTTTGTGCACAAAAATAATAATGGAGATAAGAAAATGAAGAGTGTGAAGCCTTTTGTCAACTTAAATCTCTTCCAGGTTCAGCGAACTATCGCCAAGCAGATCCAGATGGTACGTCAGATTGGTAAAGGGCGTTACGGTGAGGTGTGGCTGGGCCGCTGGAGGGGAGAGAAGGTGGCCGTCAAAGTTTTCTTCACCCGAGAGGAAGCGAGCTGGTTCAGAGAGACAGAGATCTACCAGACAGTCCTGATGAGACACGAGAACATCCTGGGTATGTCATGGTCTTCAATCAGACCTATCAAAGTCTGAACGGTGCCTTCCACCTCACATCTGTCTCCATGTCTGACACTCATCCCCCCTGAAATTGTTAATCCAAGAAGAACTGAGACTCAGTTTCTTTCAGAAACAAATGCTTCCAGAGGTGCATTAGTCTGAGCTCATCAGCTGTGACCTCAGCACTACTCAGTTCCTTACATTGTGTTTTAATTGGCTGGATGATTTAAAGAGGCAGTGAATGCTCAGATTCCCTTCCTCTGCCACCTGACAGAGTTGATAGAGGAAATGTGTTAGAAACAGATGTCAACAGTAGGTCCAACATTATTCTTCTTCTATTGCTTCAGCTACATCACCTAGATCCCACCTGTCAATCACCCCCTCCCTCCCCCCTTAGGCTTCATTGCAGCTGACATTAAAGGCACAGGTGCCTTCACCCAGCTGTTCCTCATCACTGACCACCATGAGAACGGCTCTCTGTATGACTACCTGAAGCTAACCACGCTAGACACCCAGGCTCTGCTGCGGTTGGCCTTCTCGGCCGCTTGCGGCCTCTGCCACCTGCACACAGAGATCTACGGTACGCAGGGCAAACCAGCAATAGCCCACCGTGACCTGAAGAGCAAAAACATCTTGATCAAGAAGAATGGCACCTGCTGCATCGCCGACCTCGGCCTTGCCGTCAAGTTCAACAGGTATGCTGATCAAGATTTGACGCACTGAATGTTGATCTTTGTTCTTTGACCCACATTGTGTGTTATGGGCTCATCAGTGAGGCTGTAAACATCTGAAATAAGATTCGCCTTCACTGACAGGTCTGACCCTCTAGATGATAAACCTGGTAATTGCTGTCTGAGTAGTTTGATGGTGTCTGTTCTTAATATTATTTAATGCTCAGAATAACAGTACTCTTTTGTTGCTGTAGTGACACTAATGAGGTGGATGTCCCTCTGAGCACCCGGGTGGGGACGAGGCGCTACATGGCCCCTGAGGTCCTCGATGAGAGTCTCAATAAAAACCACTTCCAGGCCTACATCATGGCCGACATTTACAGTTACGGCGTTGTTATCTGGGAGATGGCACGACGCTGTGTCACCGGAGGTACACACACAGACACACTGACACACACGCTATCTCTTTTACCTAAACTCTGCTTTATCGTCTCACAGTTCATTACACTCAAGTCACGATTTGATGCGATTTCAGATACTGGGTTAGTAATTTTCTCACAATTTTTTTTTAACCAAATGAGCTTGCAGACAAATTATAATTTTAAAATTAAAGGAATCTCTACAAAAAACATAGAGTTTAGGGCAGAGTCAATCAATTACAATTCAAATAGGTCCGTTTACTAAAATTTCTTCTGAGGAAAGGTATGAACCCCATCATGTCCAACTTGTATCCCAGAACTTACCCCTGTCTGTCAAATAAAATCACACCATACATTTCCATATCATTCAAATACTTTTTTTTTTTTTTTTTTTTTGAACAAGTGCAAATAAGTTTTGAGCAGTCCTCCTACCTCCCTTCCTTTTCCAACACTATGAACACAACATTGGCATACATTTCAAGTCAACAGAACAGAATCTTTACAAATAAAGAAAACAGGACTATGAATTTCCTCTTACTAATAAAATGAAAAGTCCCTCCTTACTCTCCTCACTTTCGACCAAGCCACGTCTTCTTCAGTCTGCTCGTTCTCTTCGGGTCAACAATCAGTTGGATCGACTCATTTAAGTGACATGCTGTATGAACTTAATCAGCTGCTCCTAAAGTCTATAACTCCACATGAATAAACCCCCCCATGTGGGTTATTACATGTTCTGTACTATTTATCAGGCATTGATCACAGGTCTGGATGGAACCGTCACCTGGTCCGGACTGCCCTTTGGTGATGCCTGGTTTAGGGTAAAAAATGTCCTGTAACTGCTGCCATGTCCCTTCTTCTACTTGAACCAATAACTGACACTGAAGTTTGACGTTGAAACAACTCTGAACTCTGTA
Source organism: Remorina albescens (assembly GCA_034769265.1). Taxonomy (NCBI): domain Eukaryota; kingdom Metazoa; phylum Chordata; class Actinopteri; order Carangiformes; family Echeneidae; genus Remorina; species Remorina albescens. The sequence goes on along the minus strand of CM068491.1, from coordinate 117,269 downwards.
GTAGTTTATGCCCTCTGCTGAGTAAAAGGCATCGTGATCATTTTTCATTTCATCTTATTTGAATTGGACACACTTGTATACAATTTTTTTTTTTTTTATATATATTGCAATGCATCGTTACATCCTACAGTTCATCTTTAATATGTAACAGTTGACACGGTTACAGGATGTGGACCTTGACTGCCCTGGTAAACCTTTTACTTGATCTCTGCTCAGGGATCGTGGAGGACTACCAGCTGCCGTACTACGACATGGTGCCCTCTGACCCCTCCTACGAGGACATGCTGGAGGTTGTCTGTGTTAAAGGACTTCGACCCACGGTGTCCAACCGCTGGAACAGTGACGAGGTGAGAGCTCCATTTCCTTCTTGTCGTCGACTCAGCCCTGTGGGAGATGCCGTGTCACATCTCTAACTGTGTTACGTTTCCACAGTGCCTTCGGGCCATGCTGAAGCTGATGTCAGAGTGCTGGGCTCATAACCCCGCCTCCCGCCTCACCATCCTCAGAGTGAAGAAAACACTTGCCAAGATGGTGGAGTCCCAGGACATCAAGATCTGACATCAGTCCTCATCCTTGTCCCAACATCACCACCAGATTCATCTGAGCTCACCCTGACCTGGAATGGACTGGACCAGACAGGACCAGGTCAGGGTTCTGGCTTCTCCAGACTTGCCTTCACCAAGAGGAGGAGGAGGAGGAGGAGGAGTGGAAGAAAGGAGATTAAAAAAAGAAAAAAGGACCCATCTCAGGGCTGAACTGTGCTGCTCCTCCTCTGCGGCCGCCTCCTCTTCCTCCTCCTCTTCCTCCTCCTCCTCCATCAGTCCGTCAGCTGGATTCAAACATGGAGGCTTCGTCCTCCTCCTCCTATCTGTGCAGCCAGTTTGACGCTTTCTGTGAAAGCCAAACACAACGAGGAGGAGGAGGAAAAAAGGGGGTGGGCCCCTTGATGCTTGTTATGAAATAACTTTCTTCTCTTTAAAACTCAACACCCTTCCTCCTCCTCCTCCTCCTCCTCCTCCTGTTAAAGTAAAAATGCCAATTGTTGTTTTCTCTTCAGGACTGAGTTCTCCTGCCATATTGAAAAATATCTGCTCTGTAGAGTCATAATCACAGAAATATGGTACTTTAATAACATGTGAACATCATGTGTAAATAAGTCGATCTGTGTGAGCCATGCCTCCTCACATCATTCAAAACCACAACACTTCTCTGCAGTGGGGTCCAGACAAGATGGAGTTGCTGCAGAGATGTCTACCGTCCTGTCTGTCTTTGTGTCTGTCTCTCTGACTGATGGACTGTCTGTCCAACTCTCTCTCTCTGTCTGTCTGTCTGACCGACTATCTTGTCTGTCGTGATGTGGAAGGAGCTTGTTACATGAGATGGTCAGAGTGTTTTATTTATTTCTTTCGTGTCAGTGACAGGAAGTTCCTCACTGAGGTTTCTGCTCCTCTTCCTCACTCTTTGTCCTGATTGGTCCAGACTTCTGCCTCTTCCTCCCTCTCATGTGGGCCAACAGACACTGAACAGGCACAATGACACACATACACACACACGTGCACGACCGTCTTGTTATGTGGCGCCCCACACTGAAAAATTCAAATATTAGTGTGGTAATGTTTCTGGCTCCTCCCACTGAGGTCAGATTAGTTCTAATGTAACTTCCTTCATTTACTCCAAAATATAAGTCCCAATCTCTTCATTCTTAAATCAAGTGAATTCAGGAAAATGTTTTTATTTCACTATGAAATAGTTTTTGAGTAAGATATTTGGGAACCTGGTGGTATTTAGCTTGGCTTGGCGCAAAGACAGAGCGGAGTTCATCATAATGGTTTAAAAAAGAAATGTAATAATGACTCTCTTTGGATGATGCCAGGCTAACAGTTTCCACCCAATTCCATTCTTTGTGCCAACCTAAGCTAACCATATTATTGGTTATAGTGAATCAAATAGGAGATTTTGCAGAAACATTGAACTGTTCCATTAAAAGCGTTGGTTTTCCTGCTTACAGCAACGGGATCATGTGCACGTTGGCTGTGTGTGTGTCTGTCCATGATGCTTACTGTTCACACAGTAGCTATTTAAGAGCAGTAACTTTAGTGTTTTTCTGTGTAATAAATATTCAAGAAACTCCAGTATAGAATAATCTGTAATATGTAAATCTTAAATGTTTGTTGTTGTTTTGTACAGCATCCGGTTTGGTGCCTTATGAGTTTACCAAGGAAAATGAAAACTCTGTATTCAGTCTGTCCAATGTAACGATTTATAAGTAAATAACCTTATTTTAGTAAACAAACTCAGTGTCTTCTCACCTTCAGTCACCGGCTCCTCTGGTTGTTAGTGTGCTTCCTTCAGTTTGTATTTTTTTTGCTTATCATTTGGTCTAAATTCAGTTTTCTTCCACCCCTTTTTAAACTGATTGAAATTGATGAAGAGTAGTAATATTTATATACTACTGAAGTATCCACTTTATCAGGTCACTGTAATAGAAGGTAAAACGAGACTATATGAGTAATGAAATTGAAGCAAAATTCTGATCTTCATCTGTTATAACCTTCACTTTGAGAAAAGCTCTTTTACACAATATGGTATTATGTGTATTTTATAATTGTTTGGTTTACAAAATGTTATGTTGTGTTAAAATTTACATAAAAAGATTTAGATTTTTTCCTGACAGTAAAAATCCTACTTTAAAGTTAAAGGTTCTACTGTATATGCACGTTTTGGCTATTGCTGCACAGCTCATATTAGCTTTTAGCAGCTGTACCCTTAAGTCACCAAAGTGTCAAAAACATCACTGAGCAGAGTGGAATGATTATCACTAAGAATTTGACCTGGAACTGGCTTTGTTGGTTAGCATGCTAATTGTAGCAGGAAAAAAAAGTTGATGGAAACAGCAACTTAACAAGTAAGATTGATGTTTGTTTCCAACCCTGGAGACGGATGTTTATACTGATCACATATTGCTAACTTAACCCTGACCACAATGGGACAGAAGCAGTCTCAATATTTTTTCCTTCAACTTCAAAGCAAACGCCTCAGTCACAGCGGACTGAATGTGTTCGCTGTGACTGAGGCGTTTGCTTTTTGTTCTGACAGTAATAACATCCTGTTTATTAATTGACTTATTTCAAAGAAAAATTAAGCATGTCTTAAACCAGTGGCAATATTGATGAAATATATTTAAACATATAAAATTGTGAATCGACAAAAGTCAAATGTGTCAACAAAAATTTTGTTAAGATAATTGTGTTGATTAGTTTTATCTCATCAATAACAGCTGGATAGGGGAACAGTGCACGTTGGTCAGCTGCAGACATTTTGCGCCGTGGTAATTGTTTGAACTTAAAGCACTATTGTACTAGTTTCCTGCATCCATTATGCCTATTGAGAGGCCTCATTATGCTATGCACTGTATCTGATTGGCCTTGTTCACCTTTGACCTCCAGTGTTTTTCATGGATAAAAATAACTAAATATTGTTGAACCTTGGGCTCAGCTCCAAGTTTTATATTGCAAGCCTTTTTTTTTTTTAGTCATTAGACCTAATTAAAGAGTTTGGGCTATTTTCTTACTTTTCAAAATACAACCTTGTTAAAGTCACTGAACTCAATGGGTTGCGTTTTTAATTACATTCTTTAATCTTTACTTTCAAGTGTTACCAAATTATAAGCAGAAACTTCAGAATAATGTTGAGGCAACAACGAACCTGTTGACACTTTAAAGTTGATTCTGATCAGGTCAAACTGAACATACAAGTAAACATCTGGTGAAGGATCAATCACCATTACTCATGTGAGTGTCAGTTTTAAAGTGAGTGAGGAGACACGAAGATTTGTCAAACATTTTCGTCTTTATTGTCAACACCCTTCAGTCTGTTCTCTACTTGTCTTCAGGCTTGTTGAAGCAGTAGGTGAGGCAACACTTCCCGCAGTAGTGACGGTCAAAGTGGCTTGCCATGAATACACCAGCACCACACTCGTCAGCTGGACACTCACGCCTCAGCCGATGGATTTTACCGTTCTCATCCACCTGGAACAAGAAGAAATTTTACAGATTCCAACTACAAATGTATTTGTCAAACCCTAACCAAAAACCCTTTGTTCTCATCTCCTTACACTTTAAATAGAAAGTGTAAGATGTCAGATGAAAGCCAACTAATTATGTAGAAACAATTTACCAAGTCTAATTTCATGTTAAAAGCGACTCAGTGATGAACGTGCTCCTAAAATGTCACTGCCATGTGACAGGAAGTTTTTATACCTTGTAGTATTTGAGCACAGCAAGCTTGACCTTCTTCCTCTTGTGTTTGTTCTTCTTGGGGGTGGTGTAGGACTTCTTCTTTCTTTTCTTGGCACCACCACGCAGCCTCAGCACCAGGTGCAGGGTGGACTCCTGAGGAAAATAAATACAGTGAAGCCCAGATTACAGCACATATCATAAACCTGTGATGTCTTAATCACAGCTTTACTAACTAACTAGGTTAGTTAACTAGTTAGTTATTTATGTCTTTTCTTAATCCTTAAAATTCATGCGTACGCAGTGCCCAGACCCAAAGATCATAAATTAATTGAATAAATTTGTGTTATGGGCTGTGCAAAGTTCCTCTGGAGAAAAAGTCTGACCTGATCAACATCCATTATTAGCTTCGTGAAGGACGGTCACTCCAGCATTGGTTTAATAGTTAGTTAAACTGATCAGATGATCCTCAAGTCAATCTGTCACTGTGCTTCCTCTGTGGTTTCAGTTCTGTTGGCTCACCTTTTGGATGTTGTAGTCAGACAGGGTGCGTCCATCCTCCAGCTGCTTTCCTGCGAAGATCAACCTCTGCTGATCAGGGGGGATTCCTGTAAAGAATCAAAATCAGGTATCAATGGCCACTTCAGGTCGGATACTTAAGAACTGATCTCAGAAGACCGGGTCACTTGTTAAATCCGGTCACCCATTTATAAAAATGGGCCTTTAAGTTTCTTGGATCCAAATTCTTTCTTATACTATATCAAGACACTGAGCATGTTTATCAGCGACACAACTGATGCCTGCAGCTGTGCAGAGCATCTGGTCTACAGTGTCCATCGATCATCGGCTCATCACGTCAGGCATGAGCTGTAGACCAAAGAACCTTCACTTTTCATAATCACCATGTGTTATGGGCATATTACATTAAGAGGAAATAAAGAATTCATCGTCAATTTTCGATCGACTCCCTATTGCAGGCCGACAGTTTACATTGTGAGTGAAGACAGCCGACTCACCCTCCTTATCCTGGATTTTGGCCTTGACATTTTCAATCGTATCTGAAGGTTCAACCTGCAAAAACAACAACAGGTGAGTCCGGGATTCAAAACTGCCAACCCGTCCGAGGTTCTGGACCCCGGACAGAATCTGAGACCAGATCTGCAGATCAGTCGCCCGGATCAAAACGAAGCAGCTAGCAAAGTTTCAGCGCTGCCGGCTCACACGTGTTTCCGGTGCTCTCCGCTGCTAGCTTAGCAACTTAGCTTAATGACGAAATATCGGGCAAGCGACTGTAGTTCTGTCACATATAAGCGCCACACCGGTTAGTTTGTGGTTGAAACAGAAGTTAAATTTGGGGTTTTCGGTCGGAGTGAGCAGAAAAGGCCGCAGAGGAAACCGTCCAGCCCGGATCACCCACCTCGAGGGTTATAGTCTTCCCCGTGAGGGTTTTGACGAAAATCTGCATCCTGGCGTTCAACCCACCTACCGAAGGACACAAAGTAGGTGTTAGTCTCGCTGTCTGTCCTGAACCAGGACCTGAAAAATTGACATTAAATGAGAATTTTCTGTGAAAGTACAGAGCGGCTCTCACCAGCGGCTCACTCCTAATGGCGGATCATGAGAAGAGGGCTTTCCGATCGAGCAACGGGGTTTTCTGTTCGTGTCTGCACGGGTTAGGTAACCTTGACAGCGCCTGATCAAAAATAGAACTCACGTTTCTTTTTGTTTGTGTTTTATTCTTGTTTTTTTGTCAGCACTATCCATCCAAATGTTCATTTAAAAAAGTTAGTTAAAGATGGATTCGGTACCATGGTGTTATCATGGTTAATAGAAGTAACCATAGCAACCTGGCTGTTGACATCTGGCTGCACGACGAAAGCGTCGTGATTTTTCTGAAGAAACTGGTCAGAGTAAATAACAATGAATGAGGAACAAAGCTTAAACGGTTCACCTGCAAAGAAAGAAACAAGATCCTCTACATCCGAGAGTTTGACTTTTGTCAGCGATGAACTCTTTTTTCAGTCTCTTTTTGGATTTATTGAACACGAGAAGCTTCACCTGAGGAGTCCCGAAGCCGGAAATGATGAACGGAGACTCATCCTCTCCCGCTCCGTGTTTGACCAGGTGAGTCCGCTGAAAGATAAACCAGCTGCTTTAAAGGCTTCGCAACACCCGAACCCTTGACAAGATAAATGTGATAACCCACATGATTTATTCAGGGTTCAATCATTTACTACAATTAACAAAATCACCTACAGCATTTTTTGGTTTGTTCATTTGCACATAAAGAAGAAAATACATAAAACAACACCACCACCACCAACAATAATGGTATATCATAACAAACGATAAATGCATTATTTAATTGATCTAACAAGAAGAGCATGGTTCACTTCTTAAATGATTTCAGGCTGGCGGAGTTCATAATGTGATCCGTTAAACGGTTCCAACAGGACATCTGTTTCTAACTAAAAATATAAAAAAAGTTGTCCTGGGAAAGGGGGGTTGGAGATGATTGGCTGACCTTATATTGTAATAAGAGTTTGAAAGTTGAAGTTAAATAACAACAGATTAAAATATTGTTAAATGAAATGTGGGAAGGATAATTAGGGATTCGAATAAAGGTGTGGAACCTGAAAACTGTTACAAACCAGTATTATATGATTTTTCTAACAGAGATTGTCATCTGTAAGAATGCCAACAAATGTAGTGACTGAAACCGTTTTAAAGCATTATTTGCTATATGTTCATTAGGGTAAGTGGTTATTGTTGGACGTGTTCTAGGCATAAAGATCATGTATGAACTTTTCTCTGTGTTGAGCGATAGCTTGTTTGGGTTAAGTTAGTTGTTGATTTTCAGCAATTCTGTATTCATCTCTGATACTAAATTATGACCATCTTTACCAGATGAGGAAACTATTGGAATCATCAGCAAACAAAATGAAAAGTGCTTTTGATGAGGTTGTGTACAAGTCATTTACATAAATAGGAAATAAAAACGGCCCAAGAATGGATCCTTGTAGTACATCACAAGAAATGAACTTGTGATCAGATAATCAGTTATTCCTTATTTCATATTGCATCCTGCCTGATAGGTAACTTGCAAAAAGTAACAATTCAGTTCCACTTAGGCCATAAAGAGTGAATTTCTGTAATAGGATGACATGGTTCACCGTATGAAATGCCTTTAATAAATCAATAAATACTCCAAGTGTGATTTCTTTATCATCTTGAGCTTTAGTAATGTTATCAATAGGTTATGCGAGAGCCAATGAAGTGGAGTGTTTCCCTCTGAATCCATACTGATGGGGATAAAGGATATCATTATCATTAAAATACTGAATCAAATTAATTTTTACAAAGAAACTAAGCAATGGATTGAAGTCATGAATATAAATCACCAGATGACTCCATACTGAAAATGATCCTTAGCAGCAGGGTTAAATAACATAACAAGCTGCCTCAAGAAGCTACTGATAGTGACAATGAGTGTTGACTTGTGTGTCTGTGGTGTTTTCACCCTACTGCTTTTTTCTGACAGGTGATTGGACGAGCAGCCAACTATAGGAACCTACTGTTGACCATAAAGAATGAGTATGAAAATGCTATCAGGGAGCTGAAGAGAGGCCAGGATAAAGCCAGGGCGACTCAGCAAACTGTGGCCTTGATATCATGTCAAGAATCACAAGTAAACTGCCAGAGATGGGCCAATCAGCTGAGGGACAGGTGTGTGCTGTCAGAGGAGTATTACATTTTAGACCTGGTGGAATTTTGAGCAGTTTTATTTATGTATATAAAGGGCATATATCAATCTACAGAGCCCCATAATCAGCCACAACAAGTGAAATATGATACATTAATAAATCCATCTAAGTTTCATGTTTGCAACACTAAGCATTTCATTGATCCGGGTGTTGTATTTTAACCCTTACCCAAAACAAATGATTTTATTCATTGTGTTGAGTCTTTCTAAGAGATGACTCCTCATCACCTGCTCATCACCCACAGCACAGACTGAGACTGGACTGACACTCACAGGACACATGGGGTATCATGTTAGTCTGTAACAGCCCATTTTCTTTTTTCTTCAGAATCTCTGACCTTCAGAGGGAAACATCAAAACTTCAAGAGGTGATCAAGAAACAGAAATCAGCTAACGAACAGAGCACATGGATCACTGGTATACTGACACACAAAAACATCCAATGACCTCAGTGCCTCCAAACGTGTACAGAGAGTAAAAGAATTACTATTATTTTAGAATTATTATACTAGAATTATTATTAATTAGAAAACAGAGACTGGAAACAAATACGGAGAGAGAAATTTAGTTTGTGTTCCTTTGGGGGGGGACTTCACTATTTGACCCTGCTGATGGAAAGTCGCAGAATCACCGCAGTCCACTTCTCTCAGGTTTGACAGTTGCTGAGTCTGACGATCCCGAGGCTCTGGATACACATCTGCAGCATCTGAAGGCCAAGAGAGCTACTTTACTGGACAGGAAGAGTCTCTGTGTCTCTCTGGAGGTCAAAGCCGAGCTAGACGCCAAGCTGCAGAATGCCAAATCCCTCAGAGAACGGCTGAGCACCGAGAACTCCCAACTGAAAGTCCTGTAAGAGCAGTTGCGGTCCGAGGCTGATATCAGAAATATCTACTGGGCATTTCTGGATGAAGACCCGAGAGTGAAGTCATGAGAAAGTGATAATCAGCTTTGAGAGTTTTAAAACATGGTATAGGGTAAACGTAGAGATCATTTGAGTGTCAATAATACAAGACAGAAACTCATTGTCTTTAATGATTGATGATTATTATTCACTATCAAAGCAGCAGAGCTGGGATTGGCTCCAGCAACGCCCGCAACCTGGAAACGGATAAGTGGTTGAGGATGAATGAATGAATCAAAGCAGCAGTTCAGCAGGTTTCCTTATGGACATGCTGGTGATGTGTCTGTGTGTGTCTGTGCTATTGTCTATGCAATATGAGCTATTGCATGTTATGAGTCTAAACGTGACCGGCATCTGATCAGTCATGGATAGTTGCTGATAAGTGGACAACTGTTGACTGCAAGTTGGGAAAAAATGTTTACATTCAGTTTCCTGTCTGCAGGTTGAAGCGCCTGAGGCTCGTATTTCAGAGTCTGTCCAGCTGTAGGGAGGGGGACGTTCCTCGGTTAACAGTCCTGGGTTCCACATTGGAGAACTTCAGACAGACCTGCAGTGAGTCCAATTTCAGTCCTGGACAGTTTGATGTGATCAGGGTCTTATGACTCCAACAGTCACAGTGTTACTGATCATCTTTGAAGATCTGATGTTTGGTCTGAATCAGGCCTGAATACAAATTGATCGTCCCTGTAGCCTCATGTCTTTGATTGAACTTCCTGTTCTGCAGTCACAGACAATGGCAGTCGCAGCTTTAACACAGAGTTGTTTGAGGAAGAGGAGCCAAGTGGTGTGGATGAGTCAGAGTTCCTGATGGATTACCTGGACAGGTGTGTGTGTGATCAAATGAGTTCTGGTGGCAGGGCATCTCTGACTGCCTCTCCTCTTATCAGGTTTGTTGGGCTCTTTGACTTGAGGCAATATGAGGATGCTGCTCTCATTGCTGCCAGCTGTCCTGGAGGAGTCCTGAGAAGCCTCCACATCGCACAGATGTTCAGAGGTGACAAACATACACATCTGTACATGTATAACAAACACTCTCTTTATATTTACTGAACATATTCACAGACATCATTTTAACATCACAGCAAATTAAGCAGCTGCTGGGGAACACATATACTAACTAACCTTAATCCAAACCAACCTAAACTGACTGACTGACCCTCAACATGGCATGTGCGCCAACCACCCAACCACCCGCACTGCCCAATCCCTGCAGTTATTGATCCATTTTCTCTGACTGACTCTTCACAGTTTTACACAAATAGAACTTTTACTACTATCAGTCACTTCAGGAGCTGATGATTTAACCCAGTTCAGAAATCAGATGTAAAACCTTTATTCCAGAGGCTAAATGAATAAAACTGTGTGTATATTTTAGTGTAGAAATCTGTGTACACACAAAACAGGAAATGTATGTACACAGTCTTTTTGTCAGATTTATAAAACCCCATGTATGTCTGTTCTCACATGTTTTTCTCTCATACATCTCAATAATGCTGAAATTGTGTGCACATACAAGAGCCTTCCAAACATGCCCAAAATTACCTGGTTTGCATATGAAGGGCTGGCATTTACTTTAGTTTTGAAGAGCAATGATGCAATTGAAGAAGAAGCATAATTTTACTGACCGTGAACAAGAAACAATGGTTGATCAAATTGGGAAAAAGAAAATGCAGATTATTTGGAAGCCTGAGCTCTGGCGGCTAATTAACTAGTTATCATCATGGGCCAGAAAATCAGTGCGATCTCTGAAAACCCATTCTTGCCTTTATTCTGCAACATCTTGTAACAATGCTAAAGCAGCCATTGTTCGATTTGGCACAGCCATTACATACGCTACAGCCTTTATATAGTTTTAACAACCTGTTAGTTGATCAAACCTGACAGTGCAGGTTATTTTCATTCACTAATCACACAGAATAAGAAGTTTATTTATGAGGATCATGTATGAGTTTATTTATATAGGGATCGTTATCATTATATCTATAATGTATAGTGACAGTTACTATGTAATCATAAGTTTCTTGAAACTGCAAAATGTAAAAGAATGTGTATATAGTACAAATGGTAGCAGTATGCAGATTCTCACTGTCCATGGGATTTTATACATGTAGAAACCCATGTGGAAAGTGACTTGTGTTGATTTTTCATGTGTACGCAGAGTTAAAAAATTTGGCCCCGGGTCTTGAAGGTTGTACACGTGTCTCTTCTTCCCCCAGCTGTGCGGGACTTTACGGGGTTGGATTCCCCTCTCTTGCTGTTATTTTGGGCACTGCTGATAACCATTCCGGCCGGTGTGGCGCTACCGGCCCCTCTCTCCCTGCTCTATGTTTCTTTGGCCCTGAAGTGTGATGCCTTGCAGATGGTGACGTACGCCGTCACCCAGAACAAGTAAGGAAGGATGACAGTTTGAGCTGTGAGTTCTCTGCTGCTGCTTCAAGTCTGTGTCCCCTCAGACTCACTTGGACAGAGCACCTGGGAGACATCCTCACTGAGCATGCTCACAGCAATCCCACCACAGCCCACCTGTGTCTGGCATTGGCTACCAACATCTACGAGGCCTGCAAGCTGGACAAGAAGACAGCACTGAGCATGTGCAGGAGAGGCCTTATTCACAGCGCTGCTGAATTCATGAAGAACTGCCGCAACTTCACAGCTGGTGTGTGTGTGTGTGTGTGTCTGTGTGGTTCATCCTTGTGGTTTCAGTGTCTGTTGACTATATGTAACTCTCTCTCTCTCTTCTCTTTATCAGATGACTGTATGTGGGTTCTGTGTCGCTCGCCCAGACTCTCCCTTCTCCAGGTCTTGACACAGCCTCAGGGGCGGAGCCATGCGTCCTGCTTGTCAGTGGGAGGAGCCTGTTTCACTCTACTGGGTGACCATCAGCAGAGGGATTTAGCACTGCAGCTGCTGGACAGCTTCATCAGTCAAGGACCAGGTGGGTCCACAGATGGTTATTAATAAAATCAGGTGTGTCTTTAGGAGGGCTGTCTAAGGGAGGCAGAGCTGAGACCACTTCAGTTTGACAGTGACACAGGAGACGCTGAACAAATGTCACTACAAACAAGATAAACTCTTGTGTGATGATGGTCAGGTGATGAAACATGGAATCATATTCCCCTGCTGTTAGAGCTCCATCTTACATCTCTTCATTTTTATTAGAAATAAATGTTTTTATTTAAATGAATGTTTCTCAGTCTCCCTGACCTCAGGATATCAGTTTGAGTCCTGAATCTGGTCACAAGTGACCTCTAGTGACCCGTGTGCCTCTCCTCCTCCCAGGGGTTTTGCAGGACGCCATTTTGGAAGACGCGAACGCTTCAGTTGAGGTCTGGATCAACGTGGCATCAATGTGCTCTGAGATGAAACGGGCCGACCTGAGCCAGGCAATCCTGTCCATCCTGCTGGACCAGGGTGGGACAAGAATCTTGTCCCCAGACTCAGAGGGAGTCCAGCTCATGGAGCACATCTTCTGGTGAAAACTGGAATAATTACAGCAGAATGATCCAGACAGTTGTTATTAACCTGAGTCAAACATCTGGACCCACTGAGGGTCCCATCTTTACCATAATTGGCTTAACTTGATTTGTGTCTGAAGACGAAGACGAACCACACAATGAAAAAACTTATTGTATTTTTTTCCTTCAAAATAAATGAAAATTGTGTTCTTTGACCTCTGTCCTCTGACTCGTGACAGTGAAACAGCTTCGGTAAAAAGGATGAAGTGTCAGCAGAGACTGAACCGTTAGGACTCTTATTGTCTAACCTGAAGTCCTCGCAAGTGTCATAAACATGATAAACATACACTCATCAGGTCAGACAGAGCAGTCGTTGTGTTCGTGAACAAACACACTCCCACTAGTCTATAAACAAAGCCTGCTGTTTACCCAGAATCCTCTCTGTTTATCCTGCTCTACTCGGCCATAACATCAAGAGACAAAGCTTTTGTTGACCGTGAGCTCAACAGGGACAGACTGAGTCCAGAAGGGACTAGAGACCAGAACCGCTAAAGACTGAGATTACAGAGGGGAAGAGATTCAGTGCTGAATCACGACTGTCTGGCTTCATCACAGCATATCGACCTCCTGCAGTATGTGTGTGTGTGATACTGGCCCAGCATGACACAGCTTCTTTCACTTTCTATCAACTGCAATCTGATTCGTTCCTGTCTGAAACTTCTGATTCAGAGAAAAAATTAAGAGTTGATTGATTTCAGTTATTTTATAATTATTCACACTGTTTATGTCAACCACACACACGGGGACAGACAGGGTAACTGTATCATAACTGCACTCATCATCTTCAGGTTGGACTTACTGATGAAGGCTAAACGTGGCCAAATTAATCAGCTCCATGAACCAATCAATAAATCAATGATATTTTGAACTAATTAGAGGAGTCCCCAATACTTGAGAAAAAGCAGCTGATAAATGTCAGTACCAATCAAATAATCAATAGTAAAGTAAAAGGCCAATATATAATCAATCAAACCTGTGTCAGAAAGGAGCAGGTGTGACTTTAAAAGATATTGTAGACACCACACACACACTATCGTGTGTCCCCGAAGAAAGCGTATAGACCATATAGACTTACAGACATATTTATCCTTCTGTTAAATATAGAGCAGCCTGAGACCCTGGGTTCAGATTCCTCATCTGAATGGATCTCTGTGCAACAAACAGAATCCAAGTCGATCCATCCAAATGGATCCAATGATTGAGTCAACAGCTGGAGAGCTATTTCGCAGGAAAGGTTATCCTCCAGGGTTCCTGGATATGTTTTGTCATCTGACGGAAAAGTCAACCTCAAGGTGGCAGTGAACAAAAAAACCCTCCAGTTTCTTCTAAAATGGTCCATACATACACACAGTCATTATACTGGTTCTGTTTTGGTGTGATTCTGTGATAGATGAGAGCGTTTCTACATTTTCTGAACATGTTTCTGTCTCTTTTTGACAGGGAGGAGGAAAAAGCATCGTTCACGTCCTTCATGTAAAACCACTAAGATTTAAGAAGTGTCGTATTTAAAATCCGCTGAGTAGAAAAATAATAAACTGAGTGTCAGCAAGAAGTTTTATTTTTTCTTAAATCATTTTAATCTTCCGTCAGAGCTTCCGGTTGGCGTGAGGCAGGTGAAGCTGGTTGTTTCAGACACGTGACAACCTGAAGGGAGACGAGTTAAAATGACGAAACAACTGCCCCGCCGGAGCAGGCGGGGCGGGGTCACTGTCCACTTTGACCGCTCTGATTGGCCACAGCCCACGTCAGTCAGAAGTTTCGTCGCAGGTAATTGGTCACTGGAGTTCTCCTTTTCCGAATCTCATGCCTGGAACCGGGTCCAAGTCTGGGAACTTGTTGTGTGGCTCATTTGTCAACTGTTAACTGTTCCGGTGTGAAAAGAGAACTTACCGGAGGAGTTACCCGGTTTTCACGGATCCAAACGGTGGAAGTTCGTTTAAGGCGCCACGAAAGCAAACAGATCAGCGGGCCTGAAACTTTCCACCTGAGGACTCACTTGGTGAAGTAAAAGAAAATGGCAGACAGCGACGAGCGGCAGGTCTCCTCCACCACTCCTCTGTTCAGCGAGGGGATGCACCACTACCAGGCCGAGATGGACCCGGAGCCGGACCCCGAGCCGGACCAGCCCAAACAAGACGTTTTTAGCGTGGACGACATCGTGGACCTGGTCGGCGGAGCTCAGGACGCTCTGGAGAGACACATAGCCGAAGATAGTGCGCCACACGAGGTCACAGAAACTCCCTTCGCCCCCATACCGGAGCCGGTAAGGATACCGGAGCCAGAGCCGGTGTCAGAGCCAGAGGTAAAGGAGCCCGGGGTGGCGAAGCAGATTCCGGACTCAACTGTCTCTTCTTTTGTCCCCGAGACCCCCCTATTCTCTGGTGAGTCCCAGGTTGTCGCCCCCAAGGCCGAACCGGAACGTACAAACATCGCACCGGAGCCAGAAACTTCCCCGCAGAGAGACGCCCTCCCAGCGGCCGGACTCCGGAAAGCAGCTCCAGCCCCCGCAGAGGCAGCGCAGCGACCGGTGGTGACGGAGGACTCACCGACTCCTGCAACGTGTGAGTATCTGGACGGAAAACAGCGGATTGTCTGAGCAGGGACGAGATTTTCCCCCGAATCCCAGATTTATGAATAAATGTGACTCTTTGACTCGAACCAAATGAATCGGAATAAGATTTTAATGCCTTTTTCCGGTGATAACGGTTTCTGGTCTTCAGTCTGCGTAAGCATCCAGACTGTCCGGGTGTCGACATGCAGAGAAACTGTAGCTTCACACCGACTGACGTCTGAAATCACCGGTTCGGTGGTGTTAACGTGTCGGTCGGTCTGTTCGGGCAGGACCGGGTCGATCCCGGTTGTTGGCCCGGTTAGCGGTGATGCTGCCCCCGGGCCGGGCGGATAGTCCCCTGGTGGGAAGAGGCTGTCTGACCCCTGAATGTGAGCTCGGATCGGGAAAACGAACTTTGGTTCGGACCCATGTTTGTGATGTGAAGATAACTCCGGTTGGACATTTTTTCGGTGTTTACCGGGTTAGGGGCGGCTGCTCGGCCCGGTTCTGCTGTGTTGTACCGAGCGGCCCACCTGTTTTCACCGACAGGACGCGGCCTCCTGTCCGCCGCTGACCGGAGCAGATATTTCTGTTTATCCTTCAGGGTCACTCAACACTGAGCTGCATTTAACAGTTTAGTTGTTTATTTAACGTTAACGTTTTTCTAACAGTTTATAAACGTCATCATTGTTTCTGCTCAGACCGTCTACTCGCGCCTCGATCCTCCGGCTGAAGGCTTCCATTATCGGACACGAACTCTGGTTAGCTAGGCCTGGGACTGCAGATCTCACCCAGCACCGGGAGTTTCCCCGGGGAGCCTCCCTGTGCTCGGTGACATCCAGCGGCTTCGTGTCCGTCCAAAGCAGCTGGAGAGGACAGACACGCCCGGGAGTCTGAGCTTCCTCTGCCAGAGACAGGGACTGCAGTGCTAAGCTAACTTACAACGTAATACTTTATTCGGCTGCACTGTAGACCTTTACCCGGTCCGGAGGACGGACTGATGACGGGGAGACCGAAACAGACTGAGGGGCCCTCAGACAACCAACTGTCCGATAATGGACGCCGGGAAATCAAGCTGTGAACCAGATTAGTCACAACAAAGGAATCCGCTCCGTCCACTCCCTCTCGGCTTCCGTCCGTGTCCAGATCATTACGATAAAATTCATCCTGAAAACAGAGCTCCGTTTTTGTATTATGTTACCCCGGCTTTACTCATAACCCCCCCTACTGTGGGAGAATTTGGGGGGGGGGGGGGGGGGGGGTCCACTGGGCTGTTCAAGCCTTTTAAATGTGGCGTTCATTGACGTTTGATCTGAAGGAGTCTGTGACTGCTTGACATGAGGCAGGAATAAACACCCTCCCAAAACAAACCAAAAAAACCAAAAACAAAAACATGAGGAGGCAGCAGAGACAGGGTGGGGCTGCTTGGCCTGACGGAGATGGATTAATCATGAGCTCCAGTTAAGACCAGCACAGTCACCAGTCAGAACAAAAGGCTAATGTGTTCAGAAACCATAAAGGATGATGACAGTACAAATGATTCTTTAGATGCCTGTTTTTATTATTTAGTCAAATATTATAAAAGTAAAAAAAAACAAAAAACAACTAAGAATCTAAAGCAGAATAAAATGTTAAGGGTTAAATTTAGATTCAAAGCAACCTCAGTAACAGATGATGAAAATCAAATGATCCATTGTTTCAGACTTTTAATTAAATAAAATATTTTGAAAGGTTATAAATTGAATGAAATGTGTTGAAAGTAGCTGCTCTGATCAGTTTTTGGTTTGACAATTATTGCCATTACTCCACTGATCTGAGGAAAATTAGTTTAGGGATACAGCAGATCTTGATCAGTTAAATTCTCACTGACAAATCTGCTGCTTATCTTTTTGAAAAATTGAACAATTCAGATACTGTGTCTATTTTTCCTGTATTGTCTAGAATATGGGGCCATAATAGTCATAGAGGATTACAAGTATGAAATTGAAATTACAAGAAGCGGTGAAGTTATAGGTTAGTACAGTATGTGTTAAATTATTCTCTGGTCTTCTTTGATTGAAATTTGTATAAAACTTTGTACAGCAGAAAGTGTTGTTTTTAGAATCACATTTGTCTAAAATTAAGTTTAGGGACAAATGGAAACAATCTAAATTCATTTACTAGTCATTCCATACAGATGAATCCAGCCACAATTTCGCTCATGACGCAGTAATTTTTAGATTACTAAAATTAAATAGTTAAATCTAACAACAGTTGCGTTGCATCACACAGATACACGTTGCCAAACCAAGCCTTTGAGATGAGGTCTCGTTACCCCGGGACTGACGGGTGGTTTAACCACCACCGGCCTCCATTTTATTTTTGGGTCACCTATATCTGTCACTATGTTTGATGTGTTCAGGTGGATTAGATGGAGACACACAGTCAACAAGGCTCTAAGATGTGTCTGTCTGCGTTGTTGTTGTTGTTGTCTCTGTATCCTGTTTTGTGTGGTTACAAGCTTGAGTCAGGCCCCTCTACCCAAAACATTATCATTTCCACCCAGCCTGTGTCCAGCAAAGAGGCTGTTTATGCATTTTGAAGGAGAAGGTGTTCACCTCTTGTCTCTGTGGTGGCTGCACTGTGGAGGTCAAAGCTGTGGTTACTCCTCAGTTTCCTGCTGATGTTAGTCTTGAAACCTAAGCAGAGGTGGTTCTTTCTGTCACTGGACTCAGGAAGTGTGTCTACATTCAGCAGTGACATCTTTGCAGAAATACATGGCCTAATCCTAACCCAGGACTTTTAGTTAAGGAGAGGAGTTCACGTAAAAACTGTCATTTCTCTCAGATAATTGATAAAAAGTGATGGGAAGCTGAGAGGCTGTGACAGGAGGTGAACCAAATTTTTTATTTTACAAGATGGCAGCAGGTAAGTCATTGGCCTTAAGTCATTCATCAGTGTCAGGTTGAGGCATCCCTTATACTTGTAGTTCAAAGAAGCATGTGCAACTAAACCTCCTGGGTTTGGATGTTTGATTCCCGGTAGGAATCAAGTCAGTTCCTCAGCATGATTCAGCTCTACCTGGTGGATCAGGCCATGCCAGGTTGGTCAGACTCAGTCAGTCGGTCAGGCTCAGCCTGGTGACTGGTTTGTATTGTGGAGTCGATAAATTGATAACTGTAATTGATCTTTTTGATGTATATGTTCCACCAGCAGCAGCAGCTGTCTGATAAGATCAGTGAAGTCATTGATTTTAGGTATGTTATTTGTGCATTTGTGTATATTTTTATTGTTTGTAAATACACTGCTCAATAAAATGAAGGGAAGTTGAGTATCTCCTGGATCTTGATAAACAATAAACTGAAGTTAAAATCTTTGCTTAGTTGGTTGTATAACTTTTTGAACAAATTGACGTAACAACAATCGATGGAAACTAAAGTCCTCATCATTCGCTGAAGCTGAAGTCACACTGAAGATTACACTGAAAAATTTAAACCACAGCAGCTCATCATATGTCTCCTCCATATGGACATTTGTATTTTCCATCCTGGAGGAGCTGGAAGGTCTGGTCGACCTGATTTGGCTGCAGGTGCTGCCTCATGCTGCCAGTTGTGACAAGGACACAAGCACAAAAGTAGGGAAAGAAGACCCAGACAACTGCTCTCCACTTTCCTGAGATTAACAACTGTAAAACTATTTGCTTTGTGATGTCGTCTTCTACTGCGTCTTCACTCACTTTCTCCCACACCGAAATGGCTAAAACTAATTCACTAAGTCAGTTTTTTACTTCCTGAGTAAACAGATGAGTGACATTTCACTGGTCTGGTATTTTAATGAAGACTTCCCTGTTTCCTTCAGTTTATGAGCAGTGTATTTGCATTTGATAGTTTGCGTGTATTTGTGTGTTGTTGTTGGACATCCTCCTAACATTAATTCTCTCTACATTATTCATGTGTCTCTCTGACAGTGGTTGCGTTTCTTGGGCAGAAGTGTTACCTGTGGTTGCAATGACTAACTTTTACGCATCATCCCCTGCTCCTGTTCTGTGTCTGGTCTCAGAGAAATGTGTGTTTGTCTCCCTTATGGTGACCTGTCCTCGGACTTTGCCCCTCTGTGTCACCCTGTAGTCGATCAAGCCTTAGTTTAGGAGTAGAGTCTGTGCTCGACTTTCATTGGTCGGTTGGTAGCAAGAAGAAAGAAAATGGGACAGGAAGTGATGACAGGTGACATTTACACATTGTTTAGAGAAGAAAAACTGGGCCAACAAAGTGACAGGTAAACACACACCTGTTTGGTTGAAGTCAAGCGTGGTTTTGGTCATGCTGTCACATGACACTGTGCATGTCATGGTGGCTTCATAGCTCTGTCTGGTTGTTGGGAATCTCTGAGAGGCACTTCATAAAATGACACAGTACTGAGGATTAAAGAAAAAAAAAACCTAACTGTTTCAGTATCAGGTCTTCAGAGACCTTTGAGGAGGATTTCTGGCTCTTCCTCTGCTCCTCGTCCTCTTCCTCTGGTCTTATAAACTTACTGAGTTCTCTCTCTCTCTCTCCCCCCCTTTTCCTCCACAGATGTAAATTCTTCTTCTAAATCTCAGACTTCTCCTCTGATGCAGTTCCCTACAGGCAAGTTTTCTGTTCTATTTCTCCTATCTCCTCCTTCAGTTCCTCCTCTCTTCCCTCCACTCCTACCTTAACCCATCTGTGCATGTCCTTAGCTGCAGCCGTGTCACCTGTAACATTAGTGTGTTATTCTCAGTGCTGATTGTGCTGTGAGCTTGTCTAGACTCATCTGTGACTGTTGTGCTGTCGTACAGTAGTTTGATGATGAAGATTCGCCTCAGGCCTGAGGCACTGATTCTTCCTAATGAAGTTCAGACATATTCTGAGGTGAATCATCACCATCTGATACACTCAGCATGGCTTCCCCCAAACACAAGACCAAACCCCCCCACCATGACACTGAACCCACACCCCTTCACATGTCAGGCCAGCTGCTTGGTTCGCTGAACACCAGACAAATGCTGACAGGTTGTGACTGTATCAGCTTGTTGTCCTTTTACAGTAGAGCAGTGGAAAGTCGGCTTCAACACTTTATTTCTAATTTCAGCTGCTTTACTCGTCTCCTCCATTCAGAAGCCCAGAGCTCTCTGCAGTTAATCGACATTAATTTAGATGTAGGTTGATGGTCAGAGTGTGATGTGTTGAATTAAACTCCACAATGTGGCGCACCGCCACAACCAAAACCTGTACGACTATTTGGGTTTGACCCAAAAATTCACCTGTTCAGACATTTTGGTCGAACAGGTTGATTATCTCCACACTGACCTCCGGCTCCACAGCTGGAACTGTTGAATTTCACAGCAGAATGAGGTTATGATCAGACATGGCTTGTTGTACTTCTGGCCCCGCCTACCGGTGACGTGGTGTCACCCCTCAGTGGTCAGTTTCCTGTCCCTGTCAACAATCACTGAAGCACCTGACAGCAAACTGGAGCTCATGTTTCTGGAGGTTTGACCCTGTGAAGTGCGTGAAGTTTTACAGCAACTGGACTTCAGCTCTTTGGGTTTTGCTAAAACACACCTGCTGTTTTTTTCTAAAAACAGCATTTCTCAGACTGTATGTGATGAGTCCAACCTTTCAGCAGCGCCTGTCTGGCCTAAATAGTTTAATATTGTCTGTTAATGAAAATGCAAACTTCATTACTTTAGCTGTAAAAGACAAGGTTAGGACGAACTGTGATTTTCTTTATGAATCAAAAGAAGTGTAGTTCTCAATTGTAGCTGGTTTGTGCTGTTTTATTAACAGACAGACATAACATGAGTGTCTAAACCTTAACCCAGGTGTGGTGGGCACTGTAAGGAATGGAGTATGTCTTTGATATGTTCTGTGTTGCATTCTCCCCTCTCCCTCTCTACTCAAGCACTGGGACAGAGGGGTGATTCCCCTGCTCCCATCTCCCCTCTCTCCCCTCTTCACTCCCCTGACTCTCTGGAGGAGCTCTCTCTGACCGAGAGTCCCAACCAGCCCCCTACTTCTGGATCTGCTGCACCCATGGGCTCCTTCTCCACTGAACCTCCCACTTCTCATTCCAAGGAATTGTCTTGGGAGAGTGAAGAGGGTGACTCTGAGCTGAGTCGTAGTAAGGATAAGGAAGACCTTCCAGATCCATTAGCTGGCCCTTACCTGAGTTTAGGGAAAGACCAAGGGCCTCACAATACATGTGAAGACAGCGGAGTTTCCTTTTCACCTGAGGAGAAGCTGAGTAGCTCAGACAGGTCTTCCATTGGCCCGTCCACAGTAAACCCCCAAATGATGGTCCCTGGGTCTCACCTTACCTACTCTAACCCAACAGAGCACTGGGACTCAACATTCCTACCATCTAGAGAGGACTCCAAAGTCTCCATGGAAAGCCTCTCCAAAGACACAGCCTTTAGCGCTTCCAAGTATGAGCCAGATATGCTGGGGAACCGGTCTGATGAAGATGACGACTTAATGTATGAGGTGAAGAAAAATAGTAATCCATTTGAAGGCTATTCCCCGCTGGCTGATAGTGGCTACTCCCACTTTGGAGAATCAAAGTCTGACAGCAGAGCCTCAAAAATGTCAGAGAGTCCCACTCCAGATCTGGTTCAGTACAGGCAGACTGGAGAATCCCAGGATAACCCACCATCTTTAATAGATGAAAGAAGCAGGTTTGAGATGGGCAAGATGGCCACTGACTCACTTATGCAGTCAGTCACTCAGTTTTCCTCTGGTCTTAAAGATGATGAAGGTGAGGAGCAGGATTCCTCCCTGCCGCCATCACTTCCAGACATCCTTAAGTCTTCCCCACTTAACCCTGAAAAAATCGACTCAGGCTCCTCTGAGGGAAGTCCAGAGGAACAGAGTCCCATCCTAGAACGGAGGATGATGGAGTCACCCAACCCTCCAATCAATCTGTCCGCTAACAACCCATTTGCTTTTGATGCAAAAGTGTCCCTGCTGAAGGAGATGGCTGAGGAGATGGAAGAGAGAGCTGCAGATAAAGCAAAAGTTGAAGATGACAAAAGCTTTGGAGCATTTGATCTTGTCAAAGAGGCAGAAGAAACTGCCCCAGTTAACCTCAAAGAAGAGGAACCCATCAAGATCGAGCAGAAAGATTGGTTCCTCAGTCAGGATTCTCCCAATATGACTATGGAAAAGTTTGAACCACTAGGGTTCCAGAACAAAAAGACCTCTGCTGAGGATTCTGATTCGGAGTCACCCACAGAAGACTCTTTGTCTCCAGTCTTAGAAGCCATGGCAAAAAACCCTGCCAGCTTCCAGGTGGAAACAGAAAAGAAGGACCTGATTATGGAGGTGGACGAGCCAGAGGTGGCTGAGGAGGTCTCTGAGCATGAAGTGTCCTCTGAGGAGTTTGAGTTCATTGAGCGTCCTCCAAGGGGCGTTATTGATGAGTTCCTTGAAGCTCTGGATACTTCTAAATTTGCCTCGTCCAAGGCCCCAGAAATCCCCATGGATGACGACCTCAGCTTTGGTCAGAAAGACACACCTTCACTTTCTGTTCCTTCTCCCAAAAAAGTAGCCCCACCCCCTGAGATAGAAGAAGAGGCTCCAAGTCAGAGCTCCTACTGCCTCCTTACCCAGCCCTCCCCTGAGAAGGTGAAGGCCGAGGTTGAGAAGTTTGACATCCAACAGCCAATGTCCTCTGCTCCACTCACTTACTCCACTGTTGGCAACCAAGAGGAGGCAGTCGCAAAGAAGAGCATGGAGGGCAGCAAAATGTTTAAGGTGCCCGACCTGAACATAAGAGCAGGTAAAATCAATCAGTTCTGACATGGAAACCACCCCCACCCCCCTCCTCAGTTTTCATCTCCATGTTGGTCGCCCTTGTTGTCATTTTCCCTCCTTAGTTCAGTTCTCCACCCACCCAACCACCAGTTGGTGTTTATACCTCATCGTTTTCCCTTTTTGGTTTGACAGTGAATCCTGCATGTAGCAACATTTTGCTCTGATTTCTGTATGTGTGTTCCATTATTGTAGTTCAACCTTTGCTTTTGCTGATCTGTGTCATTAGAATAACTCATTCAAATCATTTTATTTTATTTGTCGTGATGTTAATGTATATCCATCCATCTTCATCCGCTTTTCGAGGTTCGGGTTGCAGGGTGTTAATGTGTGTGTGTGTGTGTGTGTGTGTGTGTGTGTGTGTATATGTATGTATATATACATATATATATGTATATATATGTGTGTGTGTGTGTATGTGTATATATATATATATATATATATATACACATATATACATATACATATAGTTCTGTAAAATTGGCTGGTAATTGAAGAGGTGGTTATTGAAGGTTTTTGTTTTTGGTTCATTGTGATATCAAGAGTCATGTGACCTGATTAAGAACTGAATTAACCTTGCTGCCCAACTTTAGTTTCTGTATGTTGGAGTGTTGTGTTTAGTACCATTGCCTCCCAGCAAATTTCTGGTTCAAGCTCCAGGCCTGGGGTCTTTCTGTGCAGAGTTGGTGAGTTAATCTCTACCTAACTCTTCCCTGTGGGTTCTCCATCTTCTTCCCACAATCCAAAGACCTGCAGGTTAATTGGTGTCTCTAAATTGCCCAAGGCCTGAGTGTAGCATTAACGGTTCCGTGTCCAGCGTATGTCGGCCCTGTAATGGACTGACAACCTGTCCAGGATAAAACCCACCCAGCTACTATTGGCTCCAGACCCCTGTAACACACAAACAGGACTGAAGATGACTGGCATGGGTTTTAAAAGGTTATTAGCCCTGTTAAAGGAGGATCAGGTCCCTCAGCTTCCCACAAATGAGTGAATGTAACATTAGTGAAACTAACTTAGGCACTTTGACTGAAATTATGAATCAGCTATTAAAATACTTTTTTTTTTCTTCTTGTTTGGATAGAGACTGCTGCTGTTCAATAAGCAATAATGATATTTTGCACATTCAACTGTGAATGATAGAAACATCATTTATTTTAATAGAACTGGATGATAAGTTTTATTTAAGATGTTAATCAGTTTGTATGATTGCATGCACAGACTCTTTGTAACTTAGCTTTCTTTTGCATGTGTGCGTACAGAGAACGTACATCTCCAGTTAATTAAAGCCTCTAGCTCCTCCCTCAATGTGACCCTGGTAGGCTCAGAGGGTTCTCTGATCTCAGACCTCTGTCACGATGGTTTATTCACTCTGACCTCAGAGGGGTGGTCACTTCTGTGTTATTACACTCAGTGGCACTAAGGTACAGGCTGACAACTTATTTACTCTTACTGCCATTTGTTGGTAAATCAGCAAAATTTAATCCAATCATTAATCGATAACCTGTTGGGATGTTGTCATCAACATGAGTTTATTTACTTATGAGGAAATTACATTAAACGGCACCCTCTGGTGGAAGACGTTTGTGATTACCACTGATAATCCTGTCAGTACTTTTTTTAAAAGACCAGTTCTTGGTTTTGTGTCTTAAGGCATAATTTTGTTGTTTTAAATCAAGCCAAAATGTAAATTTATTTACCATAACCATTGCTACATACATTTAGCAGTTCTAGTTGGCTAAAGTCATTGTTACTGGAGAGTTAAAGTCACTTCAGCTGTTTCCTGTTGAAACTACAGTTGACCTTTGTGTCATTCATGGTCCACTTTGTCTGATCAGACTCAGAAGTCAGTCAGTTGGCTTAACCATTAATGATTATTTATTATTGGTCTCTGGGTTCAGTTCCTCTGGATTTTCACTCAGCCTCTGTTTTCTATGTTTTTTAACTGTTCAGATGACGACAAAGAATACCATGATCAGCCCCGAGCGAGACAATGAAGGTGACATTTAACACCCTACATTGGTGTTACAGACGTGTTGGTGTGTAGCTCTGAACAAAACAGTGTTTATATCTGGGTACATGGGACAGTATTAACCCTGACTCAGTTAAAGAGGAGGCGATTTGTCTCTACAGGCCTGTATTAACTCTCTTTACTGGGGTTTTGCTCGGCGGCAGATCATTTTGCTGCGTCTTTGCTTTGTCAGCAGACTGGAGAGAGTGGGGGAAGGTGGAGGGATGACGAAGGGAAAGTGGGTGAAGAGTGTGTGAAGGAAAGGAACTGTGTGTATGTAGTGGTTGTGGTGGGGGTCATTGGTTGGTGCTAGGGAGGAGGAGGAGGGGAGCTGGAGGCCTGAGCAGAGGGAGGGGAAGAACGTTTATAGTTGCTGCGTCAGAGCTCTGGCAGCAGACAGTCAGCTGACAGCTCGCCTGCAGGACGCTCTTCATTTACTGCAGTTGCCCACCCCCCCCCCCCACCCCCACCCAGAGGAAAGCTTGCTCGAGTTCTCCCATGCCTCCTCCTCTTCCTCCTGCAGCCCAGCACACAGTACCCTAACGTCTGCATTTACAGCCTGGAATGAAAGTCTGATCGGGCAACATGGAGAACAACTGTGAGGACAAACAGGAGAATGAGTCTGCTGCACCTGCATGGAGAGACTGGGGTAAACCTTGACCTTTATTTCTCTGGTGGAGCAGGAAAACCCTCCACCCTCGTTTCTCTGGAGCACCGTAAACCTCCATGGCTCTAAGCTAATGAGGTGGAGCGGATCAGTGGAGGCAGTCACTGTGTCTAAGGAGCTCAGGGTTCTGATCTTGTGTGCAGATGTTTCTGTGTGTTTGCTTTATGTTGTACGCTAGTTTTCGCAGTATTCAGGAACAGGAACAGCTTTTTCACCTATTGCATTTTTCTGCAGCAGAATGACTCTTGCTTCTCCTCCTCGTGTGTCCGTATTGATATTAATGACCAGCCTGTGATGTATTAGGAGGCCAGGTGTGTGTCGCGTGTTACAGCTGGACTCCAGGAAATGTTCTGAGTGGTTACAGTTAGAAATCAGTGGTCCTCTGTTACACACTGGTGACCTGACAGGTTGTTCTGGAGGCAAACTTAGTAAACTCCTTCTGAAAACATGTTGATTTACCAAAAGAAATGAAGATAATTGAAAACAAACCCAGACCTGCAGCAGCGATTCCTCTTCTGTTAGATTTATAATAACTGTTTGATGAAGCTCATCATTTACGTTTTGCAAATTCAATCATTCTTCACATGCTTTCGATTTTAACGAATAAAAAAAAAAAATCAATAATTATGAGTCAGTCACAGTCAGTATGTGATTGTGTTTTGACACTTTTCTAGAACAATATTTTGATCGTTGCAGAAATGTTTCCTTTTCTGGTTGATTTCTGTATTTAAATAAGATTCTGAGTCCGTGTGTTGTCAGTGGACTTTAACCTGCAGCCACGTGTCAGGTCAAACCGCGGCCGCGTCGGCTCCGCCAATGCCACGCTTGACTGTGTTTGATTGGTCTGATGGTCTCAGGTGTGTCTTCAGCAGGTGGTTTCCAGGTGTTTGACCCCTGACCTGCAGGTGACACTTCCTTCCTCCTTTCAGATGTGTGACATCAGCACATTTTAAGGAAGCAAACCAGCTGGTTAATTTTTGAATGGATCAATCTATGATCAATGGATAACCATAAAATAATCCCCCCCCTCGTCAAACTACGTTTTCTTGTTAAACTTGTCGAGAGATCAGTCGAAGCTCAGAAAGTTTCCTCTTTAACTCTGAAACTGCCGCCGTCAAATCATTACAATCAAAAGTCGTCCGTCCGGCCTGAGAGGCCGAGCTGCTCACATCTGTCTCCCCCCCCCCCCTTCCTCTTTCCCCCCTCTCTCTCCTCTCTTTCGCTCTCTCCTTCTTTCTCCACCCCCCCCCCTTTCTCCCCCCCCTTCTCTTTCTCCACCCCCCTCTCTCTCTCCCTCTTTCTCCCCCCTCTCTCCCTCTCTTTCTCTCCACCCTCTCTCTCCCTCCCTCTCTTTCTCTCCCCCCTCTCCCCCCTCTCTCTCCCTCTCTTTCTCTCTCCCCCTCTCCCCCCCCTCCCCCCCCTCTCTCCCTCTCTTTCTCTCTCCCCCCTCTCTCCCCCACCCCCCCCTCTTTCTCTCTCCCCCCTATCTCCCCCACCCCCCCTCCCTCTCTTTCTCCCCCACCCCCCCTCCCTCTCACTCCCCCCTCCCTCTCTTTCTCCCCTCCCTCCTCCCTCTCTTTCTCCCCTCCCTCTGACTCCCCCCCCCCCTTTCTCCCCTCCCTCTCACTCCCCCCCCTCCCCCCCTCTCTCTCCCCCTCTTTCTCTCTCTCTCTCTTTCTCCCCTCCCTCTCACTCCCCCCCCTCTCTTTCCCCCTCTCTCTCTCCCCCCTCCCTCTCTTTCTCCCCTCCCTCTCTTTCTCCCCTCTCTCTCACTCCCCCTCTCTCTCCCCCTCTTTCTCTCTCCCCCCCTCTCTCTCCCTCTTTCTCCCCTCCCTCTCACCCCCCCCCCCCCCCCCTTTCTCTCCCCCCCCTCTCTCTCCCCCCTCTCTCTCCCCCTCTTTCTCTCTCCCCCCCTCTCTCTCCCTCTTTCTCCCCTCCCTCTCACCCCCCCTCTTTCTCTCCCCCCCCCCTCCCTCTCACTCCCCCTCCCCTCCCCTCCCTTCCCTCCGTCCCCTCCGTCCCCTCCGTCAGCCAGGCGGAGCCGCCGTGCTGCTGCTCTCTGCGGAGGTTCAAGATGGACGCCAAACGGGGTTAGTGTGGTGCTAATCTTTTGTTCACCGGCAGGCTGTCTCCTCTTTGTGGTTTCCCGCGGCTGTGTCTCGTTTGTGTCCGTGTTTGGAGTTGACCCCCCCCGGAATGGGGCTGCGGTCGGCCCGGGGAGGGTCGGAGCGGATCGGGCCGCCTGCGGAGGTCAGGCCGGACAGTTTGACGTTTTGTGCCCGCTGAGGGGACGCGGGTCCGGGAGGAAGCTGGTGACTTTAAATCGTTCCGGACCGGATCGTGCCGGCAGGACAGAGCGGTTTAAACGGGCAGAAAGGGTTCGGCGGCCGGTTCGGCTAGCTGTGAAGCCTGGTCTATTTTTAGCCGATCTCCGGCCGTGCTAGCATGCCTGCTACCATATGTAGCCAGGCGGCCGCATTAGGACCGACCCCCCCGAACCCCCGGTGGCTGCCTGTCAAACTGACGGCTGCTAACGGGGCTAACAGAAGGGGGGGGGGGGGGGGGGGACAGTCGGTGTCAGCGGTTATTCTGCAGCAGCTCAGGCCGCCGGCAGGTGTGTGTGTACCGGTTTACTGGTCCGGGACGTGTGCTGGTTTTAATGGGCCATAAAGGGCTGGATGAGTCCGGGGTTCTGGGCCTGAGCTCGATTATAAGATCGTTCTTTGGGGGGGTTAAAGTGTCCCATCATTATGAAACTGCAGCACTAAAACAACGGCGGTCAATCAGACCCGTTGATCAGCACCTTCAGCTGCGGGTTGGATGTTACAGTCACAGTGGGTCTGTTTATCATCATGTCTATAAATGTTTTAAGGAAACTGATAGAATCAATCCTTACATCTAAGAAATGTCCAGAAACTGTAAAAGATACTCAATAGATTTCTCAAACACTGCAACGATTTTTTAATCTGATGATAATTCATAAGGATTGGTTTTCTTTCATGTGACAAATAAAAGCAACAAAAATCCATAAACAGAAACCAACAAATGCATAGAAATAATTCAAATGAGCTTGTGGGATAAATTTATAGCTGATTAAATAAGCAAATCAATTTCTATTGTTTATACCAAAAAAATTGGCACTACAACAAAAAATGCAATGTTTGTTCGTTAATGATTAGTGAGGGTTAATAACAGCAGTGAACAATACTGGTCTGTAATTCTCCTTAGTTTGTTTACTTTGTCGTCGTAGCTTCACAAATACTGATTATAATGACTGAGATTGTGTTGCTGAGCAAAATTTGTTTTTATTAACTTAAATTGGTCAAAAATTAATCATTTGTTGTCAGAGCCCGTGTGAATAGTTTTGATGTGCACTAATGTGCTGCAGGAAAAGAGAACATTTAAAATAGTAATGTTGAATCATGTGATAAATGAAACGAGACTAAAAACACAGACTCAGTGACTCTTTGTTGTCTTTGTGTTGACGACTAGTAACAGAAGACTGTCAGTGCTAAACAACCCTGAGTTTCTGACTGACCAGGTCAGGGGTCAGAGGTCACGGGTGAGCTGTACTGCAGGGTTAGGGTTAGCTTGTTCCTGCCTGAAATTTTTGTTTAACTATCAGACGTGTGGGAAACCTTGAACTGTCTGATTCTTGGGAACGGATCCGACCTCATGGTTCAGCTGTGGTGACGTAAGATCTTCTCTTCTAATATTGTCCATTGACCTGCCTGGAATTTCCTGGTGAAATATTAGCATCTGCCCAGTGATCCAGGTTATGAGCTCAGCTCAGTTTCACACTCATGAACTGCCTTCTTCTTTGTCTGCCTCCTCCTGTAGTGGTGGATCTCCTCTACTGGCGTGAAGTGAAAACCACAGGTGTGGTGTTTGGCGCCGCTCTGCTGCTGCTCCTATCACTGACGGTGTGCAGCATTGTGAGCGTCTGCTCCTACGTCGGCCTGGCTCTGCTGTCTGTCACCATCTGCTTCAGGATATACAAAGGCATCCTCCAGGCCATCCAGAAGTCAGATGAGGGTCACCCGTTCAAGTGAGTCCCACCCCTACTTGTCAGTGGTCATGGATATTAATCTTCATCTCCACAGACATCTTCAATTATTCACACATTCAGCAATGAAAAGCTGGTAGACCAATATAGACCATAAAAACAAATCTCTTCAATGGTTAGTGTTTAATAGCTGCTTAGGAGCAACTGTTTCCTTTGGTTCTTTGTTTTTTACCAATGACTTTTCACCTGAATTGTCACTGCACCTGGTTAGTGTGTGAAACTGACATGGTGGCTGCAGCAGCCTGAAAACAATTTGTTCACACAATATTTTGAAAAAACAACAACAAAGTATGTCTGGTTTCATTTAAACCAGCTAAACCAACTGGGTTCTGTGTGTGTGTGTGTGTGTGTGTGTGTGTGTGTGTGTGTGTGTGTGTGTGTGTGTGTGTGTGTGTGTGTGTGTGTGTGTGTGTGGGGGTGTGTGGGTGTGGGTGTGGGTGGGTGCGTGCGTGCGTGCGTGGGTGGGTGGGTGCATGCTTGTGTCTTCCTGACTGCTTCCTAAAAAACCAGCCTTACATCATGATAAAGATGAATTATCTCAAATAAATAATCTCAGTCTTTTTAACATATTTGATTTTTCAAAGTTCAGAGAGTGAAAGTAACCTGATCCTGCAGAGAGCTGAAACTAAATGAACTTACTATGTAATTTAACATTCACACCAAATAATGAGGTATCAACATTATGATCTGTATTTGACTTTTTGTGTTAAACATTTTGAAACTTTTGAAAAGAAAATCTGTATATGAGTAAAGTTAATCATCAGCCTGTCCCTCTCAGGCAGTACCTTGACCAGGAGGTGGCACTGTCTGACGATATGGTCCACAAGTACAGTGACATGGCTCTGGCTAAAATCAACAAGACCATAGGTGAACTGAGGCGGCTGTTTCTGGTTGAGGACCTGGTGGACTCCATCAAGGTGAGGACTGTGGTGGGAAACCATCAGATGAGCTGATTTCAGTCTGTCTTTCTCCCTGATTTACTAACATCCAATTATGACTTTCTCAATACTTAACAAACGAGTGTAGAAAACAAGCAATGTTCTCCTCAGTTAGCACAAAGACCACCCGCCCCCCCCAACACACACACACACACACACACACACACACACGGTAAAAAGCAGAGACATCAAGTGGAACCATGTTCAGGATAAAAATGTTGAACAGCAGCTGTCAGGTCTGATGGCACCATGTCCGGCTGATGTTTCCTGATGTTGGGGGTCGTGCTGATGTGGACCGTACAGAACCAGGACTGATCTCAGATTCCACAGTGTGAAGTTGCTGCACTGACACCAGTCATTAAAACTGACCCTTTCCACATCCGGAAACAGCTGATCCAGATGTTCTATCAGCGAACAATTATAACTTCAGTTTTGATCCACTAAATGTAAGAGGAGTGGAAATGGGAGCCAGTTTTCAGACTGTTCAACATGGAGCATTTTAGTGACATGAGACAGGAAAAGGAAAAGAGGAGAACCTTAACCCTAATATGAATATATCATCAGAAGATTGATATCATTAATATGAAACTAAATTAAATAATTATTCATCAAAAAAGCAGTGCCCTTGCCATGGTAAGCGTTGATGCATGTTCCACCATTTTCTCACTTGGTAAAAGAATTCATAACTATTTACAGCTGTACTTTTGTGAGGTTGGACAGGAAGGACTCAGGTTTCTTCTTCTTGTCTCCAGTTTGCTGTGTTGATGTGGATCCTGACCTATGTTGGTGCCTTGTTTAACGGACTCACTCTGCTGATTCTGGGTGAGTCTTAACATTAACCACTGAGTCCTGAACCTGTTTGAGTGTCAGCGACTCTGAAGAGACGCAGCAGGTTCTCAGCTTCAGACCTCGACCGTCTCATTTCTCTACATATTGAACTGATGACGTCACCCATTTGGTTCATAATTTAAAAGACTAATGATTTGACCTCTGACCCCTGAGCCATTAATGTCTGACTCTTCTTCTTTCTCAGGCCTGATTGGAGCATTCAGCTGCCCTATCATCTATGAGAAACACCAGGTCAGTTTTTACCCATAATCCACCTCAGCCTTTAATGATGTGAGAGCTGCTGAAGGGCTGTTGAGCACCAACATGTCACTTGAGTGGCGGGGGGATGACATGTTGACTGACCTTTTTAGGTGTGTTTGATTCTTACATCTGGATGATCAGAGAGCAGCTCAGGGTCACCTGATCTCTGATCTCAGACCACAGATATGATCCAGGTCACATGACAACATTAATGTGCAGCATTAGCACCATTTATGTTGTTACTACGGAAACATCTGGAGCTCTAGATGATGTCATCCACCCACAGATCCTGATGCTGTTTGTGTTTTTAGGCTCAGATCGACCACTACCTGTCTCTGGTCAACAACCAGGTCAAAGACGTCGTGGGGAAGTAAGTCCACAGTTATTTGAAGCCCGGAGGGTGAATTATCAAACAACATACCCAGTTAAACCAAACCAAACCCAGTTCTTTGTCCCGTCTCAGTCTGCTTTCTTCTCTGGTTTGTCTGCAGGATTCAGGCGAAGGTTCCTGGAATGAAACGTAAAGCTGAGTGAAGTCCAGGTTCAGTCTGGATTCAGGAAGTCCTGAGAGGAAGATGGAGGGAAGGTGGGCGTGTGTGGGTGAGGGGTGGGTGAGGGGTGGGGGGGTATACATGTGAAGGAAGGCTGGAGAGGAGCCCTCCAACTCTTATTTGTCAAAATAATAAATAATTTGTTCCAGTTCAGCCTTTTTTTGGTGGGAGTTGAAGCTGAACACCCCCTCTCTCTCCCCCAGGGCATTTTCATGATTTAGATTATCCTGAAACTGCAGTAGAGCCGAGTCTTTTGTTTCGGCGTTGAAGGAGCGAGAGCAGCAGATGGTGACTCTTTTTTTTTTTTTTTCCTTTCCTTTTCTTTTCTTGTCAGTTTAGAAGTGTTTAGTGATTTTACTGTTGTCCCTCGAGTTTGTGTACTCAGTGACCTGCTGCGTGGTTTTGCCTCAATGTGACGAATGACGGGTTTGTGAACGTCTTTGACTCCTAATGAGGCGGGATTTTGGGGGGGGGGGGGGGGTTATTACCATTTAAAACTACATTGCTTCTGAGTAACTCTAGCTAGAATTATATCTAGAAAAACTTTGCCAGACAAAAAGGACACATTACTTCCATTAAAGTTATTTCCATGTCATTGCAGTCGTCTCGTTAATGGAACTGTGGAAGGAACTTGTTTACATTCATCACATGGGAATAATATTCAAAGAAAAAAAAATGGGATTAAAGGAAAAAAGCATCTTGTCTGTGGAGCTGAAACTTTCAAGCATTTGTTTGTTATGCAAGTATAACAGTGAATGATAAACTTCATATTTCACTTGTGATGATAAAGTGTTTGTGGAATGCATTGTGAGATGTAAACAATTATCAATAAAGCTTCTAGATGAAGGAAATCCTGCCGCCTCTTCTGTCACGTAATCAGCTACCTGCAGTTAGCTTCTGTTGAATGATGAAGACTGTTATCCACCAGGAAAAAATGAAGCATAAAGATGAATTTAACACTGCGAATCAACATGATCATTATCATGATGCAAACAGAACCACAGGTGACAACTAACAACGGTTTGTCTGGGGTTAGGGGTTGGCCATTAGTTATCCCAATGACTTTTCCTGCCTCATCTGACGACTGGATAGTTGAATGGGGGTCAAAGGCAATGCACTGGCTAGTGCACATCAATTGCAGCTCTCTGTAACTATGTTCCTTGTTTTTTTATACCAGGAAGTGTTCCACACAGTTTATGTTGAGTTCAGGATGAGGTCCACCTTCATGTGTTTACATTTGATATTTCTTTCTTTCTTTCGTTATTTATTTTGGAGTGTTCAAAGTTGTTCTTGTTTCACAGACCATCTTCAATGGCGATCCCAAATGAATGGTGGGGATGTAAGGAATGATGCTTGACACATAATGTGTCTTAATTTGTCTGTTTGATCCCAGAGTACCCTCTGTTGGCCAGTGTGGGGAAAGCACTGTAGTGGCCTGTTTGAAATCATTTTGAGTGCAAATCCAGTGGAACTGCAATAATTGTGATCTGATTAAACCTGCAAATCTGTTTTTTGCATGAAAGCTAGTATTGTGGAGCAAAGCATGAGTATCTGTCTATTTGAAGAAAATCTCAATAACAAATTTATCTAATTCACTTAACTTGGGTCCATGGCAGCACAGCGCCATAGTGGTTAGCGCTGTTGTCCCACGATAAGAAGGTTGTGGGTTCGGTTCCCGGCCTGGGGCCTTTCTGTGTGGAGTCTCCAAAGACATCATGTTTGGGTTCATTGGTGACTCTAAACTGTCCGTAGGTCTGTCTGTCTCTGTGATGGACTGCAGACCTGTCCAGGGTGACCCCGCCCTCACAGAGTGAGCTGGGATTGGCTCCAGAACCCCCCGTGACCTGGAAATGGATCAGAGGAGAAGATGGATGAATGAATGAATTTGGTTGCTTAAATTTTGGGTCCAGAAAAGCAATTAAATTGCGATTTAAAGTGGATTTTAATTTAATAGAGGGAGGACAGTCCATGCCACAGTCCATCCAGCCCCTTGAGGCATCACTCCTAGCCCCCATAAGGCCTTGTGGATGCTGTTTTCCCAATCTACTGATTGAGGTCCCCTTGACACTCTGTCCTGGGGTCTGATTCAGGCCTGATTGTGTTTTAGGACAGAGGTTTGCACAGAATGACGGTTGTGTTCTGTGTTCCTATATAGGTGTTAATTTGGGGTCAGATAGTAGGTTAATTGGGATTATCACTAGGTCATCCTAACAAAAACATGTCATTCACACCAAAAAAAGACAGAAAAAACATTGCAGCACAATTAAGCAAGGGGAGACATTAATTGAGGTTCAAGTGCTCCACCCAGTGGTTGAGCATGGCCTCTGCTGTCTCCTTCGACCAGTGAACTTTGTCGTCCTCAGTGCTGAATTTTGAGGAGGGGAGCTGGGGGATGGAATTGCAATATTTAATAATATATTTGTTCATCCGCTCCAGACTCCTCTTTTGTGGCAGGGGGAGCTCCTGAGAAACGTTAATCAGAGGCACTGTAATATGTGTTTGGGGGAAGTGTCTCTTGGCTGCTCTCAGGGCCATTTGGAGCTGTTTTAGGGCTGTGGGTGGGGTCTTCTGGGACCTATGATTTAGCCCAAAGGCCAAGATAATGGTGTGTGGGGTCTGAAAACAAATGGCCCTGGAGAGGATGGCAGCTGCATGTTTGAAGTTGGCCCCCGGACAGCTGTCCACCTGCAGCTCTTTCATTTTGAATGAGGGGCACCTGGCCAGGTTATAGTCCCCTATGATGAGAACTGGTTGCCTAATTGTTAGGCCCCAGTCCCTCAGTTTTTTCTTGGGGTGCATGTGTCTGATGGGTCTGCAGGAAACAGTTTTTAAGGGGGAAGTGAAGGGGGATGACAGAGTGAGGAGTCCTGACTCATTCGAATGTCATTATGGAGTTGTGTAATGCTCTCTGGTGGTCGAGGAGAGATCTGAGCCGGAGGATTGGAGTTGGTGACAGGCTGAGGGTGTGGGTGTTGAGTGGAACCTTATGGGTGTCAGACGGGGTCTAATGGTGGTCGGTCGTTTCGTCGAAGGAGGACCAGGAGGAGCCGGACGAGGAGCAGGGGGGGCAGGAAGAGCAGGACGAGCAGGACGAGGAGCCGGAGGAGCAGGACGAAGAGCAGGAGGACCAGGAGAAGCAGGAAGAGGACCGGTAGGACTAGTCTCAGGTAAGAGGGGGGGGCCCAAGGGAGCGGGGTCGCTCACCTTCTGGCCTGGTGCTGATGCTGCTGGAGAAGGTTGTGAAGGAGAAGTGGAGGTACCTGCTGGTCTTATGTAGACACGTGGAGATAATGGAGGTCTGGGAGGTGGGTTAGGGGTTTAGGTTTTTGGATCCCCAGCCGCGGAGCAGCACGGGGATCCATGCGCTGGCCCTCAACAGGACCAGATTAGGGCAGGTCCCCCGTCCCGAATAGGGTTTAAAAAAAATTAAAGAATTGGGTAAAGGTTAGGAGAAGGCCTCTGATACCCCCTCCCGAAAGAAGAGGTGAATGCTCAGTCCATTCCTCGACCGGGCCCCTGATATCCGCCCCAAAGTGGTGAACGGGTGCGCATCCTGCGCCTGCCATAGCGCACAGTCTGCCACCCGTCATCCTCCATGTTTGTATGTTGTGTTTGTTCATTTTTCCTAATTAATGTTTTTTTTAATAAACTAAAACCGCTTTCTGAATTTAGAAAGGTTCTATAAATTAAACAACTAAAGAAGGTGTGCCAAAAGAATAATAAAAAAAATTAAATCAAAAACGTGCGACGTTTCAACCTAACATGGTCTTCTTCAGGCACAATTAAATGGCACACAAATAACTTTTTTTTAAACTTGCTACAAGGCTGGAGTCAAGGTTTAATGTTCTCCCCTCAAGAGCTAAGATAAAAATGAGCTCCTGCAATTGTTTCATCCTTTTTATAAGCTTGGTTTGGCTTTTTACTTTGTGATTCGTCTTTTTATTTCAGTTCGCCTTTTTTAATTTCAGTCCCTTTTTCATATCTAAACCTGTTTTTATTAAATTTTAACCCTTTTTAAACCATGAAATATTATCAAATCAATATAATTAAATATTTATTATATATTTATTGTATTTAACCTATTTATTGTCTTTTAATGTTTTTTTAACCCTATTTATTTCCTAATTATCAATTTTAAATTTACCATCGAATAGTAATATATATATTTTTTTAACTTTTACAGCTTTTCAATGAAAACAGGGGGGGTTAGGGGTTTAGGTTCTTTGGGCTGGCCCTCAACAGGCCCTGGTTAGGACGGGTCCCCCGTCCCAAATAGGGTTTATTTAAAAAAAATTTTTTTGTTTTAAAAAGTAGGTAAAGGTTAGGGTTAGGGTCAAATTAGGGTTAGTTTTAGTTTTCAATTTTGATGTTAGGGTTAGGGCCAAATGGGGTTAGGATGGGGGACTTGGTTTCTTCCCCAAGAGGGGAAGAAGGATGCTCGGTCCATCCACCCGTAGGACCTCCCGTACCCCTGGTCCCAGTTAGGTTGGCGGGTGCGCTGGCGCCTCCTGCCACGCTGCACCATCGTCCAACCATCCATGTTATTTTGTTTTTTGTTTTTTTGTATTTTTATGTTTTATACTTTTTTTTGGAATTTTTTGTTTTTTTCTTTTTTTGTCTTTTATTTATTTATTTTCAACTATTTACACTAAAAAAATCAATCAACAACAAACAACTAAGGGCGCTTTCCCAAAAGGAGGGGAAAGGAAAAAGACCAAAAAATAAAAAATCCTAATAAAATAAAATGGTTTTTTTTTTTTTTTTTTTCAAAAAAAATTATTTATTGTTGTTTATGTTTTTATATATGCAAAATATTTTTAACAAAAAAAGTGTGCCCCAACGACGTTTCGGTCCAATAGGACCTTCTTCAGGTCTGGCACACTGTGCAAATATTTCTGGCTAGCTGAAAAGAGTGGTGTGTTCATCAAGAGCCAGAATGAGAATGAGCCCTGTGCATGAGTCCTTCCTTTTATAGGGTCTGTTTTTTAAGTAAGTTTTGTCTTGATGAAATAACCCAACATTTTAGTTGTGTTCTGTTTTTAACCAAATCTTGTTTTTAACTCTATCACAACCAACCAAAGAGTAAATCAACTTATATATTTATTAATCTCCCATAAACTTTTAACCCCTTATTTGCCGAATGAATTTTTAATTTGTTTCCAATCAATTTTAATTATAAATTTTTAACCTTTTATACTCGGAATACATTTTTAAGTAGTTTTTAATATATTGTAAGTATTTTTAACCCTTTATATGCCGAATGAAATTGCACTTATTTTAAATGTATTGTAAACATGTTTTTAACCCCTTTTATGCCAAAATACAACTCCCTTAACCTTTTAGGGTATCAATCAATTTATTTTAACTTATGTATTTATTTATTCATTTATTTATCAATATAAAATAAAGATTAAGGATTAGGGTTAGGGTTAGAAAGGGAGATGGGTTTTAAGTTTAGGAATAAAGATAGAGGTTATGTTTAGAGTTGGGGTTAGGGTTAAGATTAGGATTAGAATACTAAATGGGATTAAGATTAGGGGTTTGGGTTATTTGGATCCCCGGCCGCGGAGGGTTAGGGTTAGGGTTAGGGTTAGGGTTAGGGTTAGGGGTTAGGGTTAGGGTTAGGGTTGGGGTTGGGGTTGGGGTTATGAGTTTGGGTTAAAATGCTATGCACTGGCCTACTGGTCTGACAAAATGAATGAATGGCAGAATGGAGAGAGAGGTGGTCCTTCCCACCGGGGAGCAGGGTTCGATCCCCAGGCAGAGCACCGGGCAGAAGGAAGAGAGGGACCTGCCTAAAACACACTTATAAAAGGGGACGGGCCCAGCAAATAAATGAAAATAATAAAAAGTTATAAATATATGTATATATAATATATTATATATATTATATTAATAGAATGATAAAACAACGTAGACTAATATAAAAAAACACACTTGTGTTTGTGGGGAGGGGGGGGCTGGGAACCGTCCCAATTGGAAGCCATGCGGATCACCATCGGGAGGTGCATATGATAATAAAAAAAAAAACAAAAAAACAAAAAAAAAAAACAAAAAAAAAAAACAAGCATTTATAAATAGTAAAAACATTAGTAAGTTAAAAGAGGGTTTCCTGCCCCTATTTCTATTGTACCAAATACTAAAATTTGTTGGGAATAAAAGAGTAAAATATGCACCTCCCGCCTAGGTGGGGATTCGAACCCCAGTCTGCCGTGTGGCAGACCGGGGCATTAACCATTCTGCTATCTTACCGGTTGTATTGGGATGGGATCCGCCTGGTCCAAGAACAGTGCAGGAACAAGCTCGGGAGGACCATACCCGGAGGTGGTGGATGTAGTTTACCTTCTTTCAGTCATCATTTAGACCTCCAGGCACCGTGGTCCCGAGCTTGTGGATCCAAAACTTCTCCGCTCTCTTCCTCTGCCCACAGGTCCAACGGTCATTGTTTTCTAAAACTGTTATGATGATTTGGGTGGGGGAATGTAGTTGAAAATGCTGTACCAGGGGGGTTGTGAGTCGACCTTCCCCAATGTTATAAAGGTGTTGTGATAGGCGGGTGTGTGTGGAATGTTTTGTTTCTCCTATGTAGTGTTTATTGCAGAGTGTGCATGTAATGATGTAAACTATGTTGGTGGTAGTGATGGAGAAGGAGCCGAGGGTAGGAAAAGCTGTGTTGCTGTATGGATTGTGGATGAATTTTCTGTTCCTGTAATGGTGACTATGTGGAAGTGGGGGTGTAGGTCTATGGTCGGTGAATTGGGATTTGATGAGAATGGATTGAAGGCTCTTGTGTTTCCTGTAGGCTGAGATGATCTTATGGTTATGGAAGGCCGGGTGTTGAGACTGTGTTATAGAAAAGTTTTGTTTGATGATGCGGTGTAAGTGGGTGATTTGGTGAGAGAAAGTTGAGACAAACGGTATCAGACGTGAAGGTGGAGGAGAGTTGTGATGAGTAGGTGGGGTGTGTGTAGGGGGTGAGCTTGGGCCGTAGCTGTCCTTGGGGTTGGGGTAGGGAAAGGGATACAAATCCTGGTTCAAATGGGGGTTAGGGAGGGAGTGAGGGGTAGGGGGTGGGTTAGGATTAGGGCAGGGGGTGGGGGGTAGGTTAGGGTTAGGGCAAGGGGACAGGGATGGGTTAGGGTGAGGAGATGGGAATGGGTAGAGGTTAGGTTTAGGGTGAGGGAAGGGATAAGGGTCAGGAGTGGAGGAAGGGTAGAGGTGGTGTGATGGGTAGGGAACGGGATACAAACCTTGGGTTTGGTGGTGGGGAGGACTTACCGACGGCCCAAGCTCACGGACCTGGGGTGAGGGGAGAGAGTGGGGAGTTGGAGAGAGGGAGGGAGAGCGAGTGGGAGCGAGAGAAGCCAGTGTGGAATTTTTTATGGAACGGAGGAATCGTTTGGAATAGCCTCTAGGGCGTAAACTGCTAAAAAGGGTACTGGTGGCTGTGTGAAAGTCCTGAATGTTGCTACAGATACGAAAAAAACGGATGATTTGTGACTTTATAATTCCCTTAAAAGTGTGTTTAGGATGGTAACTGGATTTATGGAGTAATGAATGGGTATCTGTGGGTTTGAAATAGACTTTTGTCTGTAGTGTTTTGTGGGTGGTGTTGGTAGGCCTGAAAAAAACTGTGGTGTCTAGAAAATTGATATGTGTTGTATCTATTGTGTATTTTACAGTAATGGAAGGATGATGGCTATTGAGAATGGAGATGAATTCTGAAAATTTGGACTGTTCGTGGGGCCAGATACCGAAAATGTCATCTAAAAACCTGAGGTAGAGTGATGGTTGAAGGGGACATTTGGCTAGGGCTTCTCGCTCCCACTCGCTCATGTAGAGGTTGGCATAGGCCGGGGCGAATCTCTGACCCATGGCTGTCCCGTGGACCTGTAAGTAGAACTGGTTGTTGAAAAGAAAATCATTGTTGTTTAAACAGAGTTCTATTAGTTGTAGGAGTTCTGAGTCAGGGCGTGAGGGATCCGGATTTCTATTGAAGATGGTGCGAAGTGTTTGTAAGCCTAGGTGGGTGTTGATGTTAGTGTAGAGGTTATTGATGTCTATGGTGAAGAGAAGTGAGTGGGAAGGGACAGCCATGGGTCTGATAGTGTCGATGAAATGGTATGTGTCCTTGATATAACTGGGATGACGAGTGGAGAGGGGACCTAGGAAGTGATCAATATACTGAGCGATATGGTAAGTGGAGCTGTTGCAATCAGAGACTATGGGTCTTCCAGGAGGAACCTCAGAGGGAATGGTCCAGGTTTGCGGGTCTTTGTGGATTTTAGGTAACAGGGTTAGGGTTAGGGTTAGGGTTGGGGTTGGGGTTGGGGTTATGAGTTTGGGTTAAAATGCTATGCACTGGCCTACTGGTCTGACAAAATGAATGAATGGCAGAATGGAGAGGGAGGTGGTCCTTCCCACCGGGGAGCAGGGTTCGATCCCCAGGCAGAGCACCGGGCAGAAGGAAGAGAGGGACCTGCCTAAAACACACTTATAAAAGGGGACGGGCCCAGCAAATAAATGAAAATAATAAAAAGTTATAAATATATGTATATATAATATATTATATATATTATATTAATAGAATGATAAAACAACGTAGACTAATATAAAAAAACACACTTGTGTTTGTGGGGAGGGGGGGGCTGGGAACCGTCCCAATTGGAAGCCATGCGGATCACCATCGGGAGGTGCATATGATAATAAAAAAAAAAAAAAAAAAATATAAAAAAAAAAAATAAATAAATAAATAAATAAATAAAAAAATAAAAAAATAAAAAAATAAAAAACAAGCATTTATAAATAGTAAAAACATTAGTAAGTTAAAAGAGGGTTTCCTGCCCCTATTTCTATTGTACCAAATACTAAAATTTGTTGGGAATAAAAGAGTAAAATATGTACCTCCCGCCTAGGTGGGGATTCGAACCCCAGTCTGCCGTGTGGCAGACCGGGGCATTAACCATTCTGCTATCTTACCGGTTGTATTGGGATGGGATCCGCCTGGTCCAAGAACAGTGCAGGAACAAGCTCGGGAGGACCATACCCGGAGGTGGTGGATGTAGTTTACCTTCTTTCAGTCATCAT
This sequence comes from Remorina albescens, assembly GCA_034769265.1. Taxonomy (NCBI): domain Eukaryota; kingdom Metazoa; phylum Chordata; class Actinopteri; order Carangiformes; family Echeneidae; genus Remorina; species Remorina albescens. The sequence goes on along the minus strand of CM068491.1, from coordinate 76,084 downwards.
TTAGACCTCCAGGCACCGTGGTCCCGAGCTTGTGGATCCAAATCTTCTCCGCTCTCTTCCTCTGCCCACAGGTCCAACGGTCATTGTTTTCTAAAACTGTTATGATGATTTGGGTGGGGGAATGTAGTTGAAAATGCTGTACCAGGGGGGTTGTGAGTCGACCTTCCCCAATGTTATAAAGGTGTTGTGATAGGCGGGTGTGTGTGGAATGTTTTGTTTCTCCTATGTAGTGTTTATTGCAGAGTGTGCATGTAATGATGTAAACTATGTTGGTGGTAGTGATGGAGAAGGAGCCGAGGGTAGGAAAAGCTGTGTTGCTGTATGGATTGTGGATGAATTTTCTGTTCCTGTAATGGTGACTATGTGGAAGTGGGGGTGTAGGTCTATGGTCGGTGAATTGGGATTTGATGAGAATGGATTGAAGGCTCTTGTGTTTCCTGTAGGCTGAGATGATCTTATGGTTATGGAAGGCCGGGTGTTGAGACTGTGTTATAGAAAAGTTTTGTTTGATGATGCGGTGTAAGTGGGTGATTTGGTGAGAGAAAGTTGAGACAAACGGTATCAGACGTGAAGGTGGAGGAGAGTTGTGATGAGTAGGTGGGGTGTGTGTAGGGGGTGAGCTTGGGCCGTAGCTGTCCTTGGGGTTGGGGTAGGGAAAGGGATACAAATCCTGGTTCAAATGGGGGTTAGGGAGGGAGTGAGGGGTAGGGGGTGGGTTAGGATTAGGGCAGGGGGTGGGGGGTAGGTTAGGGTTAGGGCAAGGGGACAGGGATGGGTTAGGGTGAGGAGATGGGAATGGGTAGAGGTTAGGTTTAGGGTGAGGGAAGGGATAAGGGTCAGGAGTGGAGGAAGGGTAGAGGTGGTGTGATGGGTAGGGAACGGGATACAAACCTTGGGTTTGGTGGTGGGGAGGACTTACCGACGGCCCAAGCTCACGGACCTGGGGTGAGGGGAGAGAGTGGGGAGTTGGAGAGAGGGAGGGAGAGCGAGTGGGAGCGAGAGAAGCCAGTGTGGAATTTTTTATGGAACGGAGGAATCGTTTGGAATAGCCTCTAGGGCGTAAACTGCTAAAAAGGGTACTGGTGGCTGTGTGAAAGTCCTGAATGTTGCTACAGATACGAAAAAAACGGATGATTTGTGACTTTATAATTCCCTTAAAAGTGTGTTTAGGATGGTAACTGGATTTATGGAGTAATGAATGGGTATCTGTGGGTTTGAAATAGACTTTTGTCTGTAGTGTTTTGTGGGTGGTGTTGGTAGGCCTGAAAAAAACTGTGGTGTCTAGAAAATTGATATGTGTTGTATCTATTGTGTATTTTACAGTAATGGAAGGATGATGGCTATTGAGAATGGAGATGAATTCTGAAAATTTGGACTGTTCGTGGGGCCAGATACCGAAAATGTCATCTAAAAACCTGAGGTAGAGTGATGGTTGAAGGGGACATTTGGCTAGGGCTTCTCGCTCCCACTCGCTCATGTAGAGGTTGGCATAGGCCGGGGCGAATCTCTGACCCATGGCTGTCCCGTGGACCTGTAAGTAGAACTGGTTGTTGAAAAGAAAATCATTGTTGTTTAAACAGAGTTCTATTAGTTGTAGGAGTTCTGAGTCAGGGCGTGAGGGATCCGGATTTCTATTGAAGATGGTGCGAAGTGTTTGTAAGCCTAGGTGGGTGTTGATGTTAGTGTAGAGGTTATTGATGTCTATGGTGAAGAGAAGTGAGTGGGAAGGGACAGCCATGGGTCTGATAGTGTCGATGAAATGGTATGTGTCCTTGATATAACTGGGATGACGAGTGGAGAGGGGACCTAGGAAGTGATCAATATACTGAGCGATATGGTAAGTGGAGCTGTTGCAATCAGAGACTATGGGTCTTCCAGGAGGAACCTCAGAGGGAATGGTCCAGGTTTGCGGGTCTTTGTGGATTTTAGGTAACAGATAGAAGTAGCGGGGTCGTGGGTTGTCAGGTCCGAACAGATAATCTTTTTGTTTTGCTTTAATGTATTTTCTATTGTAAAGGGTCTGAATAATGTTCCTGAGCTTAGTCTGAGTCTGTGGTTGGATTGTCTCGGCAAGGGGTCTGTAGTATGTGGTGTCCGTTAACTGTCTGTTAGCTTCTGTGAGATATTGCTGTCTATCCATGATGATTATTTTAGATCCTTTGTCTGCTGGTTTTATAATGATATTGGGATTACGAATTAGGTCAGTCAGGGCCCTGCGTTCCGGCCCCGTCAGATTGTCAGGGACATCTGTCGGGGGCCGGAAACGCTGGAGGGCCCTTTTGTTTTGGTAAATGAGTTGGCGAGTCAGGGGATGGAGAGTGTCGGAGTTTGGTTCCCAGTGAGATGGATGGGTGAAGGGTAGTGGCTGTCGGTCTGGTTGAAAATGGAAGTAGTCAATAATTTTAAGTCGTCTGTGGAATTTGTGAAGGTCCCTCTGAAGTTCCTCCCGGTCCAGTTTGTCGGGGCGTGGAATGAAAGAGAGTCCCCTCTCCAAAAGGGATAGCTGTAAGGGGGAGGGGGTGAAAAGGGTAGAGAGGTTAAGGACATTGGATGGGGAATTCCACCCCAGGTCCTGTGTGTGTATGTGAGTGTCTGAGTTAGCCTTACAGGTTATTGTAAATTTAGTTGTTGTAACCAGTTTTCAAAGATCAATTTAGCTGTGGTAGGTGTCCAATGAATGTTGTCTTTCTCTGTTACAAAGGTGTCATGTGGGATTTCTGTCAGGAACGGGAAGTGAGTGGTCATGATATTGTTAATAAGTGTAAGATTACCTTTCTGTGCGGGGGTGAGATGGGGTGAGAAGTTCATAATGGGGAAGTAGACATCGGCATTTGGGAAGGTCGACTTCGCCTCACGGAAAAGGGTCCTGAGTTGTTTTGTAGTGGTCTGCCTGGGATCCTGGTCCTTATTGTTGATTCCAATGGAAAAGACCACTATCTTGGTGTTGGGATTGGGTATGGTCTTTTCGAGGACTTTGAGGAAGTGATAGGAATTGGCTCCGGGGTAACTGTCCAGTTGAATTTGCGGGTGGGTATGGGCTGGGATCCGGTTGATGTTTGAGTCTCCGAGAACCAGGACTGGTTTTCTGGGTTTGAAAAACCAGTCCTGGATCTTACGGTTGGGGCGTGCAATATGGTATGATGGTCTGTAGAGGGTCTGTCCGGATGATGTGGCGGTTGGAGTGGTGGAAGAGCGGAGAGGTGGAGTGATGGTGGGAAGTCTGCCTTCTTTGGTAAGGGCTTGGAGGTGTCCGGCTTGAGTGGCTTCCGATGATGGTGTAATGTTGTGGCAGGGTGACGCTGGGAGGTCTTGCTCTGGTTCCAGGCGGGGGTGTGTTGAGAGAGGAGGGGGAGAGAGGTGAAGAGAGAGGGAGCTAGAAGAGGTAACTATAGGATCGGAGGGTGAGTTGGGTGGGGAGGGATGAGAAATAAGAGATTGCAGAGGGAGTGAGGTGGTTAAAGGAGATGAAGTCTGTTTAGGTGGGGATGGTTGGTCCATGATGAGGGGGGTCTTGGGAGTGTGTGGGGGTGAAGATGGTGCAGCTAGCGGGGGGCCCGCGTCGGACAGTGAAACCCCAGCAGAATTTGTAGGAGAGGGCTCAGAGTGGGTTGAGTTCAGGTTATGGGTAACCTTGTTTGACCCTTTCATCACGTTAGCCGTTTCTCTAGCTGTGGTAGGCCTTTTTTCTGCGTGGGCCACTGTCCGTCCTGCTGGACCCACCCGGGTCGCTGCACCATCTGTGGGAAGAGAGGAAGTGAGAATAGTGTCAGTGATATGGACAGAGACATTGGAGTGAGTGCTGAGAGTGAGAGTCTGTAGCTCTTCTGAATTATGGACTTGTCGCGGGGAACCGTGGATCTGGGCTGTTGTTTCAAGGATGGTGGTGGGCTTAATGAACTTGATAGCTGGGGAGGTGAGGGGTAGGATAGGGGAGAGAGGTGTGCAGGGAGTGATTGGTTGCTGTTCTTCTTTGGTTGGCAGGGGTCCCCAGGTGACTTTCCGGACCCTGCATTCTTTTGGGGTGGAGGTGGATGGATCCGATGTTGGGTCTGCGGGATGGTTTGTTGTCTTTTCTGGGGGTTTGTTGACTGGTGGTTGTGGTTTGATTGGTCCTCTTCGGGTCAGCTGGGGGTCGGGTGGCATGGTGGTGGTGAATTTTTTGTAGATTGGGTAGGGTGAGGGAAGAGTAGTGGGTTTGGGATTGGTAGTCTGCAGGGGTGTAGTTTGTGTTCCAGTTGAGGTCTGACGGGGGTCTTCTCCTTGGGTTGGTGTGCAGGGGGATGAGGTGGATGGCTTGGTTTCTTCCATTAGTGACTTACGGGGGCCTAAGTAAAGGGACAGTGTGTTGGGGGCAGCTGGTCTGGGCAGGGGGGGATAGTGCTCTTCCGGAATGGTGGGTAGGTTGTTGATTGTAGAAGGCCTCTGTGGACGGTATGGTGGTGAGGTTGCAGTGGCTGGTTGGGATGGTTGTAGGAGTTGCTGTAGTGACTGTAGAGTTTCTGTAGATAGTCTGTTCCCATACCGTTTTCTGGCCCAGCCGGTGGCTATTTGCAGGGCTTGTGGATTGTGGGTGGTTGTATCTGTGTGGGTGGCTATTGTAGTCTGATAGTGTTGCTGTAAAATGGCTATTGTGTTCTGCATCCATTGTGATGTGTTATTATGTATTTTGTTTCTTGTGTCTATGGTGGGTGTAGATGGTTTAATAAAGTCTGTAAGCCGGGTGACCTGTCTTAGCATCCCCGGAGGGAATGTTCCTGTTTGCAGTGCTGTGTCCATTATCTGCTTGTGATGAAATGCCTGGATGAGTTTGAAATAATGTTTACTGGCCTGTCTGGTTTCTGGGTCTGGTGGGTGAAGTAATGGTTGGTGTGTGTTGATGATGGGTCTATGTATGGGTGGTTGTATGTTGATGTTCATGAGTGGGGTGGGTGTGGGTGTGGGTGTGGGTGTATGTGTGTGTGTGGAGGAGCCATTTTGAGCCCCGCTCCTGTGTGTTGACTTACCTCTAAAAATATGGTACATACAGGTGGAGAGCTCTTACCTTCGTTTTGCTGGTGTGGTTAGTCCTGCTGTAGATCAAAGTCCGGTGTTATAGTTGTGGAGGTTGATCTGGAGTTGAGACAGGTGCTTCTGTGTTGGCAGTCCTGTGTTGTTGGTTTAAAAATGGTTCTTGAAGATGAGGGTTATTGTTTGTGCTCCGGGTGGTAGTCCTGATGAACTTGCAGGTTGACAGTTAAAAACGGCAGATAAAAAGAGTCTTTTCTGCCTATTGGTGGGCCGGCAGAGCCCTCCACCAGTGTTTTAAAACCAAACTTTATTAAGTAATTTGATTAAAAACACAAATTAGAACCAATTAAAAAACCACTCAAATCGAGGGTATAAAAGATCTTAATACAATGCAATAAAACCAGAGTAAAAGTCTTACGCATAAGAGCGGGGTCCCGACGTTTCGCAGGTGTACTGCTTCCTCAGGGGATTTTTCAATAATGGCTCCTCAGGTGCTTTAAAAGCTGTTGAGGGAGGGAGCTTAGTCCCTCCCCAACAGGAAGTGCATGTGTGTGTGTGTGTGTGTGTGTCATGTGTTGATTGGTTAGGTGTGTGGGTGTGTGGGGAATTCTGGAGGGAAAACATGTGTTCGAATCTGGTTGGTCGGTTTTGGAGGGAAAAGTTATGGTTGAAGTGAGGATGGGTGTTGGGTTGAGATGGTTTTGTATGCGAATTGTCTGAATATGTAGCTCACCTGGCTGGGCCAGGGTCGGCACCCGGGCGACAGCGGTTCGACTCCCGACCGGAGCAATCCAACGAGGGTTTTTATTGTAGGTGGATCCGGATGAAGGTGTGCGGAGGTCTTCTTTTGAGGAATGGTGTTCTTGAGGTAGGGAGGTAATGGTTCAGTTGATTATTTCTTGCGGGAGTCCGGTTGAAAGGTTGAGGTGAAGGAATGCAGATCAGTGGCACTGGCTGGGTTAGGGTTGGGGTTGGGGTTGGGGTTATGAGTTTGGGTTAAAATGCTATGCACTGGCCTACTGGTCTGACAAAATGAATGAATGGCAGAATGGAGAGGGAGGTGGTCCTTCCCACCGGGGAGCAGGGTTCGATCCCCAGGCAGAGCACCGGGCAGAAGGAAGAGAGGGACCTGCCTAAAACACACTTATAAAAGGGGACGGGCCCAGCAAATAAATGAAAATAATAAAAAGTTATAAATATATGTATATATAATATATTATATATATTATATTAATAGAATGATAAAACAACGTAGACTAATATAAAAAAACACACTTGTGTTTGTGGGGAGGGGGGGGCTGGGAACCGTCCCAATTGGAAGCCATGCGGATCACCATCGGGAGGTGCATATGATAATAAAAAAAAAAAAAAAAAAAATATAAAAAAAAAAAAAATAAATAAATAAATAAATAAATAAAAAAATAAAAAAATAAAAAAATAAAAAACAAGCATTTATAAATAGTAAAAACATTAGTAAGTTAAAAGAGGGTTTCCTGCCCCTATTTCTATTGTACCAAATACTAAAATTTGTTGGGAATAAAAGAGTAAAATATGTACCTCCCGCCTAGGTGGGGATTCGAACCCCAGTCTGCCGTGTGGCAGACCGGGGCATTAACCATTCTGCTATCTTACCGGTTGTATTGGGATGGGATCCGCCTGGTCCAAGAACAGTGCAGGAACAAGCTCGGGAGGACCATACCCGGAGGTGGTGGATGTAGTTTACCTTCTTTCAGTCATCATTTAGACCTCCAGGCACCGTGGTCCCGAGCTTGTGGATCCAAATCTTCTCCGCTCTCTTCCTCTGCCCACAGGTCCAACGGTCATTGTTTTCTAAAACTGTTATGATGATTTGGGTGGGGGAATGTAGTTGAAAATGCTGTACCAGGGGGGTTGTGAGTCGACCTTCCCCAATGTTATAAAGGTGTTGTGATAGGCGGGTGTGTGTGGAATGTTTTGTTTCTCCTATGTAGTGTTTATTGCAGAGTGTGCATGTAATGATGTAAACTATGTTGGTGGTAGTGATGGAGAAGGAGCCGAGGGTAGGAAAAGCTGTGTTGCTGTATGGATTGTGGATGAATTTTCTGTTCCTGTAATGGTGACTATGTGGAAGTGGGGGTGTAGGTCTATGGTCGGTGAATTGGGATTTGATGAGAATGGATTGAAGGCTCTTGTGTTTCCTGTAGGCTGAGATGATCTTATGGTTATGGAAGGCCGGGTGTTGAGACTGTGTTATAGAAAAGTTTTGTTTGATGATGCGGTGTAAGTGGGTGATTTGGTGAGAGAAAGTTGAGACAAACGGTATCAGACGTGAAGGTGGAGGAGAGTTGTGATGAGTAGGTGGGGTGTGTGTAGGGGGTGAGCTTGGGCCGTAGCTGTCCTTGGGGTTGGGGTAGGGAAAGGGATACAAATCCTGGTTCAAATGGGGGTTAGGGAGGGAGTGAGGGGTAGGGGGTGGGTTAGGATTAGGGCAGGGGGTGGGGGGTAGGTTAGGGTTAGGGCAAGGGGACAGGGATGGGTTAGGGTGAGGAGATGGGAATGGGTAGAGGTTAGGTTTAGGGTGAGGGAAGGGATAAGGGTCAGGAGTGGAGGAAGGGTAGAGGTGGTGTGATGGGTAGGGAACGGGATACAAACCTTGGGTTTGGTGGTGGGGAGGACTTACCGACGGCCCAAGCTCACGGACCTGGGGTGAGGGGAGAGAGTGGGGAGTTGGAGAGAGGGAGGGAGAGCGAGTGGGAGCGAGAGAAGCCAGTGTGGAATTTTTTATGGAACGGAGGAATCGTTTGGAATAGCCTCTAGGGCGTAAACTGCTAAAAAGGGTACTGGTGGCTGTGTGAAAGTCCTGAATGTTGCTACAGATACGAAAAAAACGGATGATTTGTGACTTTATAATTCCCTTAAAAGTGTGTTTAGGATGGTAACTGGATTTATGGAGTAATGAATGGGTATCTGTGGGTTTGAAATAGACTTTTGTCTGTAGTGTTTTGTGGGTGGTGTTGGTAGGCCTGAAAAAAACTGTGGTGTCTAGAAAATTGATATGTGTTGTATCTATTGTGTATTTTACAGTAATGGAAGGATGATGGCTATTGAGAATGGAGATGAATTCTGAAAATTTGGACTGTTCGTGGGGCCAGATACCGAAAATGTCATCTAAAAACCTGAGGTAGAGTGATGGTTGAAGGGGACATTTGGCTAGGGCTTCTCGCTCCCACTCGCTCATGTAGAGGTTGGCATAGGCCGGGGCGAATCTCTGACCCATGGCTGTCCCGTGGACCTGTAAGTAGAACTGGTTGTTGAAAAGAAAATCATTGTTGTTTAAACAGAGTTCTATTAGTTGTAGGAGTTCTGAGTCAGGGCGTGAGGGATCCGGATTTCTATTGAAGATGGTGCGAAGTGTTTGTAAGCCTAGGTGGGTGTTGATGTTAGTGTAGAGGTTATTGATGTCTATGGTGAAGAGAAGTGAGTGGGAAGGGACAGCCATGGGTCTGATAGTGTCGATGAAATGGTATGTGTCCTTGATATAACTGGGATGACGAGTGGAGAGGGGACCTAGGAAGTGATCAATATACTGAGCGATATGGTAAGTGGAGCTGTTGCAATCAGAGACTATGGGTCTTCCAGGAGGAACCTCAGAGGGAATGGTCCAGGTTTGCGGGTCTTTGTGGATTTTAGGTAACAGATAGAAGTAGCGGGGTCGTGGGTTGTCAGGTCCGAACAGATAATCTTTTTGTTTTGCTTTAATGTATTTTCTATTGTAAAGGGTCTGAATAATGTTCCTGAGCTTAGTCTGAGTCTGTGGTTGGATTGTCTCGGCAAGGGGTCTGTAGTATGTGGTGTCCGTTAACTGTCTGTTAGCTTCTGTGAGATATTGCTGTCTATCCATGATGATTATTTTAGATCCTTTGTCTGCTGGTTTTATAATGATATTGGGATTACGAATTAGGTCAGTCAGGGCCCTGCGTTCCGGCCCCGTCAGATTGTCAGGGACATCTGTCGGGGGCCGGAAACGCTGGAGGGCCCTTTTGTTTTGGTAAATGAGTTGGCGAGTCAGGGGATGGAGAGTGTCGGAGTTTGGTTCCCAGTGAGATGGATGGGTGAAGGGTAGTGGCTGTCGGTCTGGTTGAAAATGGAAGTAGTCAATAATTTTAAGTCGTCTGTGGAATTTGTGAAGGTCCCTCTGAAGTTCCTCCCGGTCCAGTTTGTCGGGGCGTGGAATGAAAGAGAGTCCCCTCTCCAAAAGGGATAGCTGTAAGGGGGAGGGGGTGAAAAGGGTAGAGAGGTTAAGGACATTGGATGGGGAATTCCACCCCAGGTCCTGTGTGTGTATGTGAGTGTCTGAGTTAGCCTTACAGGTTATTGTAAATTTAGTTGTTGTAACCAGTTTTCAAAGATCAATTTAGCTGTGGTAGGTGTCCAATGAATGTTGTCTTTCTCTGTTACAAAGGTGTCATGTGGGATTTCTGTCAGGAACGGGAAGTGAGTGGTCATGATATTGTTAATAAGTGTAAGATTACCTTTCTGTGCGGGGGTGAGATGGGGTGAGAAGTTCATAATGGGGAAGTAGACATCGGCATTTGGGAAGGTCGACTTCGCCTCACGGAAAAGGGTCCTGAGTTGTTTTGTAGTGGTCTGCCTGGGATCCTGGTCCTTATTGTTGATTCCAATGGAAAAGACCACTATCTTGGTGTTGGGATTGGGTATGGTCTTTTCGAGGACTTTGAGGAAGTGATAGGAATTGGCTCCGGGGTAACTGTCCAGTTGAATTTGCGGGTGGGTATGGGCTGGGATCCGGTTGATGTTTGAGTCTCCGAGAACCAGGACTGGTTTTCTGGGTTTGAAAAACCAGTCCTGGATCTTACGGTTGGGGCGTGCAATATGGTATGATGGTCTGTAGAGGGTCTGTCCGGATGATGTGGCGGTTGGAGTGGTGGAAGAGCGGAGAGGTGGAGTGATGGTGGGAAGTCTGCCTTCTTTGGTAAGGGCTTGGAGGTGTCCGGCTTGAGTGGCTTCCGATGATGGTGTAATGTTGTGGCAGGGTGACGCTGGGAGGTCTTGCTCTGGTTCCAGGCGGGGGTGTGTTGAGAGAGGAGGGGGAGAGAGGTGAAGAGAGAGGGAGCTAGAAGAGGTAACTATAGGATCGGAGGGTGAGTTGGGTGGGGAGGGATGAGAAATAAGAGATTGCAGAGGGAGTGAGGTGGTTAAAGGAGATGAAGTCTGTTTAGGTGGGGATGGTTGGTCCATGATGAGGGGGGTCTTGGGAGTGTGTGGGGGTGAAGATGGTGCAGCTAGCGGGGGGCCCGCGTCGGACAGTGAAACCCCAGCAGAATTTGTAGGAGAGGGCTCAGAGTGGGTTGAGTTCAGGTTATGGGTAACCTTGTTTGACCCTTTCATCACGTTAGCCGTTTCTCTAGCTGTGGTAGGCCTTTTTTCTGCGTGGGCCACTGTCCGTCCTGCTGGACCCACCCGGGTCGCTGCACCATCTGTGGGAAGAGAGGAAGTGAGAATAGTGTCAGTGATATGGACAGAGACATTGGAGTGAGTGCTGAGAGTGAGAGTCTGTAGCTCTTCTGAATTATGGACTTGTCGCGGGGAACCGTGGATCTGGGCTGTTGTTTCAAGGATGGTGGTGGGCTTAATGAACTTGATAGCTGGGGAGGTGAGGGGTAGGATAGGGGAGAGAGGTGTGCAGGGAGTGATTGGTTGCTGTTCTTCTTTGGTTGGCAGGGGTCCCCAGGTGACTTTCCGGACCCTGCATTCTTTTGGGGTGGAGGTGGATGGATCCGATGTTGGGTCTGCGGGATGGTTTGTTGTCTTTTCTGGGGGTTTGTTGACTGGTGGTTGTGGTTTGATTGGTCCTCTTCGGGTCAGCTGGGGGTCGGGTGGCATGGTGGTGGTGAATTTTTTGTAGATTGGGTAGGGTGAGGGAAGAGTAGTGGGTTTGGGATTGGTAGTCTGCAGGGGTGTAGTTTGTGTTCCAGTTGAGGTCTGACGGGGGTCTTCTCCTTGGGTTGGTGTGCAGGGGGATGAGGTGGATGGCTTGGTTTCTTCCATTAGTGACTTACGGGGGCCTAAGTAAAGGGACAGTGTGTTGGGGGCAGCTGGTCTGGGCAGGGGGGGATAGTGCTCTTCCGGAATGGTGGGTAGGTTGTTGATTGTAGAAGGCCTCTGTGGACGGTATGGTGGTGAGGTTGCAGTGGCTGGTTGGGATGGTTGTAGGAGTTGCTGTAGTGACTGTAGAGTTTCTGTAGATAGTCTGTTCCCATACCGTTTTCTGGCCCAGCCGGTGGCTATTTGCAGGGCTTGTGGATTGTGGGTGGTTGTATCTGTGTGGGTGGCTATTGTAGTCTGATAGTGTTGCTGTAAAATGGCTATTGTGTTCTGCATCCATTGTGATGTGTTATTATGTATTTTGTTTCTTGTGTCTATGGTGGGTGTAGATGGTTTAATAAAGTCTGTAAGCCGGGTGACCTGTCTTAGCATCCCCGGAGGGAATGTTCCTGTTTGCAGTGCTGTGTCCATTATCTGCTTGTGATGAAATGCCTGGATGAGTTTGAAATAATGTTTACTGGCCTGTCTGGTTTCTGGGTCTGGTGGGTGAAGTAATGGTTGGTGTGTGTTGATGATGGGTCTATGTATGGGTGGTTGTATGTTGATGTTCATGAGTGGGGTGGGTGTGGGTGTGGGTGTGGGTGTATGTGTGTGTGTGGAGGAGCCATTTTGAGCCCCGCTCCTGTGTGTTGACTTACCTCTAAAAATATGGTACATACAGGTGGAGAGCTCTTACCTTCGTTTTGCTGGTGTGGTTAGTCCTGCTGTAGATCAAAGTCCGGTGTTATAGTTGTGGAGGTTGATCTGGAGTTGAGACAGGTGCTTCTGTGTTGGCAGTCCTGTGTTGTTGGTTTAAAAATGGTTCTTGAAGATGAGGGTTATTGTTTGTGCTCCGGGTGGTAGTCCTGATGAACTTGCAGGTTGACAGTTAAAAACGGCAGATAAAAAGAGTCTTTTCTGCCTATTGGTGGGCCGGCAGAGCCCTCCACCAGTGTTTTAAAACCAAACTTTATTAAGTAATTTGATTAAAAACACAAATTAGAACCAATTAAAAAACCACTCAAATCGAGGGTATAAAAGATCTTAATACAATGCAATAAAACCAGAGTAAAAGTCTTACGCATAAGAGCGGGGTCCCGACGTTTCGCAGGTGTACTGCTTCCTCAGGGGATTTTTCAATAATGGCTCCTCAGGTGCTTTAAAAGCTGTTGAGGGAGGGAGCTTAGTCCCTCCCCAACAGGAAGTGCATGTGTGTGTGTGTGTGTGTGTGTCATGTGTTGATTGGTTAGGTGTGTGGGTGTGTGGGGAATTCTGGAGGGAAAACATGTGTTCGAATCTGGTTGGTCGGTTTTGGAGGGAAAAGTTATGGTTGAAGTGAGGATGGGTGTTGGGTTGAGATGGTTTTGTATGCGAATTGTCTGAATATGTAGCTCACCTGGCTGGGCCAGGGTCGGCACCCGGGCGACAGCGGTTCGACTCCCGACCGGAGCAATCCAACGAGGGTTTTTATTGTAGGTGGATCCGGATGAAGGTGTGCGGAGGTCTTCTTTTGAGGAATGGTGTTCTTGAGGTAGGGAGGTAATGGTTCAGTTGATTATTTCTTGCGGGAGTCCGGTTGAAAGGTTGAGGTGAAGGAATGCAGATCAGTGGCACTGGCTGGGTTAGGGTTGGGGTTGGGGTTGGGGTTATGAGTTTGGGTTAAAATGCTATGCACTGGCCTACTGGTCTGACAAAATGAATGAATGGCAGAATGGAGAGGGAGGTGGTCCTTCCCACCGGGGAGCAGGGTTCGATCCCCAGGCAGAGCACCGGGCAGAAGGAAGAGAGGGACCTGCCTAAAACACACTTATAAAAGGGGACGGGCCCAGCAAATAAATGAAAATAATAAAAAGTTATAAATATATGTATATATAATATATTATATATATTATATTAATAGAATGATAAAACAACGTAGACTAATATAAAAAAACACACTTGTGTTTGTGGGGAGGGGGGGGCTGGGAACCGTCCCAATTGGAAGCCATGCGGATCACCATCGGGAGGTGCATATGATAATAAAAAAAAAAAAAAAAAAATATAAAAAAAAAAAAATAAATAAATAAATAAATAAATAAAAAAATAAAAAAATAAAAAAATAAAAAACAAGCATTTATAAATAGTAAAAACATTAGTAAGTTAAAAGAGGGTTTCCTGCCCCTATTTCTATTGTACCAAATACTAAAATTTGTTGGGAATAAAAGAGTAAAATATGTACCTCCCGCCTAGGTGGGGATTCGAACCCCAGTCTGCCGTGTGGCAGACCGGGGCATTAACCATTCTGCTATCTTACCGGTTGTATTGGGATGGGATCCGCCTGGTCCAAGAACAGTGCAGGAACAAGCTCGGGAGGACCATACCCGGAGGTGGTGGATGTAGTTTACCTTCTTTCAGTCATCATTTAGACCTCCAGGCACCGTGGTCCCGAGCTTGTGGATCCAAATCTTCTCCGCTCTCTTCCTCTGCCCACAGGTCCAACGGTCATTGTTTTCTAAAACTGTTATGATGATTTGGGTGGGGGAATGTAGTTGAAAATGCTGTACCAGGGGGGTTGTGAGTCGACCTTCCCCAATGTTATAAAGGTGTTGTGATAGGCGGGTGTGTGTGGAATGTTTTGTTTCTCCTATGTAGTGTTTATTGCAGAGTGTGCATGTAATGATGTAAACTATGTTGGTGGTAGTGATGGAGAAGGAGCCGAGGGTAGGAAAAGCTGTGTTGCTGTATGGATTGTGGATGAATTTTCTGTTCCTGTAATGGTGACTATGTGGAAGTGGGGGTGTAGGTCTATGGTCGGTGAATTGGGATTTGATGAGAATGGATTGAAGGCTCTTGTGTTTCCTGTAGGCTGAGATGATCTTATGGTTATGGAAGGCCGGGTGTTGAGACTGTGTTATAGAAAAGTTTTGTTTGATGATGCGGTGTAAGTGGGTGATTTGGTGAGAGAAAGTTGAGACAAACGGTATCAGACGTGAAGGTGGAGGAGAGTTGTGATGAGTAGGTGGGGTGTGTGTAGGGGGTGAGCTTGGGCCGTAGCTGTCCTTGGGGTTGGGGTAGGGAAAGGGATACAAATCCTGGTTCAAATGGGGGTTAGGGAGGGAGTGAGGGGTAGGGGGTGGGTTAGGATTAGGGCAGGGGGTGGGGGGTAGGTTAGGGTTAGGGCAAGGGGACAGGGATGGGTTAGGGTGAGGAGATGGGAATGGGTAGAGGTTAGGTTTAGGGTGAGGGAAGGGATAAGGGTCAGGAGTGGAGGAAGGGTAGAGGTGGTGTAGGGTTAGGGTTAGGGTTAGGGGTTAGGGTTAGGGGGGTTAGGGTTAGGGTTAGGGTTAGGGTTAGGGGATTTACATAGACAATGAATGGGGAAGGTCGATTTTCCATAATTCCAACTCATTTTCCTATCTACTAATATTAAATCCGGAATTCCAGATTTTGAACTTCCAAATTTCTATTCCACTACCTAAATTGAACAGTAGGTGGTAGTATAACCTAATAAATACTCAAATCCAGATTTTAGACCCAAATTTGGTCGATCGTTCTAAATGATATATTGGTTGGAAAAAAGGTGAAATTCCGTCATTTTGACCAACTTTGCCATACTTGATCGTAGATCCTCGGCCGAGGTGTCTACGGAAATGTCTGGACGTGCTGATCGCAGCTGTCTTTGATCCGAGACTCTACGCCCTTCCAGTTCGACGCTAGAGGGCGCCAAAAGTTGTAATTTTTCACCTCGTTAAGGGTCATATCTCAAAAACGGTAGCACTCACAGATATGGTACAGACATTAACGCGCACATCTCCACGAGACCTATGACATATGTCAGCCCCCAGCAGGTGGCACCCTTCTGGGCCTAACTTTGCAACCGAAGCACCTAGAGACACGGGGATCGGTATCCCCGAAAGTGCTCGACACACTGGCCAAGAGTAAGCCATGTTAATCCACACATCTCCACTTTTAGGTCCCAAGTTTGCTTTCAAGGCATATCCTTCATCTCCATTTGTCGGCCTCGACTTGCTGAGCACAGATTGGTTGGAAGCAGCTCTTTAAGTAGTACCGTTGAGGAGATATGAACCTCAAAATTATTTCAAAATAGAATGGTAAAGGGGCAATATTTGGAATTTGGAAGAGCAATTTGGAATTGACAAATGACATCATAGTGAGGGAGGGGTTAGGCTTGGTGTCACCCAAAATTCACCATAGGTACAACTCAACAAGCCTTACAACATATGTTAAGCACATATGGATATTTCATGTTTGAAAATATGGTCAATTTTGGCCTCAAGACTCAAACCACCTTGGAAAAGGCGAAAAGTGCTTGGGTGGGGGATGGGCAAAAAAAGCAACTTTTTTATACTTGGTCGTAGAGCCTCGACCCAGGTGTCTACGGAAAGGTCTCCACGTGCTGATCGCAACTGTCTTTGATCCGAGGCTCTACGCCCTTCCAGTTCGACGCTAGAGGGCGCCAAAGTTTGTAATTTTTCACCTCGTTAAGGGTCATATCTCGCAAACGGTAGCACTCACAGATATGGTACAGACATTAACGCGCACATCTCCACGAGACCTATGACATATGTCAGCCCCCAGCAGGTGGCACCCTTCTGGGCCTAACTTTGCAACCGAAGCACCTAGAGACACGGGGATCGGTTTCCCCGAAAGTGCTCGACACACTGGCCAAGAGTAAGCCATGTTAATCCACACATCTCCACTTTTAGGTCCCAAGTTTGCTTTCAAGGCATATCCTTCATCTCCATTTGTCGGCCTCGACTTGCTGAGCACAGATGGGTTGGAAGCAGCTCTTTAAGTAGTACCGTTGAGGAGATATGAACCTCAAAATTATTTCAAAATAGAATGGTAAAGGGGCAATATTTGGAATTTGGAAGAACAATTTGGAATTGACAAATGACATCATAGTGAGGGAGGGGTTAGGCTTGGTGTCACCCAAAGTTCACCATAGGTACAACTCAACAAGCCTTACAACATATGTTAAGCACATATGGATATTTCATGTTTGAAAATATGGTAAATTTTGGCCTCAAGACTCAAACCACCTTGAAAAAGGCGAAAGGTGCTTGGGTGGGGGATGGGCAAAAAAAGCAGCTTTTTTATACTTCGTTGTAGAGTCTCGACCCAGGTGTCTACGGAAAGGTCTGGATGTGCTGATCGCAGCTGTCTTTGAGGCGAGGCTCTACGCCCTTCCAGTTCGACGCTAGAGGGCGCCAAATGTTGTAATTTTTCACCTCGTTAAGGGTCATATCTCGCAAACGGTAGCACTCACAGATATAGTACAGACATCAACGTGCACATCTCCACGAGACCTATGACATATGTCAGCCCCCAGCAGGTGGCACCCTTCTGGGCCTAACTTTGCAACCGAAGCACCTAGAGACACGGGGATCGGTTTCCCCGAAAGTGCTCGACACACTGGCCAAGAGTAAGCCATGTTAATCCACACATCTCCACTTTTAGGTCCCAAGTTTGCTTTCAAGGCATATCCTTCATCTCCATTTGTTGGCTTCGACTTGCTGAGCACAGATGGGTTGGAAGCAGCTCTTTAAGTAGTACCGTTGAGGAGATATGAACCTCAAAATTATTTCAAAATAGAATGGTAAAGGGGCAATATTTGGAATTTGGAAGAGCAATTTGGAATTGACAAATGACATCATAGTGAGGGAGGGGTTAGGCTTGGTGTCACCCAAAGTTCACCATAGGTACAACTCAACAAGCCTTACAACATATGTTAAGCACCTATGGATATTTCATGTTTGAAAATATGGTCAATTTTGGCCTCAAGACTCAAACCACCTTGAAAAAGGCGAAAGGTGCTTGGGTGGGGGATGGGCAAAAAAGCTACTTTTCTAGCTTGGTCGTAGAGCCTCGACCCAGGTGTCCACGGAAAGGTCTGGACGTGCTGATCGCAGCTGTCTTTGATCCGAGGCTCTACGCCCTTCCAGTTCGACGCTAGAGGGCGCCAAAATTTGTAATTTTTCACCTCGTTAAGGGTCATATCTCGCAAACGGTAGCACTCACAGATATGGTACAGACATTAACGCGCACATCTCCACGAGACCTATGACATATGTCAGCCCCCAGCAGGTGGCACCCTTCTGGGCCTAACTTTGCAACCGAAGCACCTAGAGACACGGGGATCGGTTTCCCCGAAAGTGCTCGACACACTGGCCAAGAGTAAGCCATGTTAATCCACACATCTCCACTTTTAGGTCCCAAGTTTGCTTTCAAGGCATATCCTTCATCTCCATTTGTCGGCCTCGACTTGCTGAGCACAGATGGGTTGGAAGCAGCTCTTTAAGTAGTACCGTTGAGGAGATATGAACCTCAAAATTATTTCAAAATAGAATGGTAAAGGGGCAATATTTGGAATTTGGAAGAACAATTTGGAATTGACAAATGACATCATAGTGAGGGAGGGGTTAGGCTTGGTGTCACCCAAAGTTCACCATAGGTACAACTCAACAAGCCTTACAACATATGTTAAGCACATATGGATATTTCATGTTTGAAAATATGGTAAATTTTGGCCTCAAGACTCAAACCACCTTGAAAAAGGCGAAAGGTGCTTGGGTGGGGGATGGGCAAAAAAAGCAGCTTTTTTATACTTCGTTGTAGAGTCTCGACCCAGGTGTCTACGGAAAGGTCTGGATGTGCTGATCGCAGCTGTCTTTGAGGCGAGGCTCTACGCCCTTCCAGTTCAACGCTAGAGGGCGCCAAATGTTGTAATTTTTCACCTCGTTAAGGGTCATATCTCGCAAACGGTAGCACTCACAGATATAGTACAGACATCAACACGCACATCTCCACGAGACCTATGACATATGTCAGCCCCCAGCAGGTGGCGCCCTTGTGGGCCAAACTTTGCAACCAAAGCACCTAGAGACATGGGGACAAGACTCGGCGAAAGGCCTCGAGATGCCGACAAACATATATCGAGCCCGTGCATGCACCTCCAGCTGTTCAGGAGTTATGAAGGCCCAAATCCTTTCCAAATTTCAATCTATGAGCTTCCACATTTCCATCTCTGATAGTTGGGCGGCCCCCTAGACTTTGGCAGTAATTTTGGGGTCCTTCCTGGGTGACCACAGGGACAGAAATGGTGACCTTCCATCACGGGGACATAAGCTGTCAACCAGAGGTGGTTGCACGTCTCTACCTCAACGTATGGCCGAACAGGACCCCAAAATGTCATTCGCAAAGATGTGGGTTGACCTTTTTGACCTTTCAAAGTTAACCTGCCATAATTCGGCAACCGTAAGGGCTAGAGGCCCGGTTCCAACTGTTCCCGAAAGGCCTCGGAGAGCTCTATCACATGTGTCAGAATCGGCCCTCTAGCTCATCGTTTTGCTTTTATGATCCAACTTGCCTTCAAAACCACAAGGCCATGAAGACCTGTAGGCCCTTAGACCATCCTGTCCTAACCAACTCATTTGGGCCCACCCGGCCATACTTGGTCGTAGAGCCTCAACCCAGGTGTCTACGGAAAGGTCTGGACGTGCTGATTGCAACTGTCTTTGATCCGAGGCTCTACGCCCTTCCAGTTCGACGCTAGAGGGCGCCAAAGGTTGTAATTTTTCACCTCGTTAAGGGTCATATCTCGCAAACGGTTGCACTCACAGATATGGTACAGACATTAACGCGCACATCTCCACGAGACCTATGACATATGTCAGCCCCCAGCAGGTGGCACCCTTCTGGGCCTAACTTTGCAACCGAAGCACCTAGAGACACGGGGATCGGTATCCCCGAAAGTGCTCGACACACTGGCCAAGAGTAAGCCATATTAATCCACACATCTCCACTTTTAGGTCCCAAGTTTGCTTTCAAGGCATATCCTTCATCTCCATTTGTTGGTCTCGACTTGCTGAGCACAGATGGGTTGGAAGCAGCTCTTTAAGTAGTACCGTTGAGGAGATATGAACCTCAAAATTATTTCAAAATAGAATGGTAAACGGGCAATATTTGGAATTTGGAAGAGCAATTTGGAATTGACAAATGACATCATAGTGAGGGAGGGGTTAGGCTTGGTGTCACCCAAAGTTCACCATAGGTACAACTCAACAAGCCTTACAACATATGTTAAGCACATATGGATATTTCATGTTTGAAAATATGGTAAATTTTGGCCTCAAGACTCAAACCACCTTGAAAAAGGCGAAAGGTGCTTGGGTGGGGGATGGGCAAAAAAGCTACTTTTCTAACTTGGTCGTAGAGCCTCGACCCAGGTGTCCACGGAAAGGTCTGGACGTGCTGATCGCAGCTGTCTTTGATCCGAGGCTCTACGCCCTTCCAGTTCGACGCTAGAGGGCGCCAAAGGTTGTAATTTTTCACCTCGTTAAGGGTCATATCTCGCAAACGGTAGCACTCACAGATATAGTACAGACATCAACGCGCACATCTCCACGAGACCTATGACATATGTCAGCCCCCAGCAGGTGGCGCCCTTGTGGGCCAAACTTTGCAACCAAAGCACCTAGAGACATGGGGACAAGACTCGGCCAAAGGCCTCCAGATGCCGACAAACATATATCGAGCCCGTGCATGCACCTCCAGCTGTTCAGGAGTTATGAAGGACCAAATCCTTTCCAAATTTCAATCTATGAGCTTCCACATTTCCATCTCTGATAGTTGGGCGGCCCCCTAGACTTTGACAGCAATTTTGGGGTCCTTCCTGGGTGACCACAGGGACAGAAATGGTGACCTTCCATCACGGGGACATAAGCTGTCAACCAGAGGTGGTTGCACGTCTCTACCTCAACGTATGGCCGAACAGGATCCCAAAATGTCATTCGCAAAGATGTGGGTTGACCTTTTTGACCTTTCAAAGTTAACCTGCCATAATTCGGCAACCGTAAGGGCTAGAGGCCCGGTTCCAACTGTTCCCGAAAGGCCTCGGAGAGCTCTATCACATGTGTCAGAATCGGCCCTCTAGCTCATCGTTTTGCTTTTATGATCCAACTTGCCTTCAAAACCACAAGGCCATGAAGACCTGTAGGCCCTTAGACCATCCTGTCCTAACCAACTCATTTGGGCCCACCCGGCCATACTTGGTCGTAGAGCCTCAACCCAGGTGTCTATGGAAAGGTCTGGACGTGCTGATCGCAACTGTCTTTGATCCGAGGCTCTACGCCCTTCCAGTTCGACGCTAGAGGGCGCCAAAGGTTGTAATTTTTCACCTCGTTAAGGGTCATATCTCGCAAACGGTAGCACTCACAGATATGGTACAGACATTAACGCGCACATCTCCACGAGACCTATGACATATGTCAGCCCCCAGCAGGTGGCACCCTTCTGGGCCTAACTTTGCAACCGAAGCACCTAGAGACACGGGGATGGGTATCCCCGAAAGTGCTCGACACACTGGCCAAGAGTAAGTCATGTTAATCCACACATCTCCACTTTTAGGTCCCAAGTTTTCTTTCAAGGCATATCCTTCATCTCCATTTGTCGGCCTCGACTTGCTGAGCACAGATTGGTTGGAAGCAGCTCTTTAAGTAGTACCGTTGAGGAGATATGAACCTCAAAATTATTTCAAAATAGAATGGTAAACGGGCAATATTTGGAATTTGGAAGAGCAATTTGGAATTGACAAATGACATCATAGTGAGGGAGGGGTTAGGCTTGGTGTCACCCAAAGTTCACCATAGGTACAACTCAACAAGCCTTACAACATATGTTAAGCACATATGGATATTTCATGTTTGAAAATATGGTAAATTTTGGCCTCAAGACTCAAACCACCTTGAAAAAGGCGAAAGGTGCTTGGGTGGGGGATGGGCAAAAAAGCTACTTTTCTAACTTGGTCGTAGAGCCTCGACCCAGGTGTCCACGGAAAGGTCTGGACGTGCTGATCGCAGCTGTCTTTGATCCGAGGCTCTACGCCCTTCCAGTTCGACGCTAGAGGGCGCCAAAGGTTGTAATTTTTCACCTCGTTAAGGGTCATATCTCGCAAACGGTAGCACTCACAGATATAGTACAGACATCAACGCGCACATCTCCACGAGACCTATGACATATGTCAGCCCCCAGCAGGTGGCGCCTTTGTGGGCCAAACTTTGCAACTAAAGAACCTAGAGACATGGGGACAGGACTCCCCGAAAGGTCTCGAGATGCCGAAAAACATATATCGGACTCATGCACGCACTGCCACCTTGTGGACCGAACCTTGCTGAAATGCCACACAAGTCATATGCTCTTGTAGCCATCTCTTCGGTGAACGCAACGGTGTCCTTGGTGTCCCGCTACCTCCACCCGGTCAGGAGTTATGAAGGCCCAAATCCTTTCCAAATTTCAATCTATGAGCTGCATAGATTGAAAATTGGAGTCATTTCCAGATTGTAAGCTATGAAATCGGGGCATTTCCCATGATGCTTTAGCATGTCAAAGAGGTCACAGTTCAGGATTAGCCATATTGATTTCTGCACACAGTGAGTAAGACTTTGCTCTGCTGTTTATTTATTTTTCATGCAAAAACATGTGTTTAACATTGTTTGTTTGCTTGATTTCAATGTGTAACATCTCAATGTAATGTTTGTCAGTGTTATTATGCACTTTTTAACTTTTAAAAGACATGTTTTATCTAATTTTGTGTAGCATGTTGAAATGTCATGCTATAGATGTAAATCTGGAATATTTCCGCATTTCATTCGGCCACTTAATATTGAAATTTAAGTTGGTAACATGAAGATATTTAGCTAGCTACATAACTTTTAGTTCATTTCAATATATTTTACTATGCATGCACATATTAAAACTTTGACTTTGTGTGTCAACAGGACATGGAAAGTTAAACAGCAGCAGCATTGACCACACGGTATGTATTAGTCTGTTGTTTATTATTGAAAATTGTTTGTTTTTCAGCTTATTTCACTGCGTAACATCAGTATATCATGTTATATAAGTGCAATTATAGACTTTTTTAACTTTTAAAAGACATGTTTTATTGAATTTGTGTAGCATGTGGAAATTTTATTATGCTATAGATGTAAATCTGGAATATTGTTTCTCATTGAAAATAGTTTGTTTTTCACCTTATTTCACTGTGTAACATCAGTGTATAATTTTTGCAGTGTTTTCATGCACTTTTAAACTTATGGTTAGAGGCAATGGACGGAGGGACCAGAGTGAGTGTTATGGAGCTCTGTGAGATTGATGACCTGGCTACAGCTTTGGTGCTCGATCCTCTGCTTGGTTTCAGCACCCATAAAATGAACACCACTCCTTTGCCAGAGATCCAATGCCGCAGTACTCTCAAAGAGACCCTGCTGAGCTTTCAGCATACGCCTGATTTCAATGTGACATTTGATGCACTGACAGCAGGCAAATTTGGTGGTGATTATTTTAATTCTCTTGGAAGCCATCATCAGGACATGCTGAGGCAACATGTGTATCGCTACCTAAGGGCCTTCCTGTTGGACAGTGGTGTCAGGATAGAGTCTACTGGGAGATACTCTTCTGAGACCAATGCAGCAAAGGTAACCTCGACAAGGTGTTGGTTTGTCGGACAGCATATCGAGGTCCTGCTGGGCTGCATAGCAGAGTTTCGTCCCACGGACAGTGCAATGCTGAAAGCTGGAGTCAATGACTTCAGTGTGATCTATTCCTCACGCAAACACTGTGATCAGCTTTTGCTCGGGCCTGCACGTTTTATTAACCACGACTGCAATCCAAACACAGAGTATTTCACTCGCAAGTTTTTTGCTTATGTTAAAGTGATCAGACCCATCTCACCTGGTGAGGAGATCACATGTTACTATGGTGCCAACTATTTTGGGAAGGGAAATGAAATGTGTGAATGCTGTACATGTGAGAGGAATGGAGAGGGTTGCTTTAAACAAAGATGGAAGCAGCCTCATTGCAAAGAGACAAGGGACCCCATGAGCCGACTGAGGGAAAGAGATCTTTTTCAGCACAGAAAGACTGGTGCCTGCCTTAATAACAATGTTATTGAACAGGTGGAAGAAGCTGCACTCACACATCAAACAAAACACACTAACACAGCCAACACAAGAAGAAGAAGCAAGAAGTGTCCTAGAGAAGCTCTAACAGAACAGTCAGAGAGAAGAGTGTCCAGATCCCTGGAGAGGAAGCGAGGAAGAACAGAGCTACGCACAGCCCAGGGTAACAGAGGGTTGAGGGAAATGTTTTTCAAATCTATTGACAGAGCAAAGGCAAGGTGAAAAAAGATAAACCTGCTGTAGAGAGACATTTTGCAGGCAGACAAGCTGAGACTAGTGTGATTGGCATGAACTGAGAGAGGTGAAATGAAATATCTTCAAAAATGTCTCTTAAACAAGTCCAGTTGCTTTTGATTGAGTCTTTCTTGTGAATTGCAATGACCCGGACAAATGAGAATTAGCCCACAACAGAAATAAAAGGTTTTATTGTTTGAATATGCTTATTTTTCCAATTGTTACATTAAAATTGTGACCACTTTTGCTTCTTAAAATGAACAGGTTGCTGTGTTGTGAATAACTTCTTGGTCAAAATGGTAAGTAGACATCACTGGAGAGTGTAGTTTGGGATAGTTTGCTGAGAAGGCACAATATAAATGTAGTTTATTATTTTTAATTACCTGCAGAGCAAAAAAGTCTGCGGATTGTGTTTAGGCAGCTACAGCAACATAAAGCAACACCTTAGAGTGTCACATACCATTCTGAATAAAGAGGAGTTAAAGCTTCTTGTCAAATATGGGAACGCACGGTAAGATTGGATTAAATGTTTCTCATATTTATGCATAGATAACGGGTTATGCTATCAGCTTGAATTTCCTGGACTCAATTTTTGATTGTCCACCACAGAACAACTGACAACTTGGACTGTAGCTTATGTGGGAAGAAACAGCTTGTCCGTCTCGATAAGCACCTGCAAGATACACATTGTCTTTTCTCATCTAAGGTAAGTACATTCAATTGATTTTTGTAAAAAAAATCATGCAAAATGTGTTGTAAATCTAACTTTTCTTTGCTTCTTAGATGGTAAACGGTAAATGTAAATTTATATAGCGCTGTTCTAGTTTTGGACCACTCGAAGTGCTTTTACAACTACAAGTCAGCATTCACCCCATTCAAAAATATTCATAAATTAATGACAGGTGGCTTCTACAAAGACCCAACCCATTCATCAGAAATTCATTCACACACAGTTACACACCGTTGGTGCAGTCATTGGTAGCAATGTGGGGTTCCACGTTACGCTTCTTTTTATGTTAACAGGAACGAGAACCTTTTGTCAGGCAGGCCAAGAGAGGAGCTATCATCAAAGAATTTGCAGAACTGAGAGCATCCATGCCTGAAGTGCCCATGGTATCGTCGTTGGACCTGGGGATTAGCAGTGACGACGGTACTTTCAAATTGTGTCAATAATAATTGTGAATCCCTGGTAACAAGGAAGGTTAGGGTTAGAAGAGGCTTTTATTGCCATTAAATGTTCTATTCAACGATGCAGAAATTAAACTTGAGTTTTGTACCGTCAAGGTTTTTATGGCTTTTGTGCAGCAACCAAAAATCTCATGACATATACAGCAATTTGGAAGCACCGGACTTCAATTTCCAATTTGAATCAGTTACATTTCATTACAGAGGAACCACCTCTTGCTTCGGAAATGATAAAATCTTTTGCTGCTGAGGAAGAGGCGCAAGAGGGATACCAAGAAGAGGATGATCAGTACCTGCATATTCCAAATAGCGACAATGCACCCCCCAATGCTCATCCTCCCACTGATGTATCCTCCTCCACTGACCCTACTGCCAGTCAGTTGCATGCTTCCACCCATGTTCCTGAGGCATACAGCTCCACCAATGATTCTTTTGAAAGTGCCGTTCAACCATATACTTCCATCCTTGTTCCTGGGTCCCACAACTCCTCTGGTGACACTTATGAACGTTCCAAGCAGCCATGTGCTTCAACCCCATTTTCTGGGTCCACCAACTCCTTGTCCCCTTATCCCCTAACCCCCTTTTCCAACCTCCCTGCCACCTGTCAGCCTGGGTCCACCCATCAGTCCCCATCCTGTGACAGTGGACCTTCTTCTTCACTCGGTCTGCCAGGGCACTTGAGTGGCCAGAGTGAAGTTTTGAGTGGTTCAGCGTCAAAGGCATGCAACCTCAACTGCAAATGTGATGAGTTGTCTTCCAAGTTGGATCAGGTGGAACAAAAATTTGATCAGCTGGAAAAAAAATTGGATTTCCTGATAGCGGGACAACAACAGACACCCAACTGGATACCCTCCAAGCCACCTCTGTCAGCTCAAAAAGGGGAGCATTGCAGGAAGCAGAGGAGTGGCACTCATTTATTTGGTAATTTCCCTTTACCTTCTTTCCCTTTTCACCTTTTTTTGTGGGGGGGTTATCCAACTAATGTTTTCCAACTACATTTTTTTGTTTTGTTTTATTCTACTGCAGAAAAGATTCTTGCAGACTTCAAAAAGTTTCGCCTGGGGTCAAGGACATCAAAGAAGGATATGGAAAATGCACAGCAGTCATCAAGCCATGGCTTCCGGTTTTGCATCTACATGGCCGCTGGCTTGCCTTCCAGCACTCTCTCAGGAAACCTACGATTCCTGACACAAATTGACAAGTTACGTGGGTAAGTATTTTTCATGTCATATTTTCTTGACTTAAAAAGGACAATTTTCAGAGTTAACCAGGCACAGAATATTTACAAATAGAAATAAAAATTCTTTCATCTATGAATTCCAAATTTCAATTTATGGTGTTTTGAAATATGTGAGAATTGAGAAATTGAAACATGGCATGTGGTGGAAGTGGCAGTCACATTTTGTCACTTGTAACGCCTTACCTTTTTCCACAGCTGGCCACTGTACCTCTCTAACAAGGGTTACGCCCCCACGACGATAAAAAACATGCTCAGCAATGTGATCCTGTTCCTCAAACACACCGAGAGTTCATTTCAGAAGGAGAGTAAACTCAAGAAGAGGGAGTTCCAGGCACTTCAGTACGAATTAAAGAAACTCTCGGCCGATGTTCAGAAAACACTGGTCGTCCACCGCCAGAAAGTCTTGCGCAATAAGACAGGTAAATGCTCTCAATTTCTTCCAGTCTGGCATTGTTTAAGTCAATTTTTTTTTTATATAGCGCCAATTCACAACAAATGTCTCAAGATACTTTATATATAGAGCAGGTCTAGACCACACTCAATAATTAATTATATTTGCATCCAACAACTGAAACAATTCCCCATGAGCAAGCACTTTGGTGACAGCAGTGAGGAAGCTTCCATTTTAACAGGCAGAAACCTCAGAGAGATCTATGACTTGCGGTAGGGGGTGATCTGACGGCACCAGTCGGGTTGAGAGGAAAAAAGAAGAATGGGAATAGTGTATATTTTCTAATTTAAATCATGCATGTCACACTGTTTCCACAGAAAATCAGCTTGACGCAGCCCAAGAAAAGCGTTTCATGATCGCTGGCAGGAGAGCAATTCCTGAACTGTTTGGTAAGTAGACATTCACATTCTATCCCTTCTTCTTCAGTATTTTGCATTCTTAGCTGTATTTTTCTGTATATATCTTGTCATGTTTTGTAGCAAAGCTCGCCGACGATGGCCCGAAGGACAACGAGCATGCCGTGCTCATGGGATATATAATGGGCTACCTGTCCATGCTCACTGGACATAGATCCATTGTCCTCACTAACATGACCCAAGCACATGTGGCCAACTCTGAAATGTGGAATCATGGGAAAAGGTTCCAAGTCCTGGTCAGTATTAGGCACGGCGGGTCCAAGTAATGAACATTTCATTAGTTAAATTAATATTAGTGTCTTAGTTGAAGCCAGCATTTCATAGACGCAGAATGTATACCCACAAGTCAACAGTGATTGTTTCTGCTCATTTAAAGTACACCGATCCACAGAAATACACTTATTTTCTGCATTTTATACCCTAAGGTGGATGACCACAAAACCGTCAGGTCATTTGGCCAAGCTGCATTTTCCCTCAAGAATGAGGAGTTTAAATGGCTGGAAAACCTGACTAATGGCCAATGTTGTCCACTGGCCCGGAACAGCGATTACGTGTTCCATACAGACCATGGCAGGCAGATTCGGAAGCCAGTGCACTTCCTCCATCTGGCTTGGGTGGATGCTGGACTGCAGGGGACTGTCACCTTCAACCAGATCCGGAGCAGCATTGCTACTCAAGTAAGAACTTAATATAAGTTGGCATTGGAACTGAATTGAAATGTGCACTGATTAGAATTTGGAATTTAGAAAACTGTTCAGACACAATTGCTAAAAGGACTGTTTTCAAATCAAATCAAATCAGATTTATTTGTATAGCGCCAAATCATAACAAAGTTACATCAAGGCACTTTACATATAGAGCAGGTCTGGACCAAACTCTTTATAAAATTATTTAAAGAGACCCAACAGATCCCCCGATGAGCAAGCACTTGGCGACAGTGGCAAGGAAAAACTTCCTTTAAGAGGCAGAAACCTCGGGCAGAACCAGGCTCAGGGGGCGGCCATCTGCCTCGACCGGTTGGGTTGAGAGAGGGAGAGAGAGAGAGAGAGAGAGAGGCATGGGGGGAGGGGGGGGCAAAGTTGGGTAGAGTAGGGAGAGAAAGAGAGCAGGTGGAGGGGATATTCAAACAGGTGTAGGCAGGAACATGATGCTGCATGAGGTTCGTAGGAATGATGCTGTATGGAATTCTTGAAGATGTGGGAGCAGCAGGCATTGCAGGAACATGGGATGGTGATGATTCATCACCTGCAGGATGAGGACAGGGAGAGAGAGGAGAGGAGCTGGGGGAGACAAAGACTTCGGGAAAACATGGTTAGTAAATGCAATGCACATGCTTGGAACTGAGAGAAACTGGGATTTCGGAGAAGCAGGTTGTTGGTATGACGGCGCATGCGAGGGGGGGAGAGAGAGAGGGAGAGGGAAGAGGGAGAGGGGGAGAGAGAGAGAGAGAGAGAGAGAGAGGGGAGAGGGAGAGGGAGAGGGAGAGAGAGAGAGATGTGCTCAGTCCTTCCCCCAGCAGTCTAGGCCTATAGCAGCATAGCTAAAGAGTAAATGAACTATGAATGTTTTCATATCACAGTTTTGAAATAAATATCTCTGTGTTTTGGTTTCCAGGCCAACCAATACCTCTCAGAGAAGGAGAGGAAGCAAGTGGCAAAATATATGTGCCACGACCCCCACACTGCAGAGCGATTTTATGTCGCTCTGCCCAACAAAGTAATGGGGTACGAAACCCGAAAGCTCAGAATGAAAGCCCTGAACAGTGCCACTGCAAACCCTACTCCAGATGATATAACTGAAGATGATGATGACGGCTTGACAGATGAAGAAGAGGAAACCTCGGGCGATGAAGGAATAGTGTATGCAGATGAGCCAGAGTCGGAGTCTTCAGTGTCTGATGAGGAGTTGGAGGAGATCGCGAATTTTGAAGTTTCCCTTTCATCAGAGGATGACCTCCCATGTGGGCAAAAAGAGGCCAAAAGGAAGTTGGTCTTTGGACCGAATTCCAAGGCACGAGAACTTCCAAATAAAAATTTGAATGTCCACATTCATTCACCTTCACGGTGCTTCGTGAGGGTGGAAAAACTGGGCCAAACAATTGCTGAGTTCTATTTGGGCAAAATGAGTGCCACCAAGCCCCTTCTCAAGAGAAAAATGGAGCAAGCACCTGTTGCTGATGATGCAGAGAATGTGCAACAACCCCCCGTCAAGCTGGCTCCGAGGGGCATGCCAGCAGCCTGCATCATCACACAGGAGGCAAATGAATGCTTGGAGGCAACCCCAGCAGGGCAGCTGACAGAAACGCCAGCCGGGGAGAAAGAGGTCAGTGATCTTGGGGCTCAGGAACAGAGAGCACTTGAGTGTGTGGAGGAAACGGCTGCTGACAACATGCCATCAACCCCAGCCAGGGAGAACGAGGTCTGTGTTCCTGAGCCCCAAGATCCGATAGATCAGAGAGCACTTGAGTGTGTGGAGGAAATGCCTGCTGACAACATGCCAGCAACCCCAGCCAGGGAGAACGAGGTCTGTGTTCCTGAGCCCCAAGATCCGATAGATCAGAGAGCACTTGAGTGTGTGGAGGAAACGCCTGCTGACAACATGCCATCAACCCCAGCCAGGGAGAACGAGGTCTGTGTTCCTGAGCCCCAAGATCAGAAAGATCAGAGAGCACTTGAGTGTGTGGAGGAAACGCCTGCTGACAACATGCCAGCAACCCCAGCCAGGGAGAACGAGGTCTGTGTTCCTGAGCCCCAAGATCAGATAGATCAGAGAGCACTTGAGTGTGTGGAGGAAACGCCTGCTGACAACATGCCAGCAACCCCAGCCAGGGAGAACGAGGTCTGTGTTCCTGAGCCCAAAATTTGAGTGTGGTTTTTTGTTTAGTTTCACATGTTCTCTAATGAAAGGCCACCCTTGAAGGGACTTCTAAGTTGTGTTTAATGGAGGGGCATCCAATTTTAAGGGCCTTTATTATTCTCTGTAATGTCCCAATTGAAACCTCTGTTTGAGAGGAGGGCTTTGTTAATGGTTTTATGCCTATATTATTAATAATTTTTTTATTTTGTTCTTGGACAAATGTTGATGATTCAATATTTTGTTCTAAATTGCTTTCAGAACAAAAAAATATATCTTGTATACATAATATGTTTTGTGTTTCTTGTAGCACTGAAATCAATGTTTCTAAAGAAAATGCACAATGTGTCAGTTCTTGAGACTTTGAAATACAAAATAGATGAGAAAATGGAATTCTTAAAGATTTTCATGTTAGGCAAGATATAAATTTTAAAGCCAAATTCATCCTGTTTGGTAAGAGGACTGAAGGGTCCATGGGTGTGTGTGGACTCTGAGCATCTGGGGCCATGTTGGACCTTTTGGCCAAAGCGATAACCTAGAGGGCTGATTCTCACATTCATATCATTGAGGCCTTTAAGAATATCTGTGTCCCATTCTTCTATCTCTTTCCATTACAGACTTTGCTCCAGAACAGCACCACATATGTGGTAGAGCTCTTTGAGAGCTTTCCAAATGTATTTTTCTCATCCGTCAGGCAGAGATGAGAGAACAACATGATTGGAAAGCTCTCAAAGAGCTCGACCACATATGTGAACGCCATGTAGATGGCACTGTTCTGGAACTAAGTCTTTAATGGAAAGAGATAGAACACTGGGGCAGAGATATTCTGAAAGGCCTTGACGATATGAATGTGAGAATCACCCCTTAGGTTATTGTTTCGGCCAAAAGGTCCAACAAGGCCCCAGACGCTCAGATGCACATCCATGGATCTTTAGGCCCTCTGGTCAAACATATCCAGATTTCCTCCTGGGGGGTTTCTGGGCACTTTGAGGCCATTTTGAGGAAGTTCCTAAATTTGAAGCCATCACAAAGATGTCGGTCGACCTTTTTGACCTTTCAAAGTTAACCTGTCATAATTTGGCCACCGTAAGGGCTAAAAGTGTGGTTCCAACTGTTCCTGAAAGCCCTTGGAGAACTCCATCACATATGTCAGAATCAACCCTCTAGCTCATTGTTTTGCCTTTATGATCCAACATGGCTCTCACATATGTCAGAAAGGTGGCGCCCTTGTGGGCCAAACTTTGCAACCGAAGCACCTAGAGACACGGGGATCGGTTTCTCCAAAAGTGCTCGACACACTGACCACAAGTCAGCCATGTTAATCCACACATCTCCACTTTTGGGTCCAAAGTTTGCTTTCAAGGCATATCCTTCATCTCCATTTGTCGGCCTCGATTTGCTGGGCACAGATGGGTTGGAAGCAGCTCTTTAAGTAGTACCGCTGAGGAAATATGAGCCTCAAAATTATTTCAAAATAGAATGGTAAAGAGGCAATATTTGGAATTTGGAAGAACAATTTGGAATTGACAAATGACATCATAGTGAGGGAGGGGTTAGGCTTGGTGTCACCCAAAGTTCACCATAGGTACAACTCAACAAGCCTTACAACATATGTTAAGCACATATGGATATTTCATGTTTGAAAATATGGTCAATTTTGGCCTCAAGACTCAAACCACCTTGAAAAAGGCGAAAAGTGCTTGGGTGGGGGATGGGCAAAAAAAGCAGGTTTTTATACTTGGTCGTAGAGCCTCGACCCAGGTGTCTATGGAAAGGTCTGGACGTGCTGATCGCAGCTGTCTTTGATCCGAGGCTCTACGCCCTTCCAGTTCGACGCTAGAGGGCGCCAAAGGTTGTAATTTTTCACCTCGTTAAGGGTCATATCTCGCAAACGGTAGCACTCACAGATACGGTACAGACATCAACGCGCACATCTCCACGAGACCTATGACATATGTCAGCCCCCAGCAGGTGGCGCCCTTGTGGGCCAAACTTTGCAACCAAAGCACCTAAAGACATGGGGTCAAGACTCGGCGAAAGGCCTCGAGATGCCGAAAAACATATATCGGACCCATGCACGCACTGCCACCTTGTGGACCGAACCTTGCTGAAATGCCACACAAGTCATATGCTCTTGTAGCCATCTCTTCGGTGAACGCAACGGTGTCCTCGGTGTCCCGCTACCTCCACCCGGTCAGGCGTTATGAAGGCCCAAATCCTTTCCAAATTTCAATCTATGAGTTGCATAGATTGAAAATTGGAGTCATTTCCAGATTGTAAGCTATGAAATCGGGGCATTTC
Organism: Remorina albescens; assembly: GCA_034769265.1. Taxonomy (NCBI): domain Eukaryota; kingdom Metazoa; phylum Chordata; class Actinopteri; order Carangiformes; family Echeneidae; genus Remorina; species Remorina albescens. Next base: position 44,353 of record CM068491.1, on the reverse strand, counting down.
CCATGATGCTTTAGCACGACAAAGAGGTCACAGTTCAGTATTAGCCATATGGATTTCTGCACACGGTGAGTAAGACTTTGCTCTGCTGTTTATTTATTTTTCATGCAAAAAAATGTGTTTAACATTGTTTGTTTGCTTGATTTCAATGTGTAACATCTCAATGTCATGTTTATCAGTGTTATTATGCACTTTTTAACTTTTAAAAGACATGTTTTATCTAATTTCGTGTAGCATGTTGAAATGTCATGCTATAGATGTAAATTTGGAATATTTCCGCATTTCATTCTCTTGAAAAATTGCAGTTTTCAATGTTTTTGGCCGATCTGAACAGTTCCAACTGCTTTTGCGTGTTTCATGAGGCACTTGGTCACATTTTGAAACACTTTCTGAAAAGTTTCTTTGAAAAGTTTTACTTCTAAAAAGGGTGTATTTCAATGCTACCAAACATGCTAAAGTGCTAACATCAACCCTAACCTGCCAATATCATAATAGATGAGAATCTGGAATCACAGATTCCAAATTCTCATCTATTATCACAGTGCACAATACTAGATTTAAATTTGGAATTTGACCTTTAAGGGCACTGTAAACATTTTTCTTTCTGCACCTTACTGAGACGCTTTTACTGACCCCCTAACAACTCCCTTCTTAGTGCCAAATCCAAACCCCAGCTGAACATGCAGCCGCTGCCACAAGACGCCAGTTCCACTGAAGCAACTCTGTCAGAGCCCATGGACGTGCAAGCAGGGGAGTCAAAAAGAGCTTGTCTGGCCGAGCTGATCACCTGCCGCAAGAGACATCCCACAAACGGAGCAACTGCCGCGACCGCTACCGGGACTGACCCCACTGCACTCCCGGACGAGCCATATTACGTTCCGATGTCAACTCTACTGATGGAGACTGAAGCTTTGATTGGGGAGAGATCCATGCAGCGTATGGGCAGGTGCCCGAACGAATGTCCGGTCACTACTCCAAATGAACCTGCCACATTTGGCAGCTCCTTGTTGCCCTCTCAGCAGCATTTTCTGACCAAGCGCTTGTTGGTTAACCTACTGCTCATATTCCTCGCCCATTGCTTGTTTGCAGTCATTTTATATTTGATTCTTAGGTATGTTCTCTGATTACATACAATTTTCTATTGTACTGTTTGGTAAATTTTTTGGGGAGGTTACCGTTTATAATGTTCTACTGTTTTTGGTATATGTATCCATGTTCTTTCTTTTATGAATAAATATCAACCTCTCATGTATTCCCATGTTATCCCCTTATTCCAGATCCAAATTCCCATCTATCAATTAACATGGGGCAATTCAAATATGAAGCTAATTTGCTTTTAAGCGGTCTCATATCCATGACTCTTCTGGAAGATCTTCCAATTTTTATCCCATAGGACTTTGTTAGGTAACACCAGGTAACACTCCTGGGGGGGTTTGTTAGCACTTTGAGGCCATTTTGAGGCAATTCCAAAATTTGAGGCTATTCATTCCTATGGGGCCAAAAGATGGAAGTGTGGTTTCTGAGTAATTTTCACCCTGTTAATGGTCATATCTCGCAAACGGTAGCACTCACAGACATGGGGACAGGACTCCCCGAAAGGTCTCGAGATGCCGAAAAACATATATCGGACCCATGCACGCACTGCCACCTTGTGGACCGAACCTTGCTGTAATGCCACACAAGTCATATGCTCTTGTAGCCATCTCTTCGGTGAACGCAACGGTGTCCTCGGTGTCCCGCTACCTCCACCCGGTCAGGCGTTATGAAGGCCCAAATCCTTTCCAAATTTCAATCTATGAGCTGCATAGATTGAAAATTGGAGTCATTTCCAGATTGTAAGCTATGAAATTGGGGCATTTCCCATGATGCTTTAGCACGACAAAGAGGTCACAGGTCAGTATTAGCCATATTGATTTCTGCACACGGTGAGTAAGACTTTGCTCTGCTGTTTATTTATTTTTCATGCAAAAAAATGTGTTTAACATTGTTTGTTTGCTTGATTTCAATGTGTAACATCTCAATGTTATGTTTGTCAGTGTTATTATGCACTTTTTAACCTTTAAAAGACATGTTTTATCTAATTTCGTGTAGCATGTGGAAATGTCATGCTATAGATGTAAATCTGGAATATTTCCGCATTTCATTCGGCCACTTAATATAGAAATTTAAGTTGGTAACATGAAGATATTTAGCTAGCTACATAACTTTTAGTTCATTTCAATATATTTTACTATGCATGCACATATTAAACTTTGACTTCGTGTGTCAGCCATATTGTTCTCATCTACATGTCCTCAAGGTAAGTGGCTCTCTTTAAAATTGCAATTTTCAATGTTTTTCTGCCCATCCGGATGGTTCCAACTGATATGAGGTGTTTTGTAAAGAGCTAAGGCAAATTTTTCTGCGGCTTGTGAAAAGTTTTTCTGTAAACTCTTGACTTTAAAAAGGGTGATTTGTATTGCTACCACACGAGCTAACGGGCTAGCGCCAGTCCTAATGCTAATCCTAACCTGCCTCCCCATAGTAGATGAGAATCTGGTATCTATAATTCCACATTTCAATATGTGATGACAAACCACTTTTTTTTTTGTGCCTAAACCTAAACCCAGCTTGACATGCAACCGCCACCAGCGCCACTGCCACCGCTCCCGCCCTACGGGCCGCCCTACGGTCCGCCCTACGGGCCGCCCTACATGCTGCCCTTCCAGTCCCTGAGTACTACTGCCGAGCCCCCCACTGGAATGACCTCTGCAACTTCTGCCAGGCCGATATGCGTGGAGATATCTACGCTCCCGACACTTCCTGAGAGCTTGTGCAGCTCCATACCCCTTTTTGATAGCGGCAGGTGCCAGAATGAATCTGAGGTCACTGTGTGTTCGAATGCAAACATCAGTAAAATAAGTACCATGGCAATTCAAACGCCCCCCTCTCGGCAGTTTGTTTGTGATTACTTATGTCTGGCAATTGCATTGCTATGCGTTGCGGCTGGCTTATCTTTCATGTTTTTCCTGTACTTGATCTTCAAACATTACACCTAAATGTTTTTGGTGTATGTTCATATGTTGAAGCAGTTGTTGTTGTTGTTATTTTACACGCAGAAAAGTTGTAATTAATAAAGTTTGTTAAAGTTATGCTCTTGTAGCCATCTCTCCGGTGAACGCAACGCTGTACTCGGTGTCCCGCTACCTCCAGCTGTTCAGGAGTTATGAAGGCCCAAATCCTTTCCAAATTTCAATCTATGAGCTGCATAGATTGAAAATTGGAGTCATTTCCATGTTGTAAGCTATGAAATCAGGGCATTTCCCATGATGCTTTAGCACGTCAAAGAGGTCACAGTTCAGGATTAGCCATATTGATTTCTGCACACGGTGAGTAAGACTTTGCTCTGCTGTTTATTTATTTTTCATGCAAAAACATGTGTTTAACATTGTTTGTTTGCTTGATTTCAATGTGTAACATCTCAATGTCATGTTTTTCAGTGTTATTATGTACTTTTTAGCTTTTAAAAGACATGTTTTATCTAATTTCGTGTAGCATGTGGAAATGTCATGCTATAGATGTAAATCTGGAATATTTCCGCATTTCATTCGGCCACTTAATATTGAAATTTAAGTTGGTAACATGAAGATATTTAGCTAGCTACATAACTTTTAGTTCATTTCAATATATTTTACTATGCATGCACATATTAAACTTTGACTTCGTGTGTCAGCCATATTGTTCTCATCTACATGTCCTCAAGGTAAGTGGCTCTCTTTAAAATTGCAATTTTCAATGTTTTTCTGCCCATCCGGATGGTTCCAACTGATATGAGGTGTTTTGTAAAGAGCTAAGGCAAATTTTTCTGCGGCTTGTGAAAAGTTTTTCTGTAAACTCTTGACTTTAAAGAGGGTGATTTGTATTGCTACCACACGAGCTAACGGGCTAGCGCCAGTCCTAATGCTAATCCTAACCTGCCTCCCCATAGTAGATGAGAATCTGGTATCTATAATTCCACATTTCAATATGTGATGACAAACCACTTTTTTTTTTGTGCCTAAACCTAAACCCAGCTTGACATGCAACCGCCACCAGCGCCACTGCCACCGCTCCCGCCCTACGGGCCGCCCTACGGGCCGCCCTATGGGCCGCCCTACATGCTGCCCTTCCAGTCCCTGAGTACTACTGCTGAGCCCCCCACTGGAATGACCTCTGCAACTTCTGCCAGGCCGATATGCGTGGAGATATCTACGCTCCCGACACTTCCTGAGAGCTTGTGCAGCTCCATACCCCTTTTTGATAGCGCCAGGTGCCAGAATGAATCTGAGGTCACTGTGTGTTCGAATGCAAACATCAGTAAAATAAGTACCATGGCAATTCAAACGCCCCCCTCTCGGCAGTTTGTTTGTGATTACTTATGTCTGGCAATTGCATTGCTATGCGTTGCAGCTGGCTTATCTTTCATGTTTTTCCTGTACTTGATCATCAAACATTACACCTAAATGTTTTTGGTGTATGTTCATATGTTGAAGCAGTTGTTGTTGTTGTTATTTTACACGCAGAAAAGTTGTAATTAATAAAGTTTGTTAAAGTTATGCTCTTGTAACCATCTCTCCGGTGAACGCAACGCTGTACTCGGTGTCCCGCTACCTCCAGCTGTTCAGGAGTTATGAAGGCCCAAATCCTTTCCAGATTTCAATCCATCGGCTTGCTTCCAGATTTCAATCTATCGGCTTGCTTCCAGATTCCAATCTATCGGCTTGCTTCCAGATTCCAATCTATCGGCTTGCTTCCAGATTTCAATCAATCGGCTTGCTTCCAGATTCCAAGCTATCGGCTTGCTTCCAGATTTCAATCTATCGGCTTGCTTCCAGATTCCAATCTATCGGCTTGCTTCCAGATTCCAATCTATCTGCTTGCTTCCAGATTTCAATCTATTGGCTTGCTTCCAGATTTCAATCTATCGGCTTGCTTCCAGATTTCAATCTATTGGCTTGCTTCCAGATTTCAATCTATTGGCTTGCTTCCAGATTTCCATCTATCGGGTTGCTTCCAGATTTCAATCTATTGGCTTGCTTCCAGATTTCCATCTATCGGGTTGCTTCCAGATCTCCATCTATTGGCTTGCTTCCGGATTTTGTTTTGAGGGAAGATGATTTGCCTTTAAGTGGTCTCATATCCATGACTGTTCTGGAAGAGCTTCCACTTTTTACCCCATAGGACTTTGCTAAGTAACACCACACTATAGGGGCCAAAAGATGGAAGTGTGGTTTCTGAGCCCAAAGAGCATTTTGAAGACATGGAGGTCATTAAAAAGCACAGATATTAGGTTGTGTGAACTCCCAGGGGGTTTGTGTGCACTTTGAGGCCATTTTGAGGCAATTCCAAGATTTGAGGCTATTCATTCCTATGGGGCCAAAAGATGGAAGTGTGGTTTATGAGGCCAAAGAGCATTTTGAAGGCATGGAGGTCATTGAAAATGCACAGATATTAGGTTGTGTGACCTCCTGGGGGGTTTGTTTGCACTTTGAGGCCATTTTGGGGCAATTCCAACGTTTGAGGCTATTCATTCCTATGGGGCCAAAAGATGGAAGGGGGGTTTCTGAGGCCAAAGAGCATTTTGAAGGCATGGAGGTCATTGAAAATGCACAGATATTAGGTTGTGTGACCTCCTGGGGGGTTCGTGTGCACTTTGAGGCCATTCTGAGGCAATTCCAAAATTTGAGGCTATTCATTCCCATGGGGCCAAAAGATGGAAGTGTGGTTTATGAGGCCAAAGAGCATTTTGAAGGCATGGAGGTCATTGAAAATGCACAGATATTAGGTTGTGTGACCTCCTGGGGGGTTTGTGTGCACTTTGAAGCCATTCTGAGGCAATTCCAAAATTTGAGGCTATTCATTCCTATGGGGCCAAAGTATGGAACGGGGGTTTCTGAGGCCAAAGAGCAATTTGAAGGCATGGAGGTCATTAAAAATGCAAAGATATGAGTTTGTGTGACCTCCCGGGGATTTTGTGTGAACTTTGAGGCCATTTTGGGGCAATTCCAAAGTTTGAGGCTATTCATTCCTATGGGGCCAAAAGATGGAAGGGGTGTTTATGATGCCAAAGAGCATTTTGAAGGCATGGAGGTCATTAAAAATGCACAGATATTAGGTTGTGTGACCTCCTGGGGGGTTTGTGTGCACTTTGAAGCCATTCTGAGGCAATTCCAAAATTTGAGGCTATTCATTCCTATGGGGCCAAAGTATGGAACGGGGGTTTCTGAGGCCAAAGAGCAATTTGAAGGCATGGAGGTCATTAAAAATGCAAAGATATGAGTTTGTGTGACCTCCCGGGGATTTTGTGTGAACTTTGAGGCCATTTTGGGGCAATTCCAAAGTTTGAGGCTATTCATTCCTATGGGGCCAAAAGATGGAAGGGGTGTTTATGATGCCAAAGAGCATTTTGAAGGCATGGAGGTCATTGAAAATGCAAAGTTATGAGTTTGTATGACCTCCTGGGGAGTTTGTGTGCACTTTGAGGCCATTTTAAGGCAATTCCAAATTTTGAGGCTATTCATTCCTATGGGGCCAAAGTATGGAAGGGGGGTTTCTGAGGCCAAAGAGCAATTTGAAGGCATGGAGGTAAGTAAAAATGCAAAGATATGAGTTTGTGTGACCTCCTGGGGGGTTTGTGTGAACTTTGAGGCCATTTTGAGGCAATTCCAAAATTTGAGGCTATTCATTCCTATGGGGCCAAAAGATGGAAGGGGGGTTTCTGAGGCCAAAGAGCATTTTGAAGGCATGGAGGTCATTGAAAATGCACAGATATTAGGTTGTGTGACCTCCTGGGGGGTTTGTGTGAACTTTGAGGCCATTTTGAGGCAATTCCAAAATTTGAGGCTATTCATTCCTATGGGGCCAAAAGATGGAAGGGGGGTTTCTGAGGCCAAAGAGCATTTTGAAGGCATGGAGGTCATTGAAAATGCACAGATATTAGGTTGTGTGACCTCCTGGGGGGTTTGTGTGCACTTTGAGGTCATTCTGAGGCAATTCCAAAATTTGAGGCTATTCATTCCTATGGGGCCAAAGTATGGAAGGGGGGTTTCTGAGGCCAAAGAGCAATTTGAAGGCATGGAGGTAAGTAAAAATGCAAAGATATGAGTTTGTGTGACCTCCTGGGGGGTTTGTGTGAACTTTGAGGCCATTTTGAGGCAATTCCAAAATTTGAGGCTATTCATTCCTATGGGGCCAAAAGATGGAAGGGGGGTTTCTGAGGCCAAAGAGCATTTTGAAGGCATGGAGGTCATTGAAAATGCACAGATATTAGGTTGTGTGACCTCCTGGGGGGTTTGTGTGCACTTTGAGGCCATTCTGAGGCAATTCCAAAATTTGAGGCTATTCATTCCTATGGGGCCAAAAGATGGAAGTGTGGTTTATGAGGCCAAAGAGCATTTTGAAGGCATGGAGGTCATTGAAAATGCACAGATATTAGGTTGTGTGACCTCCTGGGGGGTTTGTGTGCACTTTGAGGTCATTTTGAGGCAATTCCAAAATTTGAGGCTATTCATTCCTATGGGGCCAAAAGATGGAAGGGGTGTTTATGATGCCAAAGAGCATTTTGAAGGCATGGAGGTCATTAAATATGCAAAGATATGAGTTTGTGTGACCTCCTGGGGGGTTTGTGTGCACTTTGAGGCCATTCTGAGGCAATTCCAAAATTTGAGGCTATTCATTCCTATGGGGCCAAAGTATGGAACGGGGGTTTCTGAGGCCAAAGAGCATTTTGAAGGCATGGAGGTCATTGAAAATGCAAAGTTATGAGTTTGTATGACCTCCTGGGGAGTTTGTGTGCACTTTGGGGCCATTTTAAGGCAATTCCAAATTTTGAGGCTATTCATTCCTATGGGGCCAAAGTATGGAAGGGGGGTTTCTGAGGCCAAAGAGCAATTTGAAGGCATGGAGGTAAGTAAAAATGCAAAGATATGAGTTTGTGTGACCTCCTGGGGGGTTTGTGTGAACTTTGAGGCCATTTTGAGGCAATTCCAAAATTTGAGGCTATTCATTCCTATGGGGCCAAAAGATGGAAGGGGGGTTTCTGAGGCCAAAGAGCATTTTGAAGGCATGGAGGTCATTGAAAATGCACAGATATTAGGTTGTGTGACCTCCTGGGGGGTTTGTGTGCACTTTGAGGCCATTCTGAGGCAATTCCAAAATTTGAGGCTATTCATTCCTATGGGGCCAAAAGATGGAAGTGTGGTTTATGAGGCCAAAGAGCATTTTGAAGGCATGGAGGTCATTGAAAATGCACAGATATTAGGTTGTGTGACCTCCTGGGGGGTTTGTGTGCACTTTGAGGTCATTTTGAGGCAATTCCAAAATTTGAGGCTATTCATTCCTATGGGGCCAAAAGATGGAAGGGGTGTTTATGATGCCAAAGAGCATTTTGAAGGCATGGAGGTCATTAAAAATGCAAAGATATGAGTTTGTATGACCTCCTGGGGAGTTTGTGTGCACTTTGAGGCCATTTTAAGGCAATTCCAAATTTTGAGGCTATTCATTCCTATGGGGCCAAAATATGGAAGGGGGGTTTCTGAGGCCAAAGAGCATTTTGAAGGCATGGAGGTCATTAAATATGCAAAGATATGAGTTTGTGTGACCTCCTGGGGGGTTTGTGTGCACTTTGAGGCCATTCTGAGGCAATTCCAAAATTTGAGGCTATTCATTCCTATGGGGCCAAAGTATGGAACGGGGGTTTCTGAGGCCAAAGAGCATTTTGAAGGCATGGAGGTCATTGAAAATGCAAAGATATGAGTTTGTATGACCTCCTGGGGAGTTTGTGTGCACTTTGAGGCCATTTTAAGGCAATTCCAAATTTTGAGGCTATTCATTCCTATGGGGCCAAAATATGGAAGGGGGGTTTCTGAGGCCAAAGAGCATTTTGAAGGCATGGAGGTCATTGAAAATGCACAGATATTAGGTTGTGTGACCTCCTGGGGGGTTTGTGTGCACTTTGGGGCCATTCTGAGGCAATTCCAAAATTTGAGGCTTTTCATTCCTATGGGGCCAAAAGATGGAAGGGCGGTTTCTGAGTCCAAAAAGCATTTTAAAGGCATGGAGGTCATTAAAAATGCAAAGATATGAGTTTGTATGACCTCCTGGCGAGGTTGTGTGCACTTTGAGGCCATTGTGAGGCAATTCCAAATTTTTGGTGTTATTCATGGGTCAGAGGGCCAGATTCTCATCAGTTTTGAGAAGAAATACATTTTCATGGTGAAATTATTAAATTTGAGTAAAATATAACAATTTTGTAGCCATCAGGAAATTGAAAAATATGAATGGAAAAGATCAGATTTTGGTAAGGATTCCATTTTCCCAGCATTTAAGTCTAGTGCCACCTGGTGGATGGAAATATATAGCATGTTCTCAAATTGGAATGAAATTAATAACCATGAATGGGGCAAATGCAGGCAATTCATCTGTCATAGAAGCAAACTGATACATTACTTCCAGAATTTTTAAATGAGATTTGAAAAATTTCCAAAAACAGAACCGGAGATGCTGAGTTGGTCAGGAGCATGGGAGGATCATCGCCTCTTAATTTCTAGCCTCTACGACAAAATGACCAAAGTTAGGGTTGCCCCTAATTAGGGTTAGGGTTAGGGTTAGGGGGTTAGGGTTAGGGTTAGGGTTAGGGTTAGGGGGGGGGGGTTAGGGGGTTAGGGTTAGGGTTAGGGGGGTTAGGGTTAGGGGGGTTAGGGTTAGGGGGTTAGGGTTAGGGTTAGGGTTAGGGTTAGGGGGGGTTAGGGTTAGGGTTAGGGTTAGGGGGTTAGGGTTAGAGGGTTAGGGTTAGGGGGGGGGGGTTAGGGGTTAGGGTTAGGGTTAGGGTTAGGGTTAGGGGTTAGGGTTAGGGTTAGGGGGGTTAGGGATGGAAATTTGAGGGTTAGGGTTAGGGTTAGGGGTTAGGGTTAGGGTTAGGGTTAGGGTTAGGGTTAGGGTTAGGGTTAGGGTTAGGGTTAGGGTTAGGGGTTAGGGTTAGGGTTAGGGTTAGGGTTAGGGTTAGGGTTAGGGTTAGGGTTAGGGGTTAGGGTTAGGGGTTAGGTGAGGGAAAAGAAAGGGCCATCCCCTGAGGGGATAGTCCTGGGGCACTCGCACTTCCCGGGGGGCCCCCCAGTCCCTTCCCCGGCTAAGTAATGTTTTTTTTATTTTGTATACATTTTTTTTGTATTTTGTTTTTATTTAAATCATAATAATTGATAAATTAATCATAATAAAACTGAATCCCAAATTAATAGGCCTTTTGGTAGCGTACTGTTGCAACGTTTCGACAGGTTTTTTGGTCTTCATCAGGCTCTAGTACGCTCCATCCCCCCCAACAAAAAGAAAAGAAATGAGAGAGCTGCTCTGTGTTGGCTTTTATACTCTCCGTTGGCTCCACCCACTTTAGTTTTAGTTGTTTCCTAAGTTTTTAGGTTTGTAGTTTTTATCCAATTCCTTATATGGTAATTCCAATGGTTTTAGTGATAATTTAATAGATTTTTTTAGATATTTACTTTTTAGACCCTTCATTAATTAATCAATTGATGAATTTTAATTTTTTAGATGTTTTAGACCCCATTTTATTCTAATTATTCCAGGTAAGTATTTGTTCTCTTTTTTTATTTTTTTACTTCCACAGGTAGGTACAATCTCCATAGGTAAGTATAATATAGGTAAGTATGTTTTTACTTTTTTTCTTTTTTTCAGGTACAGGTAAGTATTTTTCCTTTTTTGCAGGTATAGGTAAGTATAATGTATATAAATTTATGTTAATAAAGGATTTTTCCAATTGTGTCCGTGTCATTATTTATGTTATTAATTTATATTCCTTATTACTGTACATAGTTCCTCCTCCTTTTTCCTATCCTGCTCCTTCCTTTTCTTTCCATCCATCCTTCTTTAACATCCTTCCTTCCTTTGTTCTTCTCCTTCTCACCCCCCTCGCTTTTTGCATTTCACCTTATTCTACCTCTCTTCTTAGTCTCGGCACTGTCTAGTCCCATATGAAATATAATTTTTAATTTTCCTTGACGGGGGTCCTACCCTCTCCCGTGGACGATACTTGGCTTCAACGGGGCATACTTCTTCCCGGAGCATAATACTGAGTGGGGTACCTAGACAGCGGACTTCCAAATAGGGTTAGGGTTAGGGTTGCGTGCTACTAGGGTTAGGGTTAGGGTTAGATACAAACTTAGGGTTAGGGTTAGGGTTAAGAATTTAGGGTAAAGAGAATACAGATTGAACTGAAGAGATTCAAATTTAGATTCACTTAGTTGTAACTAGGCTTAAGTTTAGGCATTAAGTTCAAATTTTGGGGTCAATAGGTCAATTGGTTTTTTAATTTTTACTGTACTTATTTGTTTTTCAGTTATTCTTAGGGTCAATAGGTCAAATAGTGGGCATCTAATTGAGTTCAACTGGGGGCAATTTTTAGATTATTTTTAGATTCAAATTTAGATTCATTTTTGGCTCTGGGATATGTTGCCAGGTCAGGGGCCGAGGGGCCCGGTCCGACAGGCTCTGGCTAAGTTAGGTGAGGGAAAAGAAAGGGCCATCCCCTGAGGGGATAGTCCTGGGGCACTCGCACTTCCCGGGGGGCCCCCCAGTCCCTTCCCCGGCTAAGTAATGTTTTTTTTATTTTGTATACATTTTTTTTGTATTTTGTTTTTATTTAAATCATAATAATTGATAAATTAATCATAATAAAACTGAATCCCAAATTAATAGGCCTTTTGGTAGCGTACTGTTGCAACGTTTCGACAGGTTTTTTGGTCTTCATCAGGCTCTAGTACGCTCCATCCCCCCCAACAAAAAGAAAAGAAATGAGAGAGCTGCTCTGTGTTGGCTTTTATACTCTCCGTTGGCTCCACCCACTTTAGTTTTAGTTGTTTCCTAAGTTTTTAGGTTTGTAGTTTTTATCCAATTCCTTATATGGTAATTCCAATGGTTTTAGTGATAATTTAATAGATTTTTTTAGATATTTACTTTTTAGACCCTTCATTAATTAATCAATTGATGAATTTTAATTTTTTAGATGTTTTAGACCCCATTTTATTCTAATTATTCCAGGTAAGTATTTGTTCTCTTTTTTTATTTTTTTACTTCCACAGGTAGGTACAATCTCCATAGGTAAGTATAATATAGGTAAGTATGTTTTTACTTTTTTTCTTTTTTTCAGGTACAGGTAAGTATTTTTCCTTTTTTGCAGGTATAGGTAAGTATAATGTATATAAATTTATGTTAATAAAGGATTTTTCCAATTGTGTCCGTGTCATTATTTATGTTATTAATTTATATTCCTTATTACTGTACATAGTTCCTCCTCCTTTTTCCTATCCTGCTCCTTCCTTTTCTTTCCATCCATCCTTCTTTAACATCCTTCCTTCCTTTGTTCTTCTCCTTCTCACCCCCCTCGCTTTTTGCATTTCACCTTATTCTACCTCTCTTCTTAGTCTCGGCACTGTCTAGTCCCATATGAAATATAATTTTTAATTTTCCTTGACGGGGGTCCTACCCTCTCCCGTGGACGATACTTGGCTTCAACGGGGCATACTTCTTCCCGGAGCATAATACTGAGTGGGGTACCTAGACAGCGGACTTCCAAATAGGGTTAGGGTTAGGGTTGCGTGCTACTAGGGTTAGGGTTAGGGTTAGATACAAACTTAGGGTTAGGGTTAGGGTTAAGAATTTAGGGTAAAGAGAATACAGATTGAACTGAAGAGATTCAAATTTAGATTCACTTAGTTGTAACTAGGCTTAAGTTTAGGCATTAAGTTCAAATTTTGGGGTCAATAGGTCAATTGGTTTTTTAATTTTTACTGTACTTATTTGTTTTTCAGTTATTCTTAGGGTCAATAGGTCAAATAGTGGGCATCTAATTGAGTTCAACTGGGGGCAATTTTTAGATTATTTTTAGATTCAAATTTAGATTCATTTTTGGCTCTGGGATATGTTGCCAGGTCAGGGGCCGAGGGGCCCGGTCCGACAGGCTCTGGCTAAGTTAGGTGAGGGAAAAGAAAGGGCCATCCCCTGAGGGGATAGTCCTGGGGCACTCGCACTTCCCGGGGGGCCCCCCAGTCCCTTCCCCGGCTAAGTAATGTTTTTTTTATTTTGTATACATTTTTTTTGTATTTTGTTTTTATTTAAATCATAATAATTGATAAATTAATCATAATAAAACTGAATCCCAAATTAATAGGCCTTTTGGTAGCGTACTGTTGCAACGTTTCGACAGGTTTTTTGGTCTTCATCAGGCTCTAGTACGCTCCATCCCCCCCAACAAAAAGAAAAGAAATGAGAGAGCTGCTCTGTGTTGGCTTTTATACTCTCCGTTGGCTCCACCCACTTTAGTTTTAGTTGTTTCCTAAGTTTTTAGGTTTGTAGTTTTTATCCAATTCCTTATATGGTAATTCCAATGGTTTTAGTGATAATTTAATAGATTTTTTTAGATATTTACTTTTTAGACCCTTCATTAATTAATCAATTGATGAATTTTAATTTTTTAGATGTTTTAGACCCCATTTTATTCTAATTATTCCAGGTAAGTATTTGTTCTCTTTTTTTATTTTTTTACTTCCACAGGTAGGTACAATCTCCATAGGTAAGTATAATATAGGTAAGTATGTTTTTACTTTTTTTCTTTTTTTCAGGTACAGGTAAGTATTTTTCCTTTTTTGCAGGTATAGGTAAGTATAATGTATATAAATTTATGTTAATAAAGGATTTTTCCAATTGTGTCCGTGTCATTATTTATGTTATTAATTTATATTCCTTATTACTGTACATAGTTCCTCCTCCTTTTTCCTATCCTGCTCCTTCCTTTTCTTTCCATCCATCCTTCTTTAACATCCTTCCTTCCTTTGTTCTTCTCCTTCTCACCCCCCTCGCTTTTTGCATTTCACCTTATTCTACCTCTCTTCTTAGTCTCGGCACTGTCTAGTCCCATATGAAATATAATTTTTAATTTTCCTTGACGGGGGTCCTACCCTCTCCCGTGGACGATACTTGGCTTCAACGGGGCATACTTCTTCCCGGAGCATAATACTGAGTGGGGTACCTAGACAGCGGACTTCCAAATAGGGTTAGGGTTAGGGTTGCGTGCTACTAGGGTTAGGGTTAGGGTTAGATACAAACTTAGGGTTAGGGTTAGGGTTAAGAATTTAGGGTAAAGAGAATACAGATTGAACTGAAGAGATTCAAATTTAGATTCACTTAGTTGTAACTAGGCTTAAGTTTAGGCATTAAGTTCAAATTTTGGGGTCAATAGGTCAATTGGTTTTTTAATTTTTACTGTACTTATTTGTTTTTCAGTTATTCTTAGGGTCAATAGGTCAAATAGTGGGCATCTAATTGAGTTCAACTGGGGGCAATTTTTAGATTATTTTTAGATTCAAATTTAGATTCATTTTTGGCTCTGGGATATGTTGCCAGGTCAGGGGCCGAGGGGCCCGGTCCGACAGGCTCTGGCTAAGTTAGGTGAGGGAAAAGAAAGGGCCATCCCCTGAGGGGATAGTCCTGGGGCACTCGCACTTCCCGGGGGGCCCCCCAGTCCCTTCCCCGGCTAAGTAATGTTTTTTTTATTTTGTATACATTTTTTTTGTATTTTGTTTTTATTTAAATCATAATAATTGATAAATTAATCATAATAAAACTGAATCCCAAATTAATAGGCCTTTTGGTAGCGTACTGTTGCAACGTTTCGACAGGTTTTTTGGTCTTCATCAGGCTCTAGTACGCTCCATCCCCCCCAACAAAAAGAAAAGAAATGAGAGAGCTGCTCTGTGTTGGCTTTTATACTCTCCGTTGGCTCCACCCACTTTAGTTTTAGTTGTTTCCTAAGTTTTTAGGTTTGTAGTTTTTATCCAATTCCTTATATGGTAATTCCAATGGTTTTAGTGATAATTTAATAGATTTTTTTAGATATTTACTTTTTAGACCCTTCATTAATTAATCAATTGATGAATTTTAATTTTTTAGATGTTTTAGACCCCATTTTATTCTAATTATTCCAGGTAAGTATTTGTTCTCTTTTTTTATTTTTTTACTTCCACAGGTAGGTACAATCTCCATAGGTAAGTATAATATAGGTAAGTATGTTTTTACTTTTTTTCTTTTTTTCAGGTACAGGTAAGTATTTTTCCTTTTTTGCAGGTATAGGTAAGTATAATGTATATAAATTTATGTTAATAAAGGATTTTTCCAATTGTGTCCGTGTCATTATTTATGTTATTAATTTATATTCCTTATTACTGTACATAGTTCCTCCTCCTTTTTCCTATCCTGCTCCTTCCTTTTCTTTCCATCCATCCTTCTTTAACATCCTTCCTTCCTTTGTTCTTCTCCTTCTCACCCCCCTCGCTTTTTGCATTTCACCTTATTCTACCTCTCTTCTTAGTCTCGGCACTGTCTAGTCCCATATGAAATATAATTTTTAATTTTCCTTGACGGGGGTCCTACCCTCTCCCGTGGACGATACTTGGCTTCAACGGGGCATACTTCTTCCCGGAGCATAATACTGAGTGGGGTACCTAGACAGCGGACTTCCAAATAGGGTTAGGGTTAGGGTTGCGTGCTACTAGGGTTAGGGTTAGGGTTAGATACAAACTTAGGGTTAGGGTTAGGGTTAAGAATTTAGGGTAAAGAGAATACAGATTGAACTGAAGAGATTCAAATTTAGATTCACTTAGTTGTAACTAGGCTTAAGTTTAGGCATTAAGTTCAAATTTTGGGGTCAATAGGTCAATTGGTTTTTTAATTTTTACTGTACTTATTTGTTTTTCAGTTATTCTTAGGGTCAATAGGTCAAATAGTGGGCATCTAATTGAGTTCAACTGGGGGCAATTTTTAGATTATTTTTAGATTCAAATTTAGATTCATTTTTGGCTCTGGGATATGTTGCCAGGTCAGGGGCCGAGGGGCCCGGTCCGACAGGCTCTGGCTAAGTTAGGTGAGGGAAAAGAAAGGGCCATCCCCTGAGGGGATAGTCCTGGGGCACTCGCACTTCCCGGGGGGCCCCCCAGTCCCTTCCCCGGCTAAGTAATGTTTTTTTTATTTTGTATACATTTTTTTTGTATTTTGTTTTTATTTAAATCATAATAATTGATAAATTAATCATAATAAAACTGAATCCCAAATTAATAGGCCTTTTGGTAGCGTACTGTTGCAACGTTTCGACAGGTTTTTTGGTCTTCATCAGGCTCTAGTACGCTCCATCCCCCCCAACAAAAAGAAAAGAAATGAGAGAGCTGCTCTGTGTTGGCTTTTATACTCTCCGTTGGCTCCACCCACTTTAGTTTTAGTTGTTTCCTAAGTTTTTAGGTTTGTAGTTTTTATCCAATTCCTTATATGGTAATTCCAATGGTTTTAGTGATAATTTAATAGATTTTTTTAGATATTTACTTTTTAGACCCTTCATTAATTAATCAATTGATGAATTTTAATTTTTTAGATGTTTTAGACCCCATTTTATTCTAATTATTCCAGGTAAGTATTTGTTCTCTTTTTTTATTTTTTTACTTCCACAGGTAGGTACAATCTCCATAGGTAAGTATAATATAGGTAAGTATGTTTTTACTTTTTTTCTTTTTTTCAGGTACAGGTAAGTATTTTTCCTTTTTTGCAGGTATAGGTAAGTATAATGTATATAAATTTATGTTAATAAAGGATTTTTCCAATTGTGTCCGTGTCATTATTTATGTTATTAATTTATATTCCTTATTACTGTACATAGTTCCTCCTCCTTTTTCCTATCCTGCTCCTTCCTTTTCTTTCCATCCATCCTTCTTTAACATCCTTCCTTCCTTTGTTCTTCTCCTTCTCACCCCCCTCGCTTTTTGCATTTCACCTTATTCTACCTCTCTTCTTAGTCTCGGCACTGTCTAGTCCCATATGAAATATAATTTTTAATTTTCCTTGACGGGGGTCCTACCCTCTCCCGTGGACGATACTTGGCTTCAACGGGGCATACTTCTTCCCGGAGCATAATACTGAGTGGGGTACCTAGACAGCGGACTTCCAAATAGGGTTAGGGTTAGGGTTGCGTGCTACTAGGGTTAGGGTTAGGGTTAGATACAAACTTAGGGTTAGGGTTAGGGTTAAGAATTTAGGGTAAAGAGAATACAGATTGAACTGAAGAGATTCAAATTTAGATTCACTTAGTTGTAACTAGGCTTAAGTTTAGGCATTAAGTTCAAATTTTGGGGTCAATAGGTCAATTGGTTTTTTAATTTTTACTGTACTTATTTGTTTTTCAGTTATTCTTAGGGTCAATAGGTCAAATAGTGGGCATCTAATTGAGTTCAACTGGGGGCAATTTTTAGATTATTTTTAGATTCAAATTTAGATTCATTTTTGGCTCTGGGATATGTTGCCAGGTCAGGGGCCGAGGGGCCCGGTCCGACAGGCTCTGGCTAAGTTAGGTGAGGGAAAAGAAAGGGCCATCCCCTGAGGGGATAGTCCTGGGGCACTCGCACTTCCCGGGGGGCCCCCCAGTCCCTTCCCCGGCTAAGTAATGTTTTTTTTATTTTGTATACATTTTTTTTGTATTTTGTTTTTATTTAAATCATAATAATTGATAAATTAATCATAATAAAACTGAATCCCAAATTAATAGGCCTTTTGGTAGCGTACTGTTGCAACGTTTCGACAGGTTTTTTGGTCTTCATCAGGCTCTAGTACGCTCCATCCCCCCCAACAAAAAGAAAAGAAATGAGAGAGCTGCTCTGTGTTGGCTTTTATACTCTCCGTTGGCTCCACCCACTTTAGTTTTAGTTGTTTCCTAAGTTTTTAGGTTTGTAGTTTTTATCCAATTCCTTATATGGTAATTCCAATGGTTTTAGTGATAATTTAATAGATTTTTTTAGATATTTACTTTTTAGACCCTTCATTAATTAATCAATTGATGAATTTTAATTTTTTAGATGTTTTAGACCCCATTTTATTCTAATTATTCCAGGTAAGTATTTGTTCTCTTTTTTTATTTTTTTACTTCCACAGGTAGGTACAATCTCCATAGGTAAGTATAATATAGGTAAGTATGTTTTTACTTTTTTTCTTTTTTTCAGGTACAGGTAAGTATTTTTCCTTTTTTG
Source organism: Remorina albescens (assembly GCA_034769265.1). Classification (NCBI taxonomy): domain Eukaryota; kingdom Metazoa; phylum Chordata; class Actinopteri; order Carangiformes; family Echeneidae; genus Remorina; species Remorina albescens. Next base: position 26,270 of record CM068491.1, on the reverse strand, counting down.
CAGGTATAGGTAAGTATAATGTATATAAATTTATGTTAATAAAGGATTTTTCCAATTGTGTCCGTGTCATTATTTATGTTATTAATTTATATTCCTTATTACTGTACATAGTTCCTCCTCCTTTTTCCTATCCTGCTCCTTCCTTTTCTTTCCATCCATCCTTCTTTAACATCCTTCCTTCCTTTGTTCTTCTCCTTCTCACCCCCCTCGCTTTTTGCATTTCACCTTATTCTACCTCTCTTCTTAGTCTCGGCACTGTCTAGTCCCATATGAAATATAATTTTTAATTTTCCTTGACGGGGGTCCTACCCTCTCCCGTGGACGATACTTGGCTTCAACGGGGCATACTTCTTCCCGGAGCATAATACTGAGTGGGGTACCTAGACAGCGGACTTCCAAATAGGGTTAGGGTTAGGGTTGCGTGCTACTAGGGTTAGGGTTAGGGTTAGATACAAACTTAGGGTTAGGGTTAGGGTTAAGAATTTAGGGTAAAGAGAATACAGATTGAACTGAAGAGATTCAAATTTAGATTCACTTAGTTGTAACTAGGCTTAAGTTTAGGCATTAAGTTCAAATTTTGGGGTCAATAGGTCAATTGGTTTTTTAATTTTTACTGTACTTATTTGTTTTTCAGTTATTCTTAGGGTCAATAGGTCAAATAGTGGGCATCTAATTGAGTTCAACTGGGGGCAATTTTTAGATTATTTTTAGATTCAAATTTAGATTCATTTTTGGCTCTGGGATATGTTGCCAGGTCAGGGGCCGAGGGGCCCGGTCCGACAGGCTCTGGCTAAGTTAGGTGAGGGAAAAGAAAGGGCCATCCCCTGAGGGGATAGTCCTGGGGCACTCGCACTTCCCGGGGGGCCCCCCAGTCCCTTCCCCGGCTAAGTAATGTTTTTTTTATTTTGTATACATTTTTTTTGTATTTTGTTTTTATTTAAATCATAATAATTGATAAATTAATCATAATAAAACTGAATCCCAAATTAATAGGCCTTTTGGTAGCGTACTGTTGCAACGTTTCGACAGGTTTTTTGGTCTTCATCAGGCTCTAGTACGCTCCATCCCCCCCAACAAAAAGAAAAGAAATGAGAGAGCTGCTCTGTGTTGGCTTTTATACTCTCCGTTGGCTCCACCCACTTTAGTTTTAGTTGTTTCCTAAGTTTTTAGGTTTGTAGTTTTTATCCAATTCCTTATATGGTAATTCCAATGGTTTTAGTGATAATTTAATAGATTTTTTTAGATATTTACTTTTTAGACCCTTCATTAATTAATCAATTGATGAATTTTAATTTTTTAGATGTTTTAGACCCCATTTTATTCTAATTATTCCAGGTAAGTATTTGTTCTCTTTTTTTATTTTTTTACTTCCACAGGTAGGTACAATCTCCATAGGTAAGTATAATATAGGTAAGTATGTTTTTACTTTTTTTCTTTTTTTCAGGTACAGGTAAGTATTTTTCCTTTTTTGCAGGTATAGGTAAGTATAATGTATATAAATTTATGTTAATAAAGGATTTTTCCAATTGTGTCCGTGTCATTATTTATGTTATTAATTTATATTCCTTATTACTGTACATAGTTCCTCCTCCTTTTTCCTATCCTGCTCCTTCCTTTTCTTTCCATCCATCCTTCTTTAACATCCTTCCTTCCTTTGTTCTTCTCCTTCTCACCCCCCTCGCTTTTTGCATTTCACCTTATTCTACCTCTCTTCTTAGTCTCGGCACTGTCTAGTCCCATATGAAATATAATTTTTAATTTTCCTTGACGGGGGTCCTACCCTCTCCCGTGGACGATACTTGGCTTCAACGGGGCATACTTCTTCCCGGAGCATAATACTGAGTGGGGTACCTAGACAGCGGACTTCCAAATAGGGTTAGGGTTAGGGTTGCGTGCTACTAGGGTTAGGGTTAGGGTTAGATACAAACTTAGGGTTAGGGTTAGGGTTAAGAATTTAGGGTAAAGAGAATACAGATTGAACTGAAGAGATTCAAATTTAGATTCACTTAGTTGTAACTAGGCTTAAGTTTAGGCATTAAGTTCAAATTTTGGGGTCAATAGGTCAATTGGTTTTTTAATTTTTACTGTACTTATTTGTTTTTCAGTTATTCTTAGGGTCAATAGGTCAAATAGTGGGCATCTAATTGAGTTCAACTGGGGGCAATTTTTAGATTATTTTTAGATTCAAATTTAGATTCATTTTTGGCTCTGGGATATGTTGCCAGGTCAGGGGCCGAGGGGCCCGGTCCGACAGGCTCTGGCTAAGTTAGGTGAGGGAAAAGAAAGGGCCATCCCCTGAGGGGATAGTCCTGGGGCACTCGCACTTCCCGGGGGGCCCCCCAGTCCCTTCCCCGGCTAAGTAATGTTTTTTTTATTTTGTATACATTTTTTTTGTATTTTGTTTTTATTTAAATCATAATAATTGATAAATTAATCATAATAAAACTGAATCCCAAATTAATAGGCCTTTTGGTAGCGTACTGTTGCAACGTTTCGACAGGTTTTTTGGTCTTCATCAGGCTCTAGTACGCTCCATCCCCCCCAACAAAAAGAAAAGAAATGAGAGAGCTGCTCTGTGTTGGCTTTTATACTCTCCGTTGGCTCCACCCACTTTAGTTTTAGTTGTTTCCTAAGTTTTTAGGTTTGTAGTTTTTATCCAATTCCTTATATGGTAATTCCAATGGTTTTAGTGATAATTTAATAGATTTTTTTAGATATTTACTTTTTAGACCCTTCATTAATTAATCAATTGATGAATTTTAATTTTTTAGATGTTTTAGACCCCATTTTATTCTAATTATTCCAGGTAAGTATTTGTTCTCTTTTTTTATTTTTTTACTTCCACAGGTAGGTACAATCTCCATAGGTAAGTATAATATAGGTAAGTATGTTTTTACTTTTTTTCTTTTTTTCAGGTACAGGTAAGTATTTTTCCTTTTTTGCAGGTATAGGTAAGTATAATGTATATAAATTTATGTTAATAAAGGATTTTTCCAATTGTGTCCGTGTCATTATTTATGTTATTAATTTATATTCCTTATTACTGTACATAGTTCCTCCTCCTTTTTCCTATCCTGCTCCTTCCTTTTCTTTCCATCCATCCTTCTTTAACATCCTTCCTTCCTTTGTTCTTCTCCTTCTCACCCCCCTCGCTTTTTGCATTTCACCTTATTCTACCTCTCTTCTTAGTCTCGGCACTGTCTAGTCCCATATGAAATATAATTTTTAATTTTCCTTGACGGGGGTCCTACCCTCTCCCGTGGACGATACTTGGCTTCAACGGGGCATACTTCTTCCCGGAGCATAATACTGAGTGGGGTACCTAGACAGCGGACTTCCAAATAGGGTTAGGGTTAGGGTTGCGTGCTACTAGGGTTAGGGTTAGGGTTAGATACAAACTTAGGGTTAGGGTTAGGGTTAAGAATTTAGGGTAAAGAGAATACAGATTGAACTGAAGAGATTCAAATTTAGATTCACTTAGTTGTAACTAGGCTTAAGTTTAGGCATTAAGTTCAAATTTTGGGGTCAATAGGTCAATTGGTTTTTTAATTTTTACTGTACTTATTTGTTTTTCAGTTATTCTTAGGGTCAATAGGTCAAATAGTGGGCATCTAATTGAGTTCAACTGGGGGCAATTTTTAGATTATTTTTAGATTCAAATTTAGATTCATTTTTGGCTCTGGGATATGTTGCCAGGTCAGGGGCCGAGGGGCCCGGTCCGACAGGCTCTGGCTAAGTTAGGTGAGGGAAAAGAAAGGGCCATCCCCTGAGGGGATAGTCCTGGGGCACTCGCACTTCCCGGGGGGCCCCCCAGTCCCTTCCCCGGCTAAGTAATGTTTTTTTTATTTTGTATACATTTTTTTTGTATTTTGTTTTTATTTAAATCATAATAATTGATAAATTAATCATAATAAAACTGAATCCCAAATTAATAGGCCTTTTGGTAGCGTACTGTTGCAACGTTTCGACAGGTTTTTTGGTCTTCATCAGGCTCTAGTACGCTCCATCCCCCCCAACAAAAAGAAAAGAAATGAGAGAGCTGCTCTGTGTTGGCTTTTATACTCTCCGTTGGCTCCACCCACTTTAGTTTTAGTTGTTTCCTAAGTTTTTAGGTTTGTAGTTTTTATCCAATTCCTTATATGGTAATTCCAATGGTTTTAGTGATAATTTAATAGATTTTTTTAGATATTTACTTTTTAGACCCTTCATTAATTAATCAATTGATGAATTTTAATTTTTTAGATGTTTTAGACCCCATTTTATTCTAATTATTCCAGGTAAGTATTTGTTCTCTTTTTTTATTTTTTTACTTCCACAGGTAGGTACAATCTCCATAGGTAAGTATAATATAGGTAAGTATGTTTTTACTTTTTTTCTTTTTTTCAGGTACAGGTAAGTATTTTTCCTTTTTTGCAGGTATAGGTAAGTATAATGTATATAAATTTATGTTAATAAAGGATTTTTCCAATTGTGTCCGTGTCATTATTTATGTTATTAATTTATATTCCTTATTACTGTACATAGTTCCTCCTCCTTTTTCCTATCCTGCTCCTTCCTTTTCTTTCCATCCATCCTTCTTTAACATCCTTCCTTCCTTTGTTCTTCTCCTTCTCACCCCCCTCGCTTTTTGCATTTCACCTTATTCTACCTCTCTTCTTAGTCTCGGCACTGTCTAGTCCCATATGAAATATAATTTTTAATTTTCCTTGACGGGGGTCCTACCCTCTCCCGTGGACGATACTTGGCTTCAACGGGGCATACTTCTTCCCGGAGCATAATACTGAGTGGGGTACCTAGACAGCGGACTTCCAAATAGGGTTAGGGTTAGGGTTGCGTGCTACTAGGGTTAGGGTTAGGGTTAGATACAAACTTAGGGTTAGGGTTAGGGTTAAGAATTTAGGGTAAAGAGAATACAGATTGAACTGAAGAGATTCAAATTTAGATTCACTTAGTTGTAACTAGGCTTAAGTTTAGGCATTAAGTTCAAATTTTGGGGTCAATAGGTCAATTGGTTTTTTAATTTTTACTGTACTTATTTGTTTTTCAGTTATTCTTAGGGTCAATAGGTCAAATAGTGGGCATCTAATTGAGTTCAACTGGGGGCAATTTTTAGATTATTTTTAGATTCAAATTTAGATTCATTTTTGGCTCTGGGATATGTTGCCAGGTCAGGGGCCGAGGGGCCCGGTCCGACAGGCTCTGGCTAAGTTAGGTGAGGGAAAAGAAAGGGCCATCCCCTGAGGGGATAGTCCTGGGGCACTCGCACTTCCCGGGGGGCCCCCCAGTCCCTTCCCCGGCTAAGTAATGTTTTTTTTATTTTGTATACATTTTTTTTGTATTTTGTTTTTATTTAAATCATAATAATTGATAAATTAATCATAATAAAACTGAATCCCAAATTAATAGGCCTTTTGGTAGCGTACTGTTGCAACGTTTCGACAGGTTTTTTGGTCTTCATCAGGCTCTAGTACGCTCCATCCCCCCCAACAAAAAGAAAAGAAATGAGAGAGCTGCTCTGTGTTGGCTTTTATACTCTCCGTTGGCTCCACCCACTTTAGTTTTAGTTGTTTCCTAAGTTTTTAGGTTTGTAGTTTTTATCCAATTCCTTATATGGTAATTCCAATGGTTTTAGTGATAATTTAATAGATTTTTTTAGATATTTACTTTTTAGACCCTTCATTAATTAATCAATTGATGAATTTTAATTTTTTAGATGTTTTAGACCCCATTTTATTCTAATTATTCCAGGTAAGTATTTGTTCTCTTTTTTTATTTTTTTACTTCCACAGGTAGGTACAATCTCCATAGGTAAGTATAATATAGGTAAGTATGTTTTTACTTTTTTTCTTTTTTTCAGGTACAGGTAAGTATTTTTCCTTTTTTGCAGGTATAGGTAAGTATAATGTATATAAATTTATGTTAATAAAGGATTTTTCCAATTGTGTCCGTGTCATTATTTATGTTATTAATTTATATTCCTTATTACTGTACATAGTTCCTCCTCCTTTTTCCTATCCTGCTCCTTCCTTTTCTTTCCATCCATCCTTCTTTAACATCCTTCCTTCCTTTGTTCTTCTCCTTCTCACCCCCCTCGCTTTTTGCATTTCACCTTATTCTACCTCTCTTCTTAGTCTCGGCACTGTCTAGTCCCATATGAAATATAATTTTTAATTTTCCTTGACGGGGGTCCTACCCTCTCCCGTGGACGATACTTGGCTTCAACGGGGCATACTTCTTCCCGGAGCATAATACTGAGTGGGGTACCTAGACAGCGGACTTCCAAATAGGGTTAGGGTTAGGGTTGCGTGCTACTAGGGTTAGGGTTAGGGTTAGATACAAACTTAGGGTTAGGGTTAGGGTTAAGAATTTAGGGTAAAGAGAATACAGATTGAGCTGAAGAGATTCAAATTTAGATTCACTTAGTTGTAACTAGGCTTAAGTTTAGGCATTAAGTTCAAATTTTGGGGTCAATAGGTCAATTGGTTTTTTAATTTTTACTGTACTTATTTGTTTTTCAGTTATTCTTAGGGTCAATAGGTCAAATAGTGGGCATCTAATTGAGTTCAACTGGGGGCAATTTTTAGATTATTTTTAGATTCAAATTTAGATTCATTTTTGGCTCTGGGATATGTTGCCAGGTCAGGGGCCGAGGGGCCCGGTCCGACAGGCTCTGGCTAAGTTAGGTGAGGGAAAAGAAAGGGCCATCCCCTGAGGGGATAGTCCTGGGGCACTCGCACTTCCCGGGGGGCCCCCCAGTCCCTTCCCCGGCTAAGTAATGTTTTTTTTATTTTGTATACATTTTTTTTGTATTTTGTTTTTATTTAAATCATAATAATTGATAAATTAATCATAATAAAACTGAATCCCAAATTAATAGGCCTTTTGGTAGCGTACTGTTGCAACGTTTCGACAGGTTTTTTGGTCTTCATCAGGCTCTAGTACGCTCCATCCCCCCCAACAAAAAGAAAAGAAATGAGAGAGCTGCTCTGTGTTGGCTTTTATACTCTCCGTTGGCTCCACCCACTTTAGTTTTAGTTGTTTCCTAAGTTTTTAGGTTTGTAGTTTTTATCCAATTCCTTATATGGTAATTCCAATGGTTTTAGTGATAATTTAATAGATTTTTTTAGATATTTACTTTTTAGACCCTTCATTAATTAATCAATTGATGAATTTTAATTTTTTAGATGTTTTAGACCCCATTTTATTCTAATTATTCCAGGTAAGTATTTGTTCTCTTTTTTTATTTTTTTACTTCCACAGGTAGGTACAATCTCCATAGGTAAGTATAATATAGGTAAGTATGTTTTTACTTTTTTTCTTTTTTTCAGGTACAGGTAAGTATTTTTCCTTTTTTGCAGGTATAGGTAAGTATAATGTATATAAATTTATGTTAATAAAGGATTTTTCCAATTGTGTCCGTGTCATTATTTATGTTATTAATTTATATTCCTTATTACTGTACATAGTTCCTCCTCCTTTTTCCTATCCTGCTCCTTCCTTTTCTTTCCATCCATCCTTCTTTAACATCCTTCCTTCCTTTGTTCTTCTCCTTCTCACCCCCCTCGCTTTTTGCATTTCACCTTATTCTACCTCTCTTCTTAGTCTCGGCACTGTCTAGTCCCATATGAAATATAATTTTTAATTTTCCTTGACGGGGGTCCTACCCTCTCCCGTGGACGATACTTGGCTTCAACGGGGCATACTTCTTCCCGGAGCATAATACTGAGTGGGGTACCTAGACAGCGGACTTCCAAATAGGGTTAGGGTTAGGGTTGCGTGCTACTAGGGTTAGGGTTAGGGTTAGATACAAACTTAGGGTTAGGGTTAGGGTTAAGAATTTAGGGTAAAGAGAATACAGATTGAACTGAAGAGATTCAAATTTAGATTCACTTAGTTGTAACTAGGCTTAAGTTTAGGCATTAAGTTCAAATTTTGGGGTCAATAGGTCAATTGGTTTTTTAATTTTTACTGTACTTATTTGTTTTTCAGTTATTCTTAGGGTCAATAGGTCAAATAGTGGGCATCTAATTGAGTTCAACTGGGGGCAATTTTTAGATTATTTTTAGATTCAAATTTAGATTCATTTTTGGCTCTGGGATATGTTGCCAGGTCAGGGGCCGAGGGGCCCGGTCCGACAGGCTCTGGCTAAGTTAGGTGAGGGAAAAGAAAGGGCCATCCCCTGAGGGGATAGTCCTGGGGCACTCGCACTTCCCGGGGGGCCCCCCAGTCCCTTCCCCGGCTAAGTAATGTTTTTTTTATTTTGTATACATTTTTTTTGTATTTTGTTTTTATTTAAATCATAATAATTGATAAATTAATCATAATAAAACTGAATCCCAAATTAATAGGCCTTTTGGTAGCGTACTGTTGCAACGTTTCGACAGGTTTTTTGGTCTTCATCAGGCTCTAGTACGCTCCATCCCCCCCAACAAAAAGAAAAGAAATGAGAGAGCTGCTCTGTGTTGGCTTTTATACTCTCCGTTGGCTCCACCCACTTTAGTTTTAGTTGTTTCCTAAGTTTTTAGGTTTGTAGTTTTTATCCAATTCCTTATATGGTAATTCCAATGGTTTTAGTGATAATTTAATAGATTTTTTTAGATATTTACTTTTTAGACCCTTCATTAATTAATCAATTGATGAATTTTAATTTTTTAGATGTTTTAGACCCCATTTTATTCTAATTATTCCAGGTAAGTATTTGTTCTCTTTTTTTATTTTTTTACTTCCACAGGTAGGTACAATCTCCATAGGTAAGTATAATATAGGTAAGTATGTTTTTACTTTTTTTCTTTTTTTCAGGTACAGGTAAGTATTTTTCCTTTTTTGCAGGTATAGGTAAGTATAATGTATATAAATTTATGTTAATAAAGGATTTTTCCAATTGTGTCCGTGTCATTATTTATGTTATTAATTTATATTCCTTATTACTGTACATAGTTCCTCCTCCTTTTTCCTATCCTGCTCCTTCCTTTTCTTTCCATCCATCCTTCTTTAACATCCTTCCTTCCTTTGTTCTTCTCCTTCTCACCCCCCTCGCTTTTTGCATTTCACCTTATTCTACCTCTCTTCTTAGTCTCGGCACTGTCTAGTCCCATATGAAATATAATTTTTAATTTTCCTTGACGGGGGTCCTACCCTCTCCCGTGGACGATACTTGGCTTCAACGGGGCATACTTCTTCCCGGAGCATAATACTGAGTGGGGTACCTAGACAGCGGACTTCCAAATAGGGTTAGGGTTAGGGTTGCGTGCTACTAGGGTTAGGGTTAGGGTTAGATACAAACTTAGGGTTAGGGTTAGGGTTAAGAATTTAGGGTAAAGAGAATACAGATTGAACTGAAGAGATTCAAATTTAGATTCACTTAGTTGTAACTAGGCTTAAGTTTAGGCATTAAGTTCAAATTTTGGGGTCAATAGGTCAATTGGTTTTTTAATTTTTACTGTACTTATTTGTTTTTCAGTTATTCTTAGGGTCAATAGGTCAAATAGTGGGCATCTAATTGAGTTCAACTGGGGGCAATTTTTAGATTATTTTTAGATTCAAATTTAGATTCATTTTTGGCTCTGGGATATGTTGCCAGGTCAGGGGCCGAGGGGCCCGGTCCGACAGGCTCTGGCTAAGTTAGGTGAGGGAAAAGAAAGGGCCATCCCCTGAGGGGATAGTCCTGGGGCACTCGCACTTCCCGGGGGGCCCCCCAGTCCCTTCCCCGGCTAAGTAATGTTTTTTTTATTTTGTATACATTTTTTTTGTATTTTGTTTTTATTTAAATCATAATAATTGATAAATTAATCATAATAAAACTGAATCCCAAATTAATAGGCCTTTTGGTAGCGTACTGTTGCAACGTTTCGACAGGTTTTTTGGTCTTCATCAGGCTCTAGTACGCTCCATCCCCCCCAACAAAAAGAAAAGAAATGAGAGAGCTGCTCTGTGTTGGCTTTTATACTCTCCGTTGGCTCCACCCACTTTAGTTTTAGTTGTTTCCTAAGTTTTTAGGTTTGTAGTTTTTATCCAATTCCTTATATGGTAATTCCAATGGTTTTAGTGATAATTTAATAGATTTTTTTAGATATTTACTTTTTAGACCCTTCATTAATTAATCAATTGATGAATTTTAATTTTTTAGATGTTTTAGACCCCATTTTATTCTAATTATTCCAGGTAAGTATTTGTTCTCTTTTTTTATTTTTTTACTTCCACAGGTAGGTACAATCTCCATAGGTAAGTATAATATAGGTAAGTATGTTTTTACTTTTTTTCTTTTTTTCAGGTACAGGTAAGTATTTTTCCTTTTTTGCAGGTATAGGTAAGTATAATGTATATAAATTTATGTTAATAAAGGATTTTTCCAATTGTGTCCGTGTCATTATTTATGTTATTAATTTATATTCCTTATTACTGTACATAGTTCCTCCTCCTTTTTCCTATCCTGCTCCTTCCTTTTCTTTCCATCCATCCTTCTTTAACATCCTTCCTTCCTTTGTTCTTCTCCTTCTCACCCCCCTCGCTTTTTGCATTTCACCTTATTCTACCTCTCTTCTTAGTCTCGGCACTGTCTAGTCCCATATGAAATATAATTTTTAATTTTCCTTGACGGGGGTCCTACCCTCTCCCGTGGACGATACTTGGCTTCAACGGGGCATACTTCTTCCCGGAGCATAATACTGAGTGGGGTACCTAGACAGCGGACTTCCAAATAGGGTTAGGGTTAGGGTTGCGTGCTACTAGGGTTAGGGTTAGGGTTAGATACAAACTTAGGGTTAGGGTTAGGGTTAAGAATTTAGGGTAAAGAGAATACAGATTGAACTGAAGAGATTCAAATTTAGATTCACTTAGTTGTAACTAGGCTTAAGTTTAGGCATTAAGTTCAAATTTTGGGGTCAATAGGTCAATTGGTTTTTTAATTTTTACTGTACTTATTTGTTTTTCAGTTATTCTTAGGGTCAATAGGTCAAATAGTGGGCATCTAATTGAGTTCAACTGGGGGCAATTTTTAGATTATTTTTAGATTCAAATTTAGATTCATTTTTGGCTCTGGGATATGTTGCCAGGTCAGGGGCCGAGGGGCCCGGTCCGACAGGCTCTGGCTAAGTTAGGTGAGGGAAAAGAAAGGGCCATCCCCTGAGGGGATAGTCCTGGGGCACTCGCACTTCCCGGGGGGCCCCCCAGTCCCTTCCCCGGCTAAGTAATGTTTTTTTTATTTTGTATACATTTTTTTTGTATTTTGTTTTTATTTAAATCATAATAATTGATAAATTAATCATAATAAA
>CM068491.1:7500-10000 GCA_034769265.1 Remorina albescens | reverse complement strand
TCCTTTTTCCTATCCTGCTCCTTCCTTTTCTTTCCATCCATCCTTCTTTAACATCCTTCCTTCCTTTGTTCTTCTCCTTCTCACCCCCCTCGCTTTTTGCATTTCACCTTATTCTACCTCTCTTCTTAGTCTCGGCACTGTCTAGTCCCATATGAAATATAATTTTTAATTTTCCTTGACGGGGGTCCTACCCTCTCCCGTGGACGATACTTGGCTTCAACGGGGCATACTTCTTCCCGGAGCATAATACTGAGTGGGGTACCTAGACAGCGGACTTCCAAATAGGGTTAGGGTTAGGGTTGCGTGCTACTAGGGTTAGGGTTAGGGTTAGATACAAACTTAGGGTTAGGGTTAGGGTTAAGAATTTAGGGTAAAGAGAATACAGATTGAACTGAAGAGATTCAAATTTAGATTCACTTAGTTGTAACTAGGCTTAAGTTTAGGCATTAAGTTCAAATTTTGGGGTCAATAGGTCAATTGGTTTTTTAATTTTTACTGTACTTATTTGTTTTTCAGTTATTCTTAGGGTCAATAGGTCAAATAGTGGGCATCTAATTGAGTTCAACTGGGGGCAATTTTTAGATTATTTTTAGATTCAAATTTAGATTCATTTTTGGCTCTGGGATATGTTGCCAGGTCAGGGGCCGAGGGGCCCGGTCCGACAGGCTCTGGCTAAGTTAGGTGAGGGAAAAGAAAGGGCCATCCCCTGAGGGGATAGTCCTGGGGCACTCGCACTTCCCGGGGGGCCCCCCAGTCCCTTCCCCGGCTAAGTAATGTTTTTTTTATTTTGTATACATTTTTTTTGTATTTTGTTTTTATTTAAATCATAATAATTGATAAATTAATCATAATAAAACTGAATCCCAAATTAATAGGCCTTTTGGTAGCGTACTGTTGCAACGTTTCGACAGGTTTTTTGGTCTTCATCAGGCTCTAGTACGCTCCATCCCCCCCAACAAAAAGAAAAGAAATGAGAGAGCTGCTCTGTGTTGGCTTTTATACTCTCCGTTGGCTCCACCCACTTTAGTTTTAGTTGTTTCCTAAGTTTTTAGGTTTGTAGTTTTTATCCAATTCCTTATATGGTAATTCCAATGGTTTTAGTGATAATTTAATAGATTTTTTTAGATATTTACTTTTTAGACCCTTCATTAATTAATCAATTGATGAATTTTAATTTTTTAGATGTTTTAGACCCCATTTTATTCTAATTATTCCAGGTAAGTATTTGTTCTCTTTTTTTATTTTTTTACTTCCACAGGTAGGTACAATCTCCATAGGTAAGTATAATATAGGTAAGTATGTTTTTACTTTTTTTCTTTTTTTCAGGTACAGGTAAGTATTTTTCCTTTTTTGCAGGTATAGGTAAGTATAATGTATATAAATTTATGTTAATAAAGGATTTTTCCAATTGTGTCCGTGTCATTATTTATGTTATTAATTTATATTCCTTATTACTGTACATAGTTCCTCCTCCTTTTTCCTATCCTGCTCCTTCCTTTTCTTTCCATCCATCCTTCTTTAACATCCTTCCTTCCTTTGTTCTTCTCCTTCTCACCCCCCTCGCTTTTTGCATTTCACCTTATTCTACCTCTCTTCTTAGTCTCGGCACTGTCTAGTCCCATATGAAATATAATTTTTAATTTTCCTTGACGGGGGTCCTACCCTCTCCCGTGGACGATACTTGGCTTCAACGGGGCATACTTCTTCCCGGAGCATAATACTGAGTGGGGTACCTAGACAGCGGACTTCCAAATAGGGTTAGGGTTAGGGTTGCGTGCTACTAGGGTTAGGGTTAGGGTTAGATACAAACTTAGGGTTAGGGTTAGGGTTAAGAATTTAGGGTAAAGAGAATACAGATTGAACTGAAGAGATTCAAATTTAGATTCACTTAGTTGTAACTAGGCTTAAGTTTAGGCATTAAGTTCAAATTTTGGGGTCAATAGGTCAATTGGTTTTTTAATTTTTACTGTACTTATTTGTTTTTCAGTTATTCTTAGGGTCAATAGGTCAAATAGTGGGCATCTAATTGAGTTCAACTGGGGGCAATTTTTAGATTATTTTTAGATTCAAATTTAGATTCATTTTTGGCTCTGGGATATGTTGCCAGGTCAGGGGCCGAGGGGCCCGGTCCGACAGGCTCTGGCTAAGTTAGGTGAGGGAAAAGAAAGGGCCATCCCCTGAGGGGATAGTCCTGGGGCACTCGCACTTCCCGGGGGGCCCCCCAGTCCCTTCCCCGGCTAAGTAATGTTTTTTTTATTTTGTATACATTTTTTTTGTATTTTGTTTTTATTTAAATCATAATAATTGATAAATTAATCATAATAAAACTGAATCCCAAATTAATAGGCCTTTTGGTAGCGTACTGTTGCAACGTTTCGACAGGTTTTTTGGTCTTCATCAGGCTCTAGTACGCTCCATCCCCCCCAACAAAAAGAAAAGAAATGAGAGAGCTGCTCTGTGTTGGCTTTTATACTCTCCGTTGGCTCCACCCACTTTAGTT